>CM050417.1:22966914-23315391 GCA_027564155.1 Gymnocypris eckloni scoliostomus
ACAGTATTGTTGGTACCATGGCTGACGCAGCCCAAAACCAAATGGTCGAGATCGACCCAGACTTCGAGCCGCTCTCCAGACCCCGCTCCTGTACTTGGCCGCTGCCGCGTCCGGAGTTCCCCAACCCCGCCGCCGCCGACTCCAACACATCATCCCCGGCTCCATCCGTCAAGCAGGAGCCCTCCAGCAACACGGACTTTATCAACAACCTCAGTTTGCTGGAAGAGAATGAGGACTACCCTGATCAGAAGCCCCTCATGCTTTGCGGTGATTTCCAATGCCAGGAGAACTGCATCCACCAGCAGCAAATCCCGAGTCACCAGCAACAGGTGCCAGTGTTCTCCTCTCCGGTGGCCGCCGCCGCGGCTGCCGCTCAGCGCAAGAGCAGCTCGTCCAGACGCAACGCCTGGGGAAATATGTCATACGCGGACCTGATTACCAAAGCCATCGAGAGCTCCCCCGAAAAACGTCTCACTTTGTCTCAGGTCTACGACTGGATGGTGAAAAACGTCCCTTATTTTAAGGACAAGGGGGATAGTAACAGCTCCGCTGGTTGGAAGGTATTTATGTTTTCAGTTTTGGTCTGTAACTTACTCATGCGTCAGTCGGTTGCACATTGTGTTTTGGGTTTTCACGCCAAACAGTTCAACTTCTATAAACGCATCTTGGTTCCCATGGTTCCCATTCAGATGCGCTCCCTTCCAGATGTTATGAAAACAAAAACGCGTCTTTTGGCGAACTTTTGGGTTTTGCTCAGTTGGTATTAATTATTGCTGTCCCGTGTGCCCTAATTAGTTTAGGGGCTGATTATTATGCATCCTTCACGTATTGTTTTAGGATTGTCAATAGTCTGCATTCATTGTCGTCTAGGACAGATTATTGCCTCTCGTTACATGCAGGACATGTCAAGTCACCTTTATTTATAACGCTTTTAACAATACAAATTGTGTCAAATCAACTGCACGAGGTGCACATAGCAAGGTGGTACACTGCAGTCAATAGTTCAAGTGCTTACCCATGTCACATGACAGGTCCCGAGTAACAAGCGTTTAATAGATGCCTGCTGACAGCAAATACTTCTAGGATCTTTCCACATTTCCAGGTGGAACTCGTTGGAGTTGAAGTTAGGACAAGGAAAAACGTGGACACAGTTCAAATACCAGACCCCCAAGTGCCAGACCACTACAAAACTCCCTAAAGGTCTGGTCACATTAGCACAATTTTGTGGGATAAAAGGCGATTTGTCTATTTTAAATAATGTAGCTAAGACAGATGTCACTTTTATATCAAGCACATTGTGAATTCATATGACTAGCATATGACACTGTATTTCACTTGCAAGATTTGCATAACAATTGTAAATGTGACCACAGATTGAGGTCAGGACTAATACAAGAAACCCTAAACCAATACAAGACCCCTCAAGGCCCATATACAGACTTAGCACTGAGAAAATGCTGCATTTATCCAACACACTCATGAAAAACTTTTTATCTCTTTTCATCATATTGGTGGCTAGTAATAATTTGCATGAATCTCAGTTGTATTTTTCAGTCACTTATGGTTAGATTTAGGGGTTGACCTTCATATTTTTCCAAAACACTGTACATTTTCGTACAAATCACATTGTACAACATCATACGAAATCATCTCCTCGTAACTAAAATAGTTGTTTTCTCATCAGATCGGGATGATTTTATTCCAGTATTCCTTAAGCAAGAGGATGAGGTTTTTACCTTATTTTCATTTTTCCAAAAAGATCAATTCCATTATTCCATAAAAATTCCATAATTGATTTAATTAATTAAATAAGTATTGTACATTTAAAAAAAAAAATTTAATGGGTTAAATAAAGTTTTGAGGTCATGAAAATACACCACACAGACTAGAGGTTGAGGTACATTCGAAGAAGAGTTAAGTGTGACACAGATCCATAAGACTGAGCTTTGGTCATGTTTATGTGTCATAAAGATCAAGATGTCAAACACTAGCACAAGATACGTGATAATGTGGATCCTAATAAATCAGTTCGGGTGACACGCTGTCTCATGTAGTTGTACCACCGGTATGCTTGAACCACCCTGGCAACCGGAGAAACAGGAAAACAGTGCTTTTTATATCCACGGAATCCTCTTCGTTAAGTGGGTCCAAAGTTGTGTTGTTAGGTGTAGTGCATCATCACACCACACACTATTAATATCAACTGGATTAACTGTCAATATTAACTGTCAATACCCCCCTGATGTTTGCCAAGTATGCAAGCATGGCGGTCTACGCATGCAAGGAAAGAGCCGCTCCACCCTTTGATTTATTGTGTGTCTGTGTGCCTGCATTCCTCAATTGTCATGCTTTTGTGCGTCTGTTGGAGAGGTGTACATGAATTGATGATTGAATACATTTGGAAACGGGTGCGTTTAACCTCTCTTACCTCTGATGACACATAATTCTCAGTAGCATGGGCAGCACTCAGCGCCTTTCCAACTCTTATCGGAAGCACATCTGATAAACCCAATGTCAAATCATGTGTGTGTTTGTTTTGTGGTAGTAAAACTGATATGATCTGTGCTGTGATTGGATGCTAAGTACATGTGACTCATAATGGGGCAATGTTTTTGAGAACCACAGGAAATTTCCCGCAGGAACTGTTCAATTTTATTCTGATCTCATAAACAATGTGGCGCTGGTAATGATCAGTTAAAAGGGTCCTTTGGGGGCACAGCTTCTGTCACTCCAAACCAATATGCTTGAAAGGAAGGAGAGGCTTAGTTTGAAAATCATCGGTTTTTGAATTGATTTTAACAACCAGACAAATGACAATTATTTCATCTGAGGTTGTTTTGTTGGCGAATGGCTATTATATATTTAAGATATTATTATTATTACTATAATTGTTATTATTATTATCAATCGTAATAGTAGTATCTTAAAAATACTTATTCAATTATTGCATTATTAAATATATTTTATTAAATGATTATTTATTTTACATATAATAATTATACATAATATTATGTTTTTTTAATTAAATAAGAGACTGCATGGTTTATTTGTACTTTTAAAATGTATTTGTCATATTGTGTGACCCTTGATATGAGCTAGTGATGAAGAATGTAACTTGTAACTTAAACTGTAAGCTGTAACATGCTAGCATGCATCTTTCTCCAGGCAGTCAGTGCTCTTGGGGAAGACACAGGGACAAAAGCACTTTACTTTTTGCCAGCTTTGTTTTCTCCAGAGAGCTGGTAGTCACACAGAGAAAACAAGCAAGGGGGAGAGGGGGAGAAATCTATCAGCGCTGCTCCTTGCACGCTCTGATCGTGAAAAGAGAATTGAATCTTTGACAGCACCCTAACACCCCCAATCAACCCTTAGTGCTGAATCATCTGGCTAAATTGTCAGTTCATGAAGCAGATACGAGCTCTGTATTTCTGCAGTCTGGGCTTCAGTCCAGGGGATAAAGTAACTCTTTTTGATAAAGTATCATACAGTTTAATGTCACACCTCCAAAGGGTGAATTCTTGAAGCCAGGTTACTGTACACAGGTCACATTGTATCCCGTTCCCACAATCCACTGAAAACCAGTGTCAGTTATGCTAGCGCACTGATGTATTATTGTAACAAGATGTTCACAAACTTTCGCATGTGAAATTTACATTGTAACAGATGTGCTTAAATACTAACTGCGCATTAGTTAAATGGTGATGTTGTTGTTTCGTGAAGGGAAACAGAAAACCGTTCAAAGGAAAAGTGAATACCACACACTAAATACACATTCATCAGTGATCAGTTGAGATAAATCTTACATTTACTGACTCTTTAGCTTCAGATAAATTAATGTTTTGCAACTTCTGTTCAGGTTGGATACCTGCTGCATTCTAATACAATAATAATAAAAAACATATTTAGTCATACAATTATTTTACTATACAAAGGTAGAACGACAGGTAGCATACAAGTTATATATATATATATATATATATTTACAATATATACAGCATATATATTAGAGGTGGGCATAGATTAATTTTTTTAATCTAGATTAATCTAGATTAATTTTGGAATTAATCTAGATTAAAATGGCTCATTTGAATTCTGCCGAAGGCATTCAGAATATGTGTGCTACCCAAATAATGACTAAAAGTAAGTCTTTGAGAACGGGTTTCTCAAGCCAGGTGGCGCATTAGACCAGGGGCTCATCTCCTGTTTCCAAAATCCATCACAAACTTTAATATCTTCCCGTCCCAATCCCACGAAAAAACTGGAGGAAAATCCCGTTCCACTCCCGGAAGAATTACTCCCATTCCCTCCCGTGTTGTTTTCTTTTTTTTTTTGCCGATAACTGTCAATTACAGTAAAAACATAGTACAGATCACAGCGTGCCCACCTTATTAGTTGAATAAAAACCCCAAATGTCGTTTTTTGTTATTATATTGAACTGAAAGCCATCTTATGCACAGTGTTGCACAGATTAAATTTCATGTAAATCATCCATGCTAACACACACGCCTTCTATTTATTTTTTTGACATTTCACTCTCTATAGATATATTTTCTATGTACTGTATTTTTAGATATATTCGAGTTTCAAGTTTCTCGCTTCAAGTTCACATGAGACCTAAAGCGCATCCTGTTTGCTTAAAAGCGCAACGCTTCGTTGTTATTCTGAGTGCACACAAATAAACGTAGAGTCTTTACAGATTCGAAGATGTATTAGGCTACTTTTATCTGTATGACCAAAAATGACGGAGATTTTAAGAGCAAGTGAGCGCACCGAGCCTGTCTTGCAGCAAACGCGCTTCCACACAAACACTTCAATAGCGCACATTTCTCTAGGTTAACATCATATTGAGCGGCCATGTAAAGTTGTTACTACATACATCTTTCAGATGAAAAGCCATATTTGAGGTTGATGAATGATAGGTGGCGTTTGGATGTCCTGCCCGATTGTATTACCACATAGACCAGTCGTTAACAATCTGTCCATCACGGACTGCGAGCCTCTAGTTCAAGACTCGTTCTCGCCCCTACAGTGCAATTCGGCTAGGTATACATCCGGCTAAAATATCAGGGTGAAAGTCATCATAGCTTGCGTAGTATAGACCCAGCTCCCAACCCAACTTTGAGAATAGATTAACGGCGATATTTTTTTTATCGCCGATAAGAGTCTCACGTTAACGCAGCACGTTAACGCCGATAACGGCCCACCACTAATATATATATATATATGTGTGTGTGTGTGTGTATATTGTGATCTCCATTTTTTTAATTAATATATCTAATCTGAATAAATAAATAACATTGTTCATTTAATTCAAATAAGAATACATACAATTTATTTAACAATAGTAAATATAATTAAATGTTTTAATATGAATATGAATACATACAATTAGTAAAAAATTATAATAAATATAATTAAATAAAATATTTATAATCATACTTTTTAGAATTCTGACTTTAATAACTGTTGTGATATCTGCAGAGAAAACTGTCACATTTAGACATGCTTTGTTTAAAGCATTTTCCTTCCAGATTTTAGTGATTGACAAATTACCTCTATTAATAGGAAATGGAAACTAGTGAGTCAGCCATCTCTGAGCAACTTGACATAATATCTCATCTCTTCTCCGCAGAGAATGTTCATAGCATACCATTTACCATCAAGGGACATTTGTTAAACAAATTTCAACAGATTTTAAACCAGAGTATTGCTGTGCTTTACTTATCTAATTCATAATTTTTACTCCTCTATTACGAATAGCCATACACTTAACCACTAATTCACAGGTTCAGTCTTAGTTTGAGTTTTCAATTCAGAATTTACAAAGGCACAAGCTATGACAATGCATATGAGTCTGATGCTTTCTCTAGAGAGGCATTGTGTTGTGCTGTGAAGCTCCTGTAGTATCTGTCTGTAGAGCGGTAAACTCCAGTTGCTCTTGCATCTGTTTTGAAAGGTAACACGTGATATGAGGTCTCTGAGTGTTTCTAAACAAACATGCCTAGATGGTTCAGTTTGATCTGTCCTGTGTTGTTTCTCCGTCTGCTTTTGCTACATCTATGAAACATACGTCACTCACACAATTGCAGTGTAAATATTTGATGCAGGTCTCTGTCGCCAATCACTTGAGCGCTCTTTGATGTCCGCAATCGATTTTCCTGTCCTGTGGTACGCCACACTTTGCTCCTGTGATAACCCATCCTCCAATCAACTGACACTTTTTTTAAACCGTTTTCAAAACATAGACCTCAGTTCAGGTACATTCACCTCTGCCATCTAAGAAAACAGTTTAGCTCAGAAATGTTGTCAAATATTTTTTGTGGATGTCATGTCATGATAAGATTGAAATATCAATATAATGCAGTTATGATATAAAAGTAACCATAATAATAATAATTATTATTATTATTATTCATTATTATATAATTGATGCAAGGAAATTAATTTTTTACTGAAACTAAATTTAAAGATTTCAGTTAGTGAAAAACCAAATCCAAAAACAAAGTTTGTTTAATAATCAATCAATTAATGAATCAAATGTATTTAATAATAAACACACAAGTGAGTTGTAAATAAACATTTGCATTGCACATTAAGCAATCACATAAATATTGAATATTTATTCAATGCCATTTTTTCTTTGAGTACGCTAGTTGGGTTCTGAAAATCTGACCACATCTGCTCACTGTGATGCTCACATTGCCTTCTGCTCTATTACTGCGAGAAAGAGCAGTTCATTCCTTGAAGAGCTGAGAACATTAGATGTAACTTTATTCCAAGAATCACATATTTTGGCCAAAGGAAATCTGTGTCTTGCTTGTGAAGCTCCTGCTGGGACAGTGTAGTCAGCCCTTGTACTTGAGTATGAAGGATATGTGCATTCAGCCAAAAGCCCTGACCTCCCCTCCGTTCTCACCCCTTCCCTCGTCTCGCATCCTGGCAACAGCCTCTCTTCCGGCTGTCGCTTGTGCTTACGCATGGGTCGCTACACTTAATCAAATATGACTCTGCATAAACTGGGTCTTAGGCTGTTATTTTTAAACTGTAAAAGCTGGGCTAGGCCAAAGTGATGGATAGAGTGCTCCTCAGTAATCCCCTCAGGCTCTTGCTGCCTTCGCTCGAGTTCAGATAAGGCGACACTCATTAAAGGTTGCATAATGAAACATTTACTGGAATCCAAGAGCTTCAGGCCAAAGTCTGGTGCCACTTTATTAGTCAGTGGAACTCCTTCAGCGGAGATTGAGCGAGACAGGGAGACTCTCCCTCTCTTGTGCACTAATGTGACCTGCATTTCCAAATGTAGACCCAACAAACTGACATAAACGGGCCAGTGGACATGTAATTTCGGAGCACATTCCATCCCAGGCCTTTAGTCTTGCAATAAACCTCTTTTAACCTCCTGTGAGCTTGAGGTATCGCTATCCTTTCTTTCAGTCTACACCCTGTTATGGTGAATGTTTTATGTGCTGAATCACTATTCCTGGCATGCAAATAGTAGCCATATGCGTATGCAAGTGCATACGTGTGTGAAGGTATCATGTATGAAAAACCATTGTCATATGGTTGTGCTTTTTGAAGGAACTTTTAGTTTGAAAGGCTTGTTTGGTTTACTCTTTAAATCAGGGATATCCAATCCTGCCACTGCAACTCCAAACTCCAATGCTTGCTTAAAGTTTTTAGTAATCTTGAAGCCTCTGATTAGCTAGTTCAGGTGTGTTTAATTAGGTATGGCGCTAAACTCTGCAGGACAGTGGCCCTCTAAAAGTACGATTTGGATACCCCTGCTTTAAAGACTTCTCCCAAAAATATTATATCTGTCATTATTTAACTAGCTGAACTTGTTCCCAATTACAAGTATGACCTCAGAAGAAAAATAATTAATTTTATAGAACATCCTGGTCACTCTTTTCCATTTAATGAGAGTGAATGACATAGTGCTGTCAAAGTAAAAAATCACCTTAAAACGGTCCACATGAATAACACACTATATTTCAATTCAAAACTTTTGTATATGTAAAGTAGTTTTTCACTCAATGTCTTGACATGCTCCCTAGCTCTCCTTGGTACATTCATGAAGGTTCATAAAACAAGTAACAACATGTGAATGGTCAACACTTCATTGGATTTCGAATTCATTCAGTATTCAATTAATCAGTTCATATCTACATTTTCTACAAAAAAATCTAAACAAAACAGTCATAATACTTTAGGATTCAGGAATCAAACTGATCTGGTCACAGTGGTTAGCAGCTCACTGGAGGGAGATTAAGTCTGTTGTATAGCTTCAGAAAATAGCTCACAGGTCTGTCACACATCACATATTATGGTCCTTTTTTCATCATTTTAGAACACGAGAGCCCCAGTGTTTCACTTTCATTACATGGAAAAGGCCAGAATATTCTTAAAAAAAATCACTTTTTGTAGAATGTGAGGAAATAAATAGAAATAAAAAGGACTAAAACATCCAATCCTGTTTCTGGAGGGTAGATGTCCTGTAGAGTTTATACACTTGCCTGGAAGTTTCTAGTAATCCTGAAGGCAGTGATTAGCCAGTTCAGGTATGTTTAATTAGGATTTGAACTAAACTCTTCTGGATAGTGGATTGGATACCCCTGCAAAATAAAAAAAGACTTGACTTGGCACATATTCTTTGCACGGAAGTCTAGATTACCATCCTAAACCTGTATTTCTTAAATACTCTGTTTACTTTTTTGACCTCAGAGAATGCAGCAGAACCAGAGACAAGAAGTAGAGATTTATCTTGCGCCCTTCTTCAAGACTAAACATACCACTGACAGAGAAAAAGGAATTAACAAGAGCAGTGTTTGATATTCTTCAAGTACCGTGGGATCCAAGAGACACATTTGCAAGCGTTGAAAATATGTACTGCAGATTTCTGCTCTCCCGCAAGTGCTTGGCAGTACAGTGTCTAAAGAAATCAAACTCAAGCAATTCATTGTCATTACAGAATTTTGTTCTGAATGGCTACACAATTTCCAGAGGGAGAGTTTACTAACAGTTGTTCTTATTTTGTTTGTCAACAATGAGCTTAGGCAATGCAGTGTATTTTGAGCTGCGTTACATAGCTATCTGAGGTCCCTCACCTATGATGTAAGAGTGCACTGTGGTAAAACCTTCCAAGTAGGACATTTCCAGCAAGTCCGCAGCAGACCTTTAAAGCCATCTGCTGTATTTAAACTGTGGACAAGGTTGACAGGGGAAGTATTTTGGGGCTTGACAGGGCCAACGGGGGTTAGCATGCCTCTCCCCCCACCCTTGTGTGCCCATCTGCCTGTCTGGGCAGGGTGACAGGGTGGCGTAACCGGTCTCGCTGTGGTCAGAACATGCTGATATCTCAACGGACCGCTGGCCGCAGCCCAGGGACAGAACATCACATCCTCATGATTCAGTTTAACAGGATTGGGGATTGCACGAGGGAACAGGCCACAGAGCTGCATGTTGGCAGGATTGCTATTTGGGTTGCAACATGCTCCCCCAACCCCATAACATATAAATTCAAGTAGAAAGATGGCAAATATTTGGACATACATGTCGGACAGTTTCACCACTGATTATATGTTTCAGCGGTGATGTAGACATTTGGGGTCTTGGGCTATTATAAGGTGAGCAGATTTCTGAAATGAAAACCGGGGGCGTTTCTAGTCCAGCGGTCAACATATAGTTCAGATTTCCGATGTTATTATCTATTAATAATAAAAAAAGAATTGTCTGATTTGGCTGTTACCACACAAATTAATTTAGGTTTCCCGGTCAGTATTTAGGTAGCAACTGACTTAAAGTTTGTGGCTTTAAGTTTTGTTTTCCACTTGCAGCTCTTTCTACAGTGTTACAACATGGTTGCGTGACATCAATCATGTAATATTATCCTACAGGTCGGGGATATTCTGGAAATTTGGCACAGCAAAATCCAACTGAAGGAATTTGCACCAACTGGTTTGTTTTTCCTTCTCTTTGCTAGATTTAAGAGCCCATCTGATGTTAAGGGTAGACATACTGGACCATTTAAAACCAAATAGTCATGGGGAGTGAGTCAGAGTGAGTCACAAAGTTGTTTGGTATGATGGCAGTAGGTGAGCACGGCACCAGTGTAAAAAATTCATCTACTCTATCTTCACTGTAAATTAACACTCTCATTAAAGGGCTCATCGTGTGATGGAAAACACAATTATCCCTGAGTTAGAAACAGCATAGATATCCTCTAACATTCACAATGTTAAGCTTCCTGTAAACTTTATTGAAAATGTTATTCAAAAACCATATTCATTCAGTAATGCTGTGTGTTGTTGTGAAAGGCAAAGCAGTTCTGGCTTTGTTTGGAACTATTTCCGTCGGTGACATTGAGCAAAAACAGGCAATACTGACAATATTATGCCCAAAATGATAAACAATATAAACTTTTTTAGCCATTAACTATTTGGTACAATCAACAATAATTTGGTATTTCAATAAACAAACAAGATCACATTTGCAATCATGCAGATATTCAAGAATAAGCATTTGCACTCTTGCTCGTGTAATATAGACCCTTTTTCTGTTAGTAAACATTGTGACGTGTTTCTGTGGGCGGAGCTTAGTTGGAGGCAGAAAGAGTCCCCTGACCACTTCACTAATGCTAGCTGTGAAGTTTGTTAGCTTGTTTTTTTTTACAATAATTGGAGAAATTCCAATTTCATATGTAAGGGTCACTCACTGTCCGGGACTGCGACTGTTATTTGGAAAGGTTAACTTTAATGGATGAAACCAGACTGGCCGACGCGCACCCGCTTTTACTCAAAGAATAGATGATCTGACAGGATTCCCTCCGGTTGAGTGACTCACATCTAACGTGTATAATAGAGATACATTCACTGTGTCTATCTAGTCATGAAGATGTGTTTATATTTCAATGTCAGCAGGCAACTATTTTTACAGCTACATTATTATTCCAGCCACAATTAATTACAACAATATATGTACAATTATGATTAAGTATATAAATAGTCAGTTTGTTGTTTTACACACATGCACACAGACATTATTTTGTACATCTATTGCTAAACATCTATTGCTATACTATATATTATTATATAGATAAAAGACATTTGTTTTTACATACCGGTATTTTTTGATCACTCTGTGAAAATGACCGAAAGTTGCAGGTGTTGTTATACAGAGACAGCCAAGCTAAACTTACTGGGTTGTACCATAAATATTAAAACAATATATCAGTCCTCCTTATTGTCTGCTTTTGAATTTTGCTGGTCTCTGTGGCACTGCAGCTTTTAACTGAACTTGTAAATGGTCATGTCAGTGATACAGTGATTTTGTTCTTTCGCACATGTGGGTCAATTCAGGACTGTCATTCGTTCCCACTAAAATCTAATATTGGCCACATTTAAAAATGATAATGTGAACAGCCATTTAAAAAATCATACCTGAGCAATAAATCGGAATCGAGCACTAATGCTTGCAGTGTTAACGTAGCCTAAGCCTTAGTAAGCCTTTTTGTTAAAAAAATGGAATACTTATTTGAGAAAGAAACAATAAAGGCCTTTGCACTGTCACATAAAAATCTAAATTAAATGCTTCTTCCTAGTCATCCAAAATCCTAAAGAAATGTATTAGTTTCCACAAAAATATTAAGCAGCACAACTGTTTTAACCTTGATAATAATAATAATAATAATAATAATTAAAACAGTATTTTTTTAACTTTATTTTTATACATTTAAACACAGTATTTCTTAAGCAGCCAATCAAATGATTTCTGAAAACTGAAGACACATTTTGCCACTCTTTTTGACCTTGTATTTTGGAAATATATTGGTGTATATGTGTGGAGAGCCGAGTCGTGATGAAAAGAAAATCACTTTGTGCACTTTACCAGCAGAAATGATGTTTGTTATTAGACAGCGCTTCTTCGGAAAAAGACTGAGCTGTCACGTCACATTTCCTATTAAAAAGAAAAGGTTAATCTGCTGCTGAGTGACAAATGAGGGAGTCAGACAGATAAGAGCGATGGACGGGACCACCCAAACTGATCACAGGGGCCACCACTCAACAAGCTAAACTTTGCCCCTTTTTGGGTCATTTTTGTGCATGGAAGTGAAAGAGAGAGAGAAATATCCACCTTCATGCCAGAATTTGTGTGCAAGTATATTGTAGCCGTCACTTTTATGAGCCCGCCGGCTGCCGAGGCCCCAAACCGCAGGCATTACCCTCTCCACTGTTGTGCAACTCCTGCCCTAAAGCGATTATACGTGGTGCCTGTCAGACTGGCCCACTATTATGACACATAGACACAGAGTGACTGGCTCATGCTCACACAAACACACTCTCATATAGCCTTTCCACACAATATTCAAACGTTGACCCACTTCCGTGTCAAAAAGCATATCAAGTATTTAATCTTGATTTTGTATCAAGATTGATAGAGAGTATGGAGATGTTAACATTTTAGTTTTGAACAGACTAAGAACAGACTATTTGTGTAACTGGTTTTAAAACTACCTCTCTAGTGCCAGGGACTGAACCAAAAATCAGTCATAAAATGGAATTCATATTGCAGAATGTAATGAAATTTGGCATATTTTTGATGAATAAATAAAATGAGGTCTGTACAATCAGTCAAATTGTGACATAGACACGTGTATGTAAAAATACAAGTGCAAAAAGTCTGCTATTTAAATGTGAAGTCTGTCCCTCAAAATAAAAGTTTGCTTGAAGAAATTGTGACAGAAATATAGGTTACACTTGATGTTAAAGTGTCCTTGTTACAGTGTAATTTACATTTATGCATTTAGCAGACGCTTTTAGCCAAAGTTTTTATCTCTCTATTTAATTATATATTTAAGAACTGAGTAATATTATTTAACTACATGTACTTAATATATGGTTAGGGTTAGGATTAGGGTTTGGCTTATAATAATAATAGTAATAATTTGTTACATTTATATAGCGCTTTTCTGGGTACTCAAAGCCCATTACATGGAAGGGGGAATCTCCTCATCCACCACCAGTGATATGGGGTTACTTGCAAGTAATAATGTAATAATTATAATAGTAAATACATTATTATGATTATAATAGTAACATACAGTGCCCTCCACTAATATTGGCACCCTTGGTAAATATGAGCTCCTAGTCACCCTGGTGTGCTACAATTTTTAATATGAATGGGAATATACTTCAGATATTTTACTCATAAGAATTTCTAGGGGTGCCAATAATTGTGGCCAACATTCATTGGAGAAAAACATTTATTTCATCATGAGATTTTCTCCCCACTTTCAATCAAATAGGTTAGAATTTTGTGAATTTTTTGAGTGAAAGATCAAAAGGATAAGCGATGCAGATTTATTTTTACAGCCGACTTTGCTCATATTTATCAAGGGTGCCAATAATAGCAGAGGGCACTCTATGTGACCAGGACACCGTGTTACCGAAATATATTACTATTGTACAGTAGAATGTACTTAGTAATATAATAATAATGATCATCACCTTCAGCTCTTTGCCAGAAAGTAAATGGAATTATCACATTTTAATAAATGTTCAACAATTGTTAATGTATTATGCCTTTATTTGTTTATTACCAGTTTTGATCATTGTTTTGTAATAAATGATGAATCTAGAAAAATTAAACCGACAATGCAGAATAAATTACTAATTAAATTATTATTAAAATGTGTCTAAACCATTCAAATTAAATTAGGCATATTCAAACTTAAAATGGAAGAAAATGAAATATGGGAAAAATAAAATATTTAATTGGTCCCTAAAAAGTTTTAGTTTAAAAAAAAGGTGGTTAAATTGTTAAATTTGTATTATATCAATTAATTGGACATGCTTCTTGATTAATAAAAAAATAATTTATCTATTAAAACGGAAGTAGGAAAAATGTGAAGAAAAAAAAAAGGTTTGGGGAAAAATAAAACAGATTTGGGAAAAAAATGAATAGGCCCTACCCTGTGACTGTAACCTGTTTTCGCTGGTTCTTTTGAGCTGTGTTTGTGTGGCAGCTGTTTTTGTGATAGTGAATTCCTGGGTTGAGGCAAAGCCATTTGGGCAGATTAAACGTGTGCCCACATGTGTGCTCCGTTTTATTTCAATGAATCATTCATGTCGTTGTTGGCCTGCCGACTCACTGAGGCTGAACACAACACAGTAGAGTGAAAAAACAAGTGGCGGGAGTTTTAAGCCTCTTCGCTCGGTTTTGTTTTGTTTCTGCTTGTTCGCTCCATGTTGTTGATGTTTTGGTGACCAATATTTCCATGCGTCAGCCTCTTCCTGTCAAAGGCGCTGGGGTTTCAGTGACTCATACAAAACTTGGAGTGAAAAGCTGGATCGACCTCTCGGTGGAATGTGTGTCTGTAGTGTAGATGTTCATATTATAGTGACTGTAATTTGCACTGAATGCCGAATAAAATCCAAAAACCAGTTCCAAAATTACAATCCAAAAGCAAGTTCAAACTTATATATATAATAAAGTCTGTAATCAAAAGAGTAGGACGGAACTTCAAAGACACAAAAGTCTGAGACCTCTAGTGGACAAAAAACATTTAAAATGAAATATTAAATAACATTACATTGTAATATTGTAAGCATTTTAAGAATATTAATTATTGTATTATTATTAATATTACTATTATGTTCATAAATATTATGTATATGTATACAAGTGTTTTATTGTTAAATACATTGTTAATTAAATATTAATTGTTACAAAGTTAATTCTAATTATTTGTAATTAATAGTTTTCTATTATTTGTAATTATTAAAATAATATTCTAGATATTATAATTTATAATATGTGAATAGTAATAATTTATCACCAAATGTTTATTGTACTGTACCCACTGAAGCTAAGCAGGGCAGAGCCTGGTCAGTACCAGGATGGGAGACCTCCTTGGAAAACTAGCTTGCTGCTGGAAGAGGTGTTAGTGAGGCTAGCAGGGGGTGCTCACCCTGTGGTCTGTGTGGGTCCTAACGCCCCAGTGTAGTGACGGGGACACTATACTGTCAAAAAGCACCGTCTTTCGAATAAGACATTAAACCGAGGTCCTGACTTGTGGTCATTAAAAATCCCATGGCACTTCTCGTAAAGAGTAGGGGTGTAACCCCGGTGTCCTGGCCAAATTCCCACCACTGGCCCTTGTCAATCATGGCCTCCTAATAATTCCCATCCACTTGATTGGCTCTATAACTCTCTCTCTTCTCCACCTGTAGCCGGTGCGTGGTGAGCGCACTGGCGCCATTGTCCTGTGGCAGCCATCGCATCTTCCAAGTGGATGCTGCACACTGGTGGTGGATGAGGAGAGACCACCCCCCATAAGATTGTAAAGCACTTTGAGTGTACAACAATACACAATACAGCGCTATGTAAATGCATCATTCATTCATTCATTCAATACAATAGATTATACAATATTTATATATTATTATATAAAAATGTAATGAAAAACATTATACACTGTATCCACATTAGTCAAAATATGACCATCAGTTTTTAAGTTCTCTTCTGTTTTGAACTCATGCCTTTGAATAAAGTCAAGGCTATGTGGCAGTACACTGTTGATGTCATCACTGAAGGAGAGAGTGCTGACTCTGACGCCACATGAGTGGCATCTTCCTGTTCTCCTGTTTCCTCTAAATCACCTCCCAAGCCTTTCTTTCATCCTTCCCTTTCTTAACCTCTTTCCTCTTCCACATTCCTTGTCTCCCACAAGGAACCGTCGGAATGTTACAGCAGTTGAAGTGGAATCTGCATGATAGGGCTTTTGGCTGATGCCACATGAAGCCAAGAGGCATCGAATTCAACATACAATTAGATCTGGCTTCTGATCCGCACACGTCTTTACTCGATCTGAACCAGAACCGCTTGTGCTGCTTATGTTACTACAAATCATTCTATTTAGACACTAAACCTTTTTATTCTCATTTATGTAACTGCTCATTAATAATTATTATTTATTTCCCCTGCTGTAATCACACTTTTAAAAAATCTGTGTTATTTTAGTATCATAATATTATACTATTAGTATATAAAAATACTACTTGTATTTAATAATGTTTTTAATTAGCTGTTATTTTTAGCTTGTTGTTTTTATTTTTATTTTAGTTGTAGTAATATCTTTAGCTTTATTTTATTTAAGTTGTATTCATTTTTTTAATACTTCAACTTCACATTAAAGACAACATTTATATTTTATTTAAGCTATTTAAATTACAAAATAATGTTTTAATAGCTTTAGTTTTAGCTAGTGGTCAACCAATATCGTCAAAGCCATCATAAGGTGCATTACAAGGCACAATTAATGCACTAAAGCTATTTTTATAATGCATTATACATAAAGCCTTTAAGTTAATTATTACCAAACAGGTTTATCAGGAAGGACTTTCATCTGATAAGACAGTCACCCACTACCTTCTGATTTCAGACTACAAGTCTTACTTTTCCCACCTAATGCTTGTGTGAAGTACCTCGATCAACATCATACCGTTTTCGTTCGCTTTGACCAAAGGATAACTGGTCCCCCGATTGAGTCTGGTTTTCCCAAGGTTGTTTTTCCCTTGAATTTGATAGTCTGGCTTCCTTGTCACAGTCGCCTTCTGGCTTACTTATTTGGAGTATGGCCGCATTGACTGACATCATCAGATATTAACAACATTTTAACTGAATGAAGCAGAGCTGAATTAATCTTCCAGCATCGACACTGGTACTTAACTTAATTGAATCAACATGGCAAAATGACTCTGGTATAAAATTAATCTGAATAATAGCATTGCTGCATACTGTAGAACTGTCTATAAATGATTGATTAACCTTAAACTGTTATTGATCTGAACTGACTTGAGCTCAACAATGACACTATTGTCTTTTAGAGTTGTTGCATGGCAGAATCTGAATTATCCCCATAGCTAGGTTTCCTTAATTGATTTTGCTAATATGCTATTGATCTCTGTGAAGCTGCTTTGACACAATCTAAACGTGATTGCTATTTTAGACCAAGCGAGAATGGAATACGTTATTATCGTAATAGTTTGCACTTTGTACTGTAATGTTTTCTCAACGTCAAATGAGGTAATCTGACAGCATTGCATTCAACCCTCCACCAACGCCATCTCTCATCGTGTCGCTGGATAGCCTCTGGTTTGCCTGTGCACGTTCATGTGTTTTGGAGGATGGAGAATGATTTGCAGGGAGGGTGGGATCTTACACTTTCAAAGCTAGCTTGCTATTGCTAGTCTCTCTGAAATTACCTATGCTACATTTAAACCAGTGTTCTCAAACTCAATTCCTGGAGGGCCACAGCTTTGCACAGTTTAGCTCCAACCCTAATCAAACTCACCTGATCCAGCTAATCAAGGTCTTTAGGATCACTAGAAACATCCATGCAGATGTGATTTGGAGCTGGTTGGAGCTAAACTCTGTAGAGCTGTGACCCTTCAGGAATCGTGTTTGAGAACACTGATTTAAACAAAGAAAGAAAAAAAAGTATATTATAGTATTTGCTGCAAAAATGTGGGTGACCAAACAGTTTCTGGTCCCCACTCATTTCCATAGTATTTTTTTTCTCATACTAAGTCAATGTCGAAAAGCAACTTTCTACATAATATCTTCTTTTATGTTCAACAGAATCTTCATTCTATTAATAAGCTTAATAAACAAAATATATTTTTTTATTTCAGGGAAAAATATAACAGACAATTCTGAGACATTTACTGTAATAGGGCTTTCTTGCATCAATACACCTATTAATATTTCACTTACTTTGTGTTTTCCATAAAAAAGTAATAATGTTCAAAGAATTGCACTTCCTAAACTTGCAATATATATAAATTTAGTGTCTGAAATCAAATTTAGCTGCATCCTTGATTTGACCACTTCCTGTTGCTTAAATTAAGTGTTCCTTTCAAGTACGCTTTCTGTGCCCTCATTTCCACTTTGCTAAATATTTCAAATTCTTTCACCATAAAGCGCATCATGACATTCATATATAACTGTCAGTTTGTATGTGGCCTGTAAACTCAGACAAATCCACTCATACACAAGGCATCTGGTATGATTTTTTTCACAAAGCAGATGGACATATTCAATGCAAACCAAGCATTGAGTAATTAGGTAGAGTCTGTTTCCCCCTCTTACACATATAGTGGCATGACAGACTTTAGCAACTCATTGTTAGTCATGTATTTGCGCAACAACACATTCATTCTACCTATTATCATTGTCTGTCTATTGTATAGTTCTGACTTGCTTTATATCTCACCTCTAAAGAGACCTACAATGTTGGCATTTTAAATAGATTTTACTGAAATAATTAAAGACGATGCAGTGTGAAGCAGCAGCATTAGCCTCATATTTGTTGCATGAGTTGAATATCTAATAGAGCTCATAGTTAGAAATGTGCTTCATCTAAAACCCTGCAGGCCAACCACTCACAGTTCAAACTTGCATGACAAAATCAAATTAAGTTTAAGAATATTTAACTTGCATTTAAAGTGAACGCATGTCAGAGATCATCACTCTTAATACCATTAGCATTTTCTTCAGCATTATCATAGTATGCAATTTCAGCAAGAATGGGCCGTGCTGCCAAAACAACTCAAATTTTCATATTTGACGAATTAGCTGAACAGTTATTAACTCACTCGCTCTAAACTGTAATTTTTACTATAACCTTTCAGTCCAACCACCCACGGTTCAAGGTTGCGTGACTGTTAGCATCTACAGCACTCAAATAAGTTGCTTGCGGCCTAGCTGCAATAACACCCTAGAGGCAGACATCTGTCAGGCTACACTCGTCCACTGTACCAACACTTGGTCCCACCTATGAAATCCCACCTCACTACAAAGACATGAAGTAGTGTGTCGTGACCACACAGAGTCTTTATCCAAGCACAGAAAAAGACACGTTCTCCTGAGCACACTCTAAAATATCTCCCTTCATGACCGCCACAAACATGGCTTTGTCTATGCACAGTGCTATTCTGTACAACCATTGGCTATATGGATGCTAATACGAGTGCAGCCCAGAGGATGCAATTAAACATCATCTGAAGTCACTTAAGTAGTTTTAAAGTTTGTTAATTGTGTAATTTGGGTGTAGAAGCAAGCAATACACATGGCAGTGTTAAGTCTGTGATCATTTTTTTCTTTGTTCTTTTTTTGTCACTCACTTCATCACTGCATAGAATACTATGAAATAATATTTCCCTATCATCTCACAGAAGGATTTTATTTCAAACACTCAACTGACGTTATGAAGGGAGTTTTGAGTAAAAACATGTTATTAAATGTTGTCTTTTGTTGGCTCATAAATAGGCCTAGTTCTCATGTTTGGAAAGATGTTTTACGCGTGTTGCTTTTTTCAAATGCACGTTATAAGCGACTCAAACTCAGTATTTACTACTGATCAAAGAGCTGTGCTTCACTGACAAGCTGCGCATAACAGCCTTCGCAATTTCATAATCTCAATAAACCAAATGATTCAATTGTGATTTTGATTTGATTTCGATTAGTTTGTGCAGCCCTACTTGTAGCACAGTGTAGTTACAAGTAAGATAAATTTAAGATACTGTACAGTTATTATATAGTTCCATTTTTTTTTTTACTTAAAAATATGATTTAATCAATTATTTTCCATACTAGCATAATACTTGTAATATTGTTTCTGCAATTTTGAAGAGATAGTTCACCCAAAAAATGTAATTCTCGCCCTCATTACAAACCCATAAGGGCTCTCCTCTAGCCAGACAAATTATCATGGTGTGGTTTAATTGGTGATTGATATCATTCATAATATTTATTTCAGTTCCTTCTGCTAGAAGATTGGGGTACAGCATATGGGGGGAGTTGAAGCTGGCCATAGAGGTCTGTGCAGAAGATATCTGGTTCTCACAGTTTTCGTTAAGTAGTCGTAGTAGCACAGTGACTTGTTGTAGATTTAGGGTCAGTTCCCCCTTTATATTTTTATTCTCAGTCTTTCCATTTTAAAATAAGCAACAAACCTGATCTCAAACATTACAAGGGCAAGTTGGTGCAGGGCTTTCACTGCACAATCGCTACAGCAAACTGCCAACTAAAAGGTCACGCTGATGCACTTCCTGCCAATGAGGAAGCATCCACAACCTGCAAAATGTGTGAGAAAATAAGTGTGAGAGGTGCCTTATCTATTTCCTTCTCAGACCGCCCACCTTGGTTCTGGCAGCTCTCTTGGTTTGATTCATCACCTGCATTTGCTGACGTCAACCTGATTCACCGGGTAGCCTATCTTGCTTTTGCACCCTGTGGCCAAAGCATGCTTTTTCACCAGTTAACTGCAAACATAAAGAAATATATGTAAAGTTAATTTGCAAAAACAGATAACTCTGTTTTTTGGTCCTGCATTCCAATTAAAATCAATCAAACTGCAGTTGGGTTGTTTTGATTAAATAATGATAACTAAACAAATATACAGCTAACAAACACAATAAAAACATAATAACAATAAAAAGCATGATTTAAAAAATGTATAAAACGGATTTATCTGTTTTTCCAAATAAAGCTCAACTTGACTTGACATATAGAATTTCGTACTTACATAAAGAGGCTGTGTTGTTTGTGTGCTCCTAAGAAAGGTCACTTAGATTAGCGATTGAATCTTCTCCATTGACGTTAAGTAGAGTCCTTTGAGACCAAAACAGAACCTGTATGTATAACATTAGCATGTTTTCTGATGGAACAGCTGTACACATGCTTAAAGGAAATGACTTTCAGAATGAGGCTCTTAAAATATGGTGTGTACTACAGTCATTGAAGTTCATTGTTAGCAAAGCTGTTTTTATCTGAATGTATGCCTTTGGCAATCTTTGTCGTTTGTTATAATTACCCTGTGGTTTTTTCCTCCCTTTCTCCTGTATTTTCTGCTGTTGAACGGGTATGTTTTGATAAGGAAGCATTCATTCTCGAACCCGCCCTCTTCGGGGCAACGTGTGCTACTTGCCCTTGTGAGTTGGACTGTGGCTCCGGTGTTTTTGCATGGAACGGTGATATTAGCTGGATGCATAACAGGGCTAGCCAGTACTTCCTGCTCTAATACAATTGAGAGAAAGTCAACTAATAGTGCTAAAATTTACGACTTTGCTTTGCTCTTTGAAACCCTGTTAACCTTCCCTCCATCATTTTGTATGCCATGACAAGGCCATTGAGGGAATAACATTCACCCATTTGACACTCATGTGTATACAGTGTGGATTGACCAGGAAAGTCAACTAGTTGACGTCTTGCAACAACTAACTTATTTGATTAGTGTAGCTGATTAGTTGATTAGCTTCAACCCTTGTTAGTACTTGTTAGAAAATGTATTACAGTTTAAATTTATATGCATTTACCTGAACTTTAGAGTATTTTTTTTTATCTGCTTAAATGGGAGTACATCTTTATATAGCTTTAATTAGCATGTATGCAAAACTAAAATATTCTGTCTTTTATAGTTATTTCTTGTTGTGTTTTTAAATATATATTCAAAGTATATATACTTTACATGTGCTTTAGTACGTTAGTCAACACATCAAAGTGTTCTTCTTTAAAGCATAGCAAAAGATTATTAAAACATAATGATCTAAAATGTACTTTGAAGTAAAATATTATTACAAAATTCACTTTTTAAAAGTGTCATGAAAGTGTATGTACACTTAGGCCTAAGTGGCTTTTATTTCATATTTTGTTACCTGCAAGAACAGTTTTTCAAAAATATATTTCTAAGATTTAACAAGTGCACTACAAGTGCACATTCAGTACATTTTTAATTAAAAGACTAACAGTATAAAAATAACTATTCATGTACTAATGTTGAATATTTGTTTATCGACTAGTCCATTTAGAAAATGTGTTGTTTTAAGCATCCTCAGAACCAATCTTTCCTTCTTCCAACCCAGATAAAGAATACAGATATATTTAGGACTCTGCCTGCTATGGGTATTTGTCTTTGCAGGCTAATGGGTTAAACTGTAAAACCTAGAGCATGAAGAAGATTTATGCAAAAACAAATTAGTTACTAGTTTGCATAGCTCTAAAGGACTGCCTTAGGAAACCACTGTGGTGTATCCTAGTGGGAGTTTGCTCTCAAATACCGAAGAAGTGCCCTTTGGCAAGCCCATAAAGTGCTTGGCTAGTGCTCAGCTAAGCTAGCTGAATGATATTGTCTGGCTTGTGTGTACCCAGAATCTTTTTGCAGATGTTAGGAAAGAAAATAGCCAGCAACCCTTCAGTCATTATAGACTGCTCTGTCTTTTCACACAACAAATCAAAACTCTTTAACTCAAATATTACTTATGCAAGAGTACATTCTCAAGCTAAATGCTACACTCAGTGAAGGGATTCAGACAATCTACACTTCTGCTTTTCGTATTATATAAAGTATGGAAGTACGTGGTTTGGGAACTAGAATTTAATTTAATTTGGGGAATTTAAAATGAGAATATCTTTTATTTGAATCAGTCACATCATTAATTTCAGACTGAGGGTCAGACTGTTATATACAGTAGTTCAGTTGTCATAAAGTTCAAAGTTATTGTCAATTTGCTCACTCTCTATGTTAATTTTGCTACAGAATGTTGGTAATTTAGTAGAAAGAGGGGTATTTCATGGATACCAGCAAAAACTAGGTTTTCATTTTTCCAAGAAAAATGAAGCACAGCAGCGAGGAACCCCCTCATATAAGAGAAAATTGGATTGAGGAGTTGCACACTGGGAGCTCTGTCTGCTAGCTTCTCCTTTCCCATAATTAAATTAGTAGGAGCTGACATCATCGCGTGACACAGGTTTTCTTTTTGTGATTGCCAGCCATGGCAGCACGAGTGTGTGATCAGCTGGCTCATGAGCCGATGGTGTGTCAGAGTGGCATGTTTCTAGATGACACTGAAAGGGGACAAAAGTGAGGACTCTGTCAAAAAATGCATTGCGGGGTCAAAAGTACATTGAAATTATTGCTATGCTGTCAGCAAAAAATAATATTATTATTATTATTAGTAGTAGTAGTAGTATTAATAATTATTTGCTAGAGTAATATATTATATTACAAGCCAAATTCTTCCTAAATTTTGAATAAAATGAAAACTAAAAGAATTTCAAGTCACATGAGCCAATATTTTATTCACAATAAAACATAGATAACAAACCAAATGTTTAAACTGAGAAATGTTAAAATGTTATGCACAAATGTTATGTTATGAGCTCATTTAAAAATGTATGCCTGCAACAGATCTCAAAATAGTTGGAACGGGGGCATGTTTGCCATGGTGTAGCATCTCCTCTTCTTTTCAAAGCAGTTTGAACACGTCTGGGCATCGAGGTTATGAGTTTCTGAAGTTTTGGTGTTGGAATTTGGTCCTATTCTTGCCTGATATAGGTTTCCAGCTACTGAAGACTTTGTGGTCGTCTTTGACGTATTTTTCATTTAATGATGCACCAAATGTTCTCTATAGGTGACAGATCTGGATATTCACTGCAGGCAGGCCAATTCAGCACCCGGACTCTTCTACTACAAAGCCATGCTGTTGTAATAGCTGCAGTATGTGGATTTGCATTGTCCTGCTGAAATACACGTCATCTGGAGGGGAGCATATGTTGCTCTAAAACCTTTATATACCTTTCAGCATTCATAGTGCCTTCCAAAACATGCAAGCTGCCCACGCATGCACCCTCATACCATCAGAGATGCTGGCTTTTGAACTGAATGCTGATGACACGCTGGAAGGTCTCCCTCCTCTTTAGCCTGGAGGACACGGCATATGTGATTTCCAACAAGAATGTCAAACTTGGACTCATCTGACCATAGAACACTTTTTCACTTTAAAACAGTCAATTTTAAATGAGCCTTGGCCCACAGGACATGACGACGCTTCTATGACCATGTTCACATATGACTTCCTTTTTGCATGATAGAGCTTTAGTTGGCATCTGCAGGTGGCACGGCGAATTGTGTTTACCGACAGTGGTTTCTGGAAGTATTCCTGGGCCCATTTAGTAATGTCAATGATAGAATCATGCTGATGAGTGATGCAGTGTTGTCTGCGGGCCCGAAGAGTACAGGCATCCAACAAAGGTCTTCGGCCTTGTCCCTCACGCACAGAGATGTCTCAAGTTTCTCAAGAATCGTTTGATGATGTTATGCACTGTAGATGATGAGATTTTAAAAGCCTTAGCAATTTGACATAGAGGAACATTGTTTTTAAAATATTCCACAATCTTTTTACGTGTTCTTTTTCAGATTGGAGAGCCTCTGCCCATTTTTACTTCTGAGAGACTATTTCTCTCTAAGACATCGCTTTTAAAGCTATTCATGTTACAGACCTGATGCCAATTAACTGAATCAGTTGCTAGATGTTCTCCTAGCAGAATCTTTTCAAAATGTCTTGATTTTTAAGCCCTTTGTTGCCTCCATGACCTTTTTTTTTAGACCTGTACCAGGCATCAAATTTGAAATGAGCTAATTTAGTGGCTAAAAGTGTACAATTTCTCAGTTTAAACATTTGTTATGTTCTCTATGTTATATTGTGAATAAAATATTGGCTCATGTGATTTGAAAGTCTTTTAGTTTTCATTTTATTAAAATTTAAAAAACGTCCCAGCATTTCCGGAATTTGGGTTGTGTTTATAATAATAATATTATATTTCTTAGTTCTTTAGTTCTTTATTGAATTATAATTTAAATAATAATGACATTTAAAATATTATTTTGTTATATTAAATATAATGGGGGAAAGAGTTTTCCTTTTATTTATGTCCTTAGCTTATCACATGCCTGAAATTTGTATTCTTTAATATAATTTAAATGTCATTAATAACATTACACCCAACTGCCCAAACCACAAAATCATGCTGATGATTTTTACACCACTTTCTTCAGAGGTCCACCTTCTGTTCAGGGATTTCCTCTTGAACTGTCAGGTTTCCTTAGCTGCCTTTCCTTGGCAACACATTGCTGTTACCAGGTACGTGAGGATTGTAATGACACTTGTCATTTCCGCCTCTGTGGATGGTTTTTAATGAAAGCAGATATGTAAATACAACAGGATGCCAGGCGCGTCACATTTCCCCATCCGCCTCTCCTTGCAGGCTGTTTAAGAGCTCCTCTATTGACTTTCAAAAGTAGGCCAGAGCGTATTACTGTGATTTTGCCCTGTTGGCTAAGATAGCTTATCAAAGTGCAAACAAGCTCGAAATCAACACAGGCTTGAGAAGACACCACTCTATAATGTGCACATTAACGCTGGAATAGGTATGATTTTCTTTGCACGCTTTTCCTTATGAACGGCCCAGGAATTGACTACATCACTTGGCCCAAGTGTAGCAATAACAGGTGTGGTCAATGTATTTAAGTTCGTTGACTGATTCTGGGATAGTTTGTATTTATAAGCACACTAAATAAGATTAGAGCAACCTGGAGGAAATCAGACGCTAAATCGGTTCTCTTACACCAGCATGATCCAGGATTACAGAGCGTGATCTTTATTTGAAGGAAAATGAGCCCACACTGAAGTCTTGTGTTCCGCTATTGACTGGATGTATTGAGTTCAGCTCGAGTCCAATATTTAATTTCCCCAGAGTGGAACCCAAACAGAGAGACAGACTAGAGGCCTGGCGAGACCTTGGTTGGAGCTGGTTCTGATTTGGGAAACATTCTGATCCCGTGAGTCAGGCGGCCCCACAGACACACATTCAGGCCAGAGTCAGTGACTTGGCAACTATCACTCCAAGCTGGTTTAGTGTCCTATTCTGAAAGGCTTTGAATATTTCACCCCTTTCTGAAAAAGTTACTTTCAGTAATCTTTAGAGTAATATTCCAGGTTTTGTACAGCTTAACTTAAAAGGACAGCTCCATTTTTTACTATGCTATTATACATTTTTATTGTAGAAATAATAAAAGTGTTTAAGCAAAAAATACTTTTTATTTTTGGACTTTTGTGGTTTCCATAAGTA
The DNA here is from genome assembly GCA_027564155.1 of Gymnocypris eckloni scoliostomus. Classification (NCBI taxonomy): domain Eukaryota; kingdom Metazoa; phylum Chordata; class Actinopteri; order Cypriniformes; family Cyprinidae; genus Gymnocypris; species Gymnocypris eckloni. The sequence goes on from CM050417.1 coordinate 22,992,880, forward strand.
AAGAACTTCCATAAAATTGTCCTTAAGAAGTTGCATAGAGTAGAGGTTTTTGGTGCCAAAGACCCCCTTAAAGGACGATTTCTGCTAGCCAAGGGCCCCCTTAAATAAAGCAAATATATAAAAATATAAATATATAAAAAAACTGGTAAAGTATTTGTATAAAAAATACTATTAAAGCATAAAATTCAAGCATGCTTTCACAATAAATACTGATCCAAAGCAAATTTTTAAGTTAAAGTTATCCTAAGAATATTTTAACCCCCAATTTAATTCCTGGTACAGCATGTCAGTGTTAGAGAAAAAAGACATGCTTGAGTAGGTTACTGCATTATTATCATTTCGATTTGCACGAAAACCATTGCGGTCTAGTACATAGGTATGGACATTGTTGCATTGATGCCAAGTGAATTCAGAATAATTCCTTTGATAATACATTGATAAATTACCATTGATAATCATTTTATTTGATTACAGTTGTACCATATTGTTTTGATTACAGTCGTACCATATTGTCAGGAAGCTGGCGATATGCAGCCCAATTGCTAAAGATTTTGATTATCAGGTGTGAATTTTCATTTCAATTATTTATTCTTCTTCAGCTTCAGCATGCCACTGACGGAATTTACAGGAAGTACAAAACAGGAAGTGGCGAGCACAGTATGCCTCTGCATAGTGCAAATCTTAGAGAAGATTGTTTCCTTATTAGTGCCGGACACCTGATACTCATACTGACCTGACTTGCTGACATGCTAGAAAACATGTGCACCTGTGTTTCTGTGTGTAAGGATAAAGAGAAAAATTTACTGGAATTTCTGCTCTTCAGAATGTCTGTACGTGTATGCATGTATGTATGTGTGACAGGAAGAAAGAGTTTGTGTTCACTTTTATGTAGCAATAAATCAATGTCTCCTTCTCTGCTGAGTATAGAGATATACTCATGTGGGTGTCCTATCTGTTCCTGTCTCTTTATAATCTTTGTGAGAGTACATACTCGCGCTATTCAAAGGCAAACCCTGTGCCATGTTTTAACTGATATATGAACCACTGGCATCGACTGCTTGGCAGGTTTGTCTAGGGAGAGCTGAATAAAAAGTCAAACAGCTGAATGATCATTTTAATACGGACAGAACTTGGCACGGACATTGTTTTTGCATTTCCAGTCTTGTTGCCAGCTCAGGGAATTCCCTGGTGTGCTGCCTAATGGTTGCATAAGAAGTAAAACTGTCAATCAATTAAACATTTTAATCATATAATATTTACAAGATATGGTGAGTAATTAATCGAATGTATCACAATTAATCATGTAAATATATGCATATAAAAAAACTTAAATGTATTCATACAACACACTATAAATGTGCATTTGTGTGTCAAATTACATCTACTGTACTTTGACTAAAGGTTATTATGACAAAAAAATTGATGTTTTTTTTATTACAAATCAGCACAGTGTGATGCATACTCGAGAACTGAGCAACTGAACAACATGACAAAAACAGCCATCAAATAGTGTCATGTCTAGTTGGGGACTAGAACAACAACAATAATTGAACATGAATGTTGTATGCCACCACAAAGTTACAGTATTTGTGAAATCTTAACACATCATATTAGCATTCAGTATTAGTGGTCATTGTAGACATGACATCTCCTGAAAGGCATGAGCTAATTTTTGTAGTGACACTGTTATTTTTTAAAGTCAAATAGGATTGCCTTCTGTAAAGTATTTAATTTGTAAAGTATTTAATATGTTTGGATTATCCAAAAGTATGCATTAGCAAGTGAGTAATAACTACAGAAGCCATTCTTTTCCATGGAATTCCCCACAAAACTACCTTTATTTATTGTGATGTAACAATACTTTATTCTGTCATTTTATAATTTTGATCATAATGCTAAACTTCCAGTTTTTCTTCAGGGCTAACGCTTTGGAGCATTTGGGTTTGTTTCCACTTGACTGCTACAGTTCTGGGGCTTGGGTTATACTTAGTACGTGTGAGACCTGCTGAGCTAGTGATGAGCTAATGACAGGTCTGGGCGCTCTCTCTGTCTCCTGCTAACCACACTCACACATTCTTGACGTCTGTCAGCAGAAAGCAGTGCTGTCTACACCAGACATGACCCAACACGAGGCCAATGCTCTAAATTAATGCATAATTAGACCCTCAATTGATGCTGGACTTTTTTGACCATTGTGAGGAGCACAACTCCATATGTTGTAACCTTTAGCGGCCCCACGACTGCATAACACTGCTTTGAAATCCTGTATGAAGAGGTTATGCCATCACACATTGGTGTTATTTGTTGTTTAGTATATTTAACATCTAGTTATCTAGAGCAGAATGGAAATTGTCTTTTGTGTATTTTAACCAAAACAGAAGCTCTCACACGGGGCTACATCTGAGTCATAACAGCCTGATTTTTGCTGTCTTTTCCTGGGGAGTTTTCAATTTTAGAGCATAGAGGACTATTATAGTGGCATTTAGTTCTTCATTGGAAGTTGTTCCTTGCTTCTGCAGGCCTACAGGTTCTGACATCACATTGAAATCAGACTGCAAACTCACAAATCAGCTAAAACTATTTATTTAGAAATTATGCTAATTCGTCAACTTTAGCTCCTTCATGTAAATCAGTTGGTTGAACCAGTGTTTAGAATGTATTGAGATAGTTTTAGTTTTTGTTAGTTTGTTTGTTTCAGTTAAAATAATTTAGTTTATACAGTATATAGTTTATATCTGTGTTCTGAAGTTCAAGTGTAGTGAACTCTGACCTGCAAATTCGTATCACGTGAAGACGCATGACCAGTAGAATATCAACACGTCATGGCATGACCTCTAAATTAAAAGAACAGAAAGATTAAAGTTCACGGACATCAAATTGATCCTATGTGTTTACTGTTGATTTTTTTTTTACCACTACGATTGTGACATTTTGTATACTAAAAGTCTAGTGTGACCATGGCTTAAAAAACCACTACAATACACATAATTTGATCATCTTTGTGCATCTTTTGAGCAACCCACCACAGGCATGGCATTCATGCATTAATAATCCAATTTTATAAAAAAATAAATAAACAGTGCATTCAGTTCCATTTCTTTTTTCTCAGTCTAGCTGTTTTTGAACACAAAAAAACGCATTTGATACCCCAAACCAGCCCTTAACTTAACTTTGAGACTTAACTTTGAGTTAAGTCTGAAATAATCAACTAATCGTTCAGGTAACCCACCTTCTAATCAGTTCTAAAAAGTCATTGTTTTAATGCTGTTTTGCACATCCGTAGTTCTGATAAAGAACTGGTTTTTGATTCCCAGTGCTGATGCCTTCAGTAAATCTTGGATGCTTAGAGATGGAATGAGAGGGGGAAGGAGCGGTTGCAGTCACAGAACAGTGTGGCCTTTCAGGCTCCTTGGAGGAAGGGATTGAAGTAAGGAGGGAGAGAAATAGAAATGGAACTCTGTGTCCTTGGCTTGTGGACTGCCCCGAACACATGACCTCCATCTGCCTGTGCAGCTTACAGTGACACGCACACTCACTCAAATACACACACTAGTGTATGTTAGTGTGTCGCGTAAAATCACTAACATTTTAATGTATACTCAAATAGACATACGACCACATACCTGATCCAAGCATGCGCACTTGGCGGAATCCAAGGTCAGTACTCAAAGGGGTGGTAGAGTTACTTTGAAATACCTGTGCTATATTATTCTGTTGACTTCATCCATGCTGTGCTATAAAGTCAAAATGCAGTAACTACACTTATGGACCAAATTTGTCCATAAGAAAATTTGAAAGTTTAACCCCCGGTTTCACAGACAAGGCTTAAGCCTAGTCCCAGACTAAAATGTAAGTCTGAGTTGTTTCAACTGAAAGAAACTTGCACTGATTTTGATCTGAAAATATATCAATGCCTTTGTTTTGTCTCAAGATGGACACCAGTAATGTTTTAGTCTAAGGCACATTTATGAAAATTACTTAAATGTCCTAATTGAACTATGGCCTAATCCTGGTTTAGTCTAAGCCCTGTCTGTGCAACCAGGCCTATATCAAATCAAAGTTTAACAAAAAATATTTGAAACAATTTTCTCTGTTCCATTGATGGTTTAGTTGTTACAATGACAATTAACGGCATGTCTACATGTGTCTACACTGAACGCATCAAAGCGAAGTTCAAAATCCATTTGTACTGTTATCGAAAATAGGGCAAGGCACATGAATTAATTAATTAATTATGCATTTATATAGAGCTTTATTGTGTATTGTTATACACCCAAAGCGCTTTACAATCATGTGGGGGAGGGGTCTCTCCTCAACCACCACCACATGGATTACATCAAAAACTGAACCAATCAGTTCACGGTTGGCATCTCATTGTGCTATCACTAATTATAATGGTTTATCTGTAAATTTGCCCCATCGCACAGACACAATGTAAGAGTGTCCAAAAATAAATAAAAAATTAAGTTATATACGTATTGTCCTAACATTTGTAATTTCCTCATTATTAAAAATAAATTAATAAAATCAATCTTTATCAAGGTAAAAATGTTTGGGTTTGTGTTAATCATAGAAGAAGTGCATATATGAAGTCATTGTATAATTTATTTATTTTTTGCCCAGGACAAAGAAAAAAAAAGTCACATCAAAAATAATGTCAGGTCATTAAACCAGTTACTGTGCCTAGTAGGTAAAAGTTAATGCTCACAATATTGCCCCTTGTGGCAACACAAAGAATGCATGTGTACTTGTGCTGAATTATAAATTATGATGAAGCATATTTCTAAACGTAATGACAAAGAATTTGAGTTCATATACTTGGGTAGAGTATGCATACTTACATAACCTATATTTAAGTTATTTTCACCCTAATTTCACCTTTATGTATCGCATGCATGGAATGAAATAAGATGCTACATGTGAAGCACTTTTGTTATAAATAACCTGGAATATTCCTTTAAATCTGCTGTATTCCTTTAAATCTTTATGCTCTCTGTAATATTTATAGTTATCAGGCCATGGGGCTGTGTTTTACAGAGACATTTTAAGGCATATTTAATGTTTAGATGTCTATTATTTAAGGGGGCAGTTTAATGGGCACTGCTTTGGCTGTAGTTGAGCTCTTGGGTTTGAATCTGTGGTCTGTAGGGCTTTGTTTATTCTCTTTGGAGTGAGAATGACTGCGGCTGGATCTGTTGTCAAACAGAAGTCTGCCAGAGGAGGAGTGCAGTAGGGCAGCTCTCTCTTCACTCCCAGCTTGGCTCTGTGGCCTGGCATTCCAGTCCATTCCACACACACACACAAACTCAGAGGCTCAAATACATAACCACTGCTTCCTGAAAGACAGGAAGTGAGGCCGGCTTCCTGTGACAGTCCTCTTTCATGTGGTCACTTCCTGGTGCTTGGCTCTTGCTGTTGACTTTCTTCATTGTTCCTGCAACAGGGGCTTCAAATCGTGTGTATGTGAAAATAACTCTTTGAGTATGCAACAGCAGTTCATGCGACAACTGTTGACACATTTGTCAGGGTTTGCACGATTATGGACAAGCAGAAATTACCAGGGAATTTAACATTTTCAGATTTTCTTATCTTTTTCAGGCCTAATCTAATAATCTGTAACTAATAAATCTTAAAAAGCTGAGGGAAAAATTGCAGAAATTGTTATGCTCAGTTAATCTAGAAAGTGATAGAACCTAATAAATAGCAATCGTCAAGCAAATTTGTTTAATGAGAACAGCAGATTTGATATTTTGATAATAACTTGTTTCCATGCTGCCACTTGTTTGCTATGAGAAGAGCAAGTTCAGTAAGCAAGTGATCTGCGGAAGTGTGACTCAATTGGACTGTTAAACACAGTAAACAATCTTCTTCTCTTTGTTAATAATCATGCATATGCAAAACAAATATTGCCATTTTATTTTGACCAAATAAGAATATCATACTTTGAATGGAATACAGCATAATACCAAGTTACTATAACTTTATTATAGTAGAACTGTAACAACTGTGGTATTCTGGACACCTTAAAATTATTTATTCTAATTAAATTGTATTTATTAATTAGTAAATGTTTTATTTATAACTCTACAATTACTGTAATAAAGGTAGACTGAATAAAAATATATACCCATATGAAATGACTGAAATGTAGACAATATTTAGCACAGCACAGTATACCACATTTTCACTATAGGTCAATATAATGACATGATTCAGTTGCATAAATTACATATTGTGTTCTTACTTGATCATAACATTCTAGAAATTGCTGAGTTTTATATAATGCCGTCTCATTGTTTGTACTATTGTGGTATTTGGAATGGCAGTATTGTTGCAAACCCAAGATTATATGATCTTCACACAACACGAGTGATGGTTGGGGTTTAGTATACACAGACAGGAATGTGGATTGGGACACTGTAGTTCTAGAAGAGATAGGGTATTAGCAGGCTAACTGTGATTACGTTTGAACTTTGAACACAGTGATTAGTTGGAATGCCTAAGTTCCTGTGTTCTGCCGCCACTAATACATCAACTATTGTCAAAACAGGCTAAAAATGTGTCAATCGGGAAGGAACCTGCAGACCTGCACACAGGATGAACACGCTTTGTTTTCATTTGGGCTCTCTTTGTCATTTTTCTGGCCATTTGTTCTCATAATTTTAGGGACCTATTCAACTGCGCTTTGGAGAAACTCAGTTGGCTTGTGGTTTTTAGAGGGCACAAACATACAGTGCAGCAGTAAAACAAGATAAATGGATTCTCTCATAGCTCCAGTTTGTCATCCTAGCTAGCATCAGAGAGGGAACTGCTGTTTCAATAGTCCACCGCTAGTGCACGGACAGTTTGATAACACTCAACAGGAAGTGGAAGAGTTTTGAGCCACATCCAAACATACTGATCTGCCAGACTGTTCCTACTCAGAATGCCGTGTTATGTCCTGGTATTCCCCAGACCCCCAGTGCTCCTATTCTCCCAAAGCTCTCCATATATCCATCAGTGAATCCTCTTCTAATGTGGTTGTGGTTAAATTTGTCACGCTATATATATTTGCGGACTGGCAAAGATATATTTCACATGACATGCAAAGTTTGGATTTTTAAGTAGTGACGCTGTTTTCAGTTCTGCAGTTTTCTGTTCAAAATTCGAGCCAGATGGACAGTTTTAGTTATCAGAGTGAAATTACTTTGGTATTTTTCTGCTTTGGATTCATGCGTGCATTGCTCTGAATTGTTGTGATTCATTTGGTTTTTAGATTTTGCTTCTCTCTGTAAATGCTAATGCACATAATGCATGTCATATGATGCTATTTGGAGTTATTCTGATAATTTCCCCTTTTTGTGCCATGTGATGCATACTGCCCACAAGAATGGTCAGATGTGTTTCAAATTGGCTGACTTTATTTCAATTTCTTGGATTCTAGTTTTTTTCATGCATTTTTGAAAATAATGTATACAATTTTTTTATCAAAATTGTTATTATTATTATTATTAATAATTAAAAAAATCTAAGTGGTTAAGCTATGCATTAAAAAGTACTTGAATGTGAAGTAAAAAGTAGTTGACCTATTTTGATGTTTTCACAAAAAAAAAATGTGTGTGTGTGTGTCTGTTTTTTTATTATTATTCCCAAGGTTACTCCATTTGACTATTTTAATTAAAAAAGGTAAAAATACATGATGTTTTAAAAATGGACTGACATAGTCATAAGTGTGTGCGGGGCTTCTTTCGGCGATATAATTTCCTTTCTAGTCACATGACAGTAAAATGGCTTCCTGCATGTTAGTTACACCACGCTGACTTGGGTGTTCCTCAATGTAAAGGCTGCATCCTAGTAAGGTTGATTCAAAAATTGTATTCGTTACATACATAATTATACGGAATATAACCAAGTCCGCTCCATGGACAGTGCAATTATATGTAACACAAATACAAGAGAATATACATAAGTATTCGTATGGAAAAAACGTACCAACCGTACCAAGGTTGTTTATCTAGGCTGACACCTCATCAAGCTCTGTTGAAGATCATCTCAATTTGAAAGATCCTTTGGAGGCAGCCCTTTTTTTCACGCCCTTTGTTATTCGTATTTTAAATTATTCATATTTTAAGCACATCAAGTGTATCCTTATCCTCCAGTCATCCGTAATCCTCCACTTCAACCAATGACATGTGTTTCATGAAAAGGAATTAGCAGAAATTGAGTCAGCACTGAGTTTGTCCAATTATCAAATGCAAAAATAAAACACTATTGGACATAGAAGAATTATGTTTGTTGTTGTAAATTAATTACATAATACTGAACTGCTTATGATGTAAACCACTGGAAAATCACAGTTGGTTGTCATTTGCTGTATTACATTAATAGAAAAATGGCTATAGTTTTCATATTTTTTTGTTATTTTAGTACAAATGAAAATGAGACATAATATTGAGATTTGAAACTATTATAAAATAAGTTCGATCTTTGCATTCGATCTTTCAAGATCTGTTTCTGTTGAGCTTGTACAATCTATAGACTAGATTTTCCAAAAATAAAGTAATTAATTAATAAATGTGTCTCTGCATGTGCTTCATGTAGCCTTTTAGTTCACAAACAACCGCAAAGACCATCTTAAGCTGCCATCACATCCAGTAACTATCCATTAACAACTCTAAATTAGACACAGGAGGCATTAGTCCTCCCAGCATTTCAAAAATCCCCCATTTTCCACCTCTCTAGGGAAAATGGTACTAATGATTGAGATCACCATGACAACATAGGTAATGCGTCTATGCCAGGCTGAATGTTTACCTGTGTTTGCCAGACATTATGGGATGTGAGCTCATCAGAGTGAAAGAAAGTACATATTTTTTACTTCACTACATGTGCCATAGTGCCACAACTATTAATTGGCAAGAATAGAATAACAGGGACAGATATGGCTGTTTTGGTTGGTCATTAAGAAAGGTTGCTATTTAAAACCTGTTAAGCTGCACGAGGACACTGGCGTCCTGAACGCTCTTTGTTTGCACATGTCATCGTTTACAAATAGATTAAAATTAATCTTGACAAACTATATATTATTCTTAATGTCTAAACCTCAAGCATCGACGATAGAGCGCTGTTTTTCGATGGAAAGTTTATAAGGAATGCATTTGCTAAATTTGTGTTTACACAGTATTTGTGTTTAAGCAGTACACAACAAAACATCTATATGAAAAAAGCATTACTTACCAGCTTTGTGTAATATTGCGTCACGAATGCATCCACTGCTGTAAATCCCGGTTTAGTTAGAGTTAATAGTCAATGGAACAACATCACATCGAGCAGTTAGTCCAACGAAGCAATAACGTTGTTATATGGACAGATATTCCTTTGTTTATGTTAGGGGTCGACCGATATGTGTTTTTCAGGGCCGATACCGATACCGATTATTACAGATCAAGTAGACCGATAACCGATATTTTGAACCGATATACGTGTCTGGTGTAAAAATGAAATGAATGCCAAAATTAATAATAATAAGAGCTCTGACAAAAAAACTTTCTTTAAATGCTTTTAAACATGTCTTTAATTCTGAAAACTGTTAATAACAACAACAATTCCGTTGGTTTTAATTTACAGTACAGTGCAAATGAAGGCATAAAACATTAATTTAATTTATCTTTTAATCAAATGAGAGTTAGACTTTATTTTTGGCAAACAAATGAGTTTACTATTAAAATTAAAACATGGAAGAAATAGTGTATTGTGTTATTATTCTCAACAAAAGTTGTAATAATTGTTGTAGTTGTATTACGTATACAGTAATATATTCGGCTAAACCGAACTTATATTTTGACAGGTTGCCATGAGGACATTTTAAGTTTCTGTAGCCTATGTATATATGATATGACGATCGTTTTACTCAAATGAAACGGTCAAATGCTCATGAAGTGACTCTCCGAGCAGTTCTGGGGATGTTGTTCATGTATTTATGTCCTCATTTAGTGAGACGGCAGATGCTGAAAACACGCGAGCATCACGCGCTTCAGTATGTATGTGTGCAGTAAATGAAACCGCACGTCTGTGTCATTCATTAACAGAGATGCAGAACACGCAGGATTCATATTTAAAGTGTTTTTGCGGCTTAATATTTATAGATACTAGTCCATAGCACGAGTCGATTTAAGTGTACTGACCTACTTTTGATTAATTCATCCAAACTTCGACACATTCCGTGACATTCATACGGTAAATTACATTATATGACTGCATTCCGCGATTCCGCCCGCATTTTCGCATCGCGACATCATAGTGGATTGTGATTTATTGCAACTTCAGCAACGTCTGCTGCTGCCTTACCTTTGAGAGACAACTGATGCGTGATCACTGAGGCAGCTCCAGTTAGCAAGTGCTCTCGGTGTGAGACTGCCTTCAGTTTTCCGCGTTGATTGGTCGGACTCGTGACTCCCTACATATCAGATGAGCGGTGGGCGGAGATTGCTCTCAGAGATTGAGAGATCGCCTCACTCTCACAGAGTGTTGAGCTCAGACAGGCTGCATCGAGCCAAATAGTGCATTTAAAAATTAAATAATTTCACGTGTATTATTTATTCACCAATAAATAATGTCACCTGTAAATAGTATGTTTGTTTGCATAAAAAAAAAAATAATAATAATTATCGGCCAATCTGTTTTGAAAATGGCCGATATCGATAATCGGTAAAATGCTTAATATCTGCGCCGATAATCGGTCGACCCCTAGTTTATGTCTCCTTTCTTCACAGAGAGTTATTGTTTGCATCCGTTTTGGAATAGCTAACGCTCAAAAAACTCTTTCTTGGTTTGTTAAAAACCACATGGTTTTGTAGTATACAGTGTTACACACAGAATGAGACTTACCCCCCCAAAAAAGTGAAATATAAAAGCGGAAAATTGTTTATTTGAATTCACGCACTCTCTTCCGAGGGAACGTGGCTTTATCTGTATGATTAGCATCTGTGTGGCTGATATCAGCTGTGATTACTCTGACTGAATAGGGCTATCACTATGAATGCAGATGGGACGTTATAGACTATATGGCCCATATCTGTATGATTATCATCTGAATTACCAGCAATCAGTGTGAATGATATGTTGGCCATATCAGTGTATGTCTGGCAATCAGAATATGTACGTGAGTATGTACTAGCCTATATACAAAGCTATTTTTTCTTTATTTCTTTTTATTACTCAAAGTATTCTTATTGTAGTTTTTTGTGGTCAAATAAATCACTTATATGATGTATAATATTCTGTCTATAATAATTTATAATTGAAAACATACAGTGGTAAGCATAATGACTAAAATAGTTTGTAGAACTCTTCAATATATTTGGTAAACAAATATTTGTTCCTCAAATGTGTGTGTGTGTGGGGGGGGGGTCTGTATATAGTCTTAGGAACATCACATTTTTCATGGTATCTTCTTCAGATTTGAAATATAAACTCATGAGACATGTGACTTTCAACCCATTACTTTTCTGGATTGCTCCAGAACTTATTTCATGTATTTTTATATGAAATACAATTATTATTATTATTTACTCAGTGTTGTACACTTTTTTCAAGGCACTTCATTCTCTATAACTTTGTATCTTTTTTAGCATTATCAACTCTGGATGATGGATAGTAAAGCCCAAAGGGTCTTCTTTGCAAAGACACCACAATTGTGTGTGTAGCACACTGAAGTCAGGAAATGTTATAATTTTAAGATTGGGACATCTTTTTCATATATATATATATATATATAGAGAGAGAGAGAGAGAGAGAGAGAGGAGGGAACACACTCAATGTAGCACATATATAACAAATATATAGATCATTGTTACACGCCTATAAAGAAACACATGTCATTGGTTGAAGGCAGAATTTGCCACTCAAATAAACAAAGCAATGTTCTAAAAACGTCCCAGAGTTTATGCTCTTTTGGTAAATCAACTTACGAATGGCTTACTCATTGTTCAATCTGCACTTAAAACTAAGAGGGCACATGTCATCTTTAATACCTTCAAATAAATCAGTTCATCCACTTTTGAAGGAAGAAGTTCATCAAGATGTATCATTGATAATATTCCGAGCTCTGAACTTGCGGATTAGGAATGTCCTTTGTCACTAAATATAGAGTTTTCATGATTCACAGCACAACTTCGAAGGCTCTCGCTCGTTCTGTTTGATTAGACCACTGAGAGCAATTTGTAAATATTTGTAAGAATGGCCAATGTTCAAGGAAAACTGTCCTCAAGTCTCCTTTGAATGACAGAAAATGATGCATATAGGTGAAGGAAATGGTGAGTGGACGAAAGTGGAGTTGAAGAGAAAAAAGGCTTTAATAGAAAACAGCTGCAAGGATTTGCACTCTGCTGATTTACCGTCAGAGGGGAATTTGTGGGAATAAGGCAAACTAAGAACATAACACTCACATTTTTTTCTCCTTGCTGTCTCTCTCTTCCACAGAACTCAATCAGGCACAACCTGTCCCTACATAGCAGGTTTATCCGAGTGCAGAATGAGGGGACAGGTAAGAGCTCTTGGTGGATGCTTAATCCTGAAGGCGGCAAAAGCGGCAAGTCACCTCGACGCCGGGCTGCCTCCATGGACAACAACAGCAAGTTTGCCAAGAGCAGAGGACGAGCAGCAAAAAAAAAGGTAAAAGCTGCACACTAGACCTGCTGTATTCTTTTCCATAAACAGTACACACTATACATTTGTACATACAGTTATTATTCTTAAAAGTTTTGCTCATCTCTAACTTTATAGCTGGCTCTTCAGGTTGGACCCGAGGGGTGCAGATAGCCCAGGCTCTCAGTATGGCAAGTGGCCAGGCAGTCCGAACTCCCACAGCAATGATATTGACGCCTGACGACTTTCCGTCCCCGCACCAGCTCCAATGCCAGCACACTGAGCGGCCGCCATTTATTGATGATGAAATTGGCGACTCTGATGTCCACATGGTCTACAGGCCCTGGGTCAGGTGCCAAAATGACCTCCACTCTCCCAGCTTGTCTGAAATGGCTGGTTCTCTGGGTCACAGTGGCTCTGAGAATGTGATGGAGAACCTTCTGGATAACCTCAACTTGCTCTCACCTAAGAACCAATCGGTGGGAACACAGTAGGGCCTGGGTCAGGATCCAACCACCTCGCTCATGCAGGCCATACTCTACAGTTCCCCAGGTCTTGTGGTCAACCAACAGACCCAACAAGACTATCATAAGTGTCTTACGGCCAGGCAGGAATGGGCAGCATGTCCCCATGCCGATGCAGCATCTGCCAGAAAGCAAGTTTTGTTTCTGGCCCATGGGACAGTTGCACAGCAGGGCTGCTGAAGGAGCTACTTACATCTGAAGAGCCTGAGAGCTCATGCCCTCAGTGGACACTGTTGTCTCCCAGTCAGCTGGAGGCAGTGGATGTATGTTGACATATGGAGTGAACTTATGGTGGAGCATCCCACAGCCATGCCCTTTCTCATCCACACATGACAAGCCACATCTCTGGCATTGAATGGGCGATCGCACCTCTGACCGGGATTGATCACAGCAGTGCTGGTGACACTTGGGCATCAAGTCAGCCATGCAGATGCAATATGGAGGCTCCAGTTATCTTGGAGGTGGGCTTCCTTCTTATTACAGTGTCAGCAATGGATATGGGCAGCCTAGGGATGATGCACCACCCACAACAGCAACACCTGGAGAAGCTGCCTAGTGATCTAGACGGAATGCCTGTGGAGCGATTTGAATGCGATGTTGAGTCCATCTTGCATGATACGCTCATGGATGGAGAATCGCTGGACTTCAACTTTGACCCCATGGCCACCCAACAGGGGTTCCCACCTCACAGTGTAAAGACCACCACCCACAGTTGGGTGTCTGGGTAGGAGCTACTTTTATTAAATGTATAATATTTTAACCCAACAATGTCTGAAGTTTGGAAACTTTTCAAAATGACTTTTTGAGTAGTGTTTACTCACATTTCAAGTCAAGTCAAGTCTGCTTTATTGTCAATTCTTCCACATGTACAGTACATACATACAGAGAATTGAAATTGCGTTACTCTCAGACCCTTGGTGCATACAGTTAACATTAAACACTGACAGTAGACGTTCAAATACAGATAAATACAGTTTAACCATATTTACATATAAACTATACAGATATACAAATGAGGACATTGTAGAAAAATAAAAAAATAAAAAAAGAGATAGATAAAGTAAAGTGGCATAAGGCATAAGTGGCATTTAACAAACATTTAAACACTTTGTAAAAACTTTGACTTTTGTAGATGATATATGAAGTGGTTTCTTTACATTTTTTTATTTATTTTACAGGTAAAAACTCTCAACTGGAAAACAGCAGCACGGAGGCGGCTGTCCACACGCATCAAACCCTTCATCAGGGGCGTAGCCCCCATTATCTTTCGCTTTCTTCAGCTGAGGCGGCTGAGATACGACCTTACACTGCCAAGCACACTGGCTCAGTACAGAGCTAAATTGCAAGGACATTTTCCTCAGACATTGGGACTCACGTTCAAACTAAGTGCCAAACCAGGTGCCTGTGCTCCATAGCCAAATTGACAAGCTTTATTTTGCTGCCTTATTTTTGCTGTAGAGAATAAGTCGTCAAATCAGGGCAACGAAAGGCCCTTACATCTGCTGCAACAGAAACTTACCAATGTCCACACCAATTTTCAGTAATGATTTTACAGCCGCATCTCCATTAAGGGCAAACTGTGATAAGGTATAACCATCAAATCCAACACCAGGCAGCACACATCAAGTTCATTCGATACACCTCAGAAAAGTGACTCCCGAGGTAATAGCTCATTCATTGTTGTGTTGTCAGTTCAAAACCCTACTTTGCAATTTTTGCTGAGAGTAACACATTCATGCTGTGCTTCATGGAGACTCCATGATTGGCCTTATTGTGAAGAAGAACTGGAACAGCGGTAGGCAGGAATGACTGTAAATAGATTTATTTAGAAATAGTCCTGCACAAACATGACCTTGAAAATGTTAGGGAAATTTCTGCAGACTAGTTGAACTGTGCCACATACAGCAGCGTATCATTACAATTTAATTTCTGTCTTGTAACACTTTTATTGTGTCTCAGCATTTGACGTAGGGAAGATGTAATACATTTCTAAACAGTGTGTTATTATTAATTGGTGTACAGAGAGTTTATACAATGATATCAACAATCAGGGCAACAGATTTAATGTTGTTTTGTAAATCTGAGAGAAACTGGACTAGACATTTTACATTTTGGTAGGCTTACATGGAATAGTGTTTCTCATCTGAATTATATACATCTTTCCACATTTCTTGTAAATACATTAAATATATTTCAAAAACATATAAAGTAGAAATATAAGAAGGCTATTATATGTAGAAGTGTTTTCTTTTTCTTTTGTATTATCACAATTATTGCTGTTTATTATTGGCTTCAGGTTGAGATTTATTATTATTATTATTTAAAGAAATAGCTCACCCAATAATGAAAAAAATATAATTTACAAAAGATATGCAGTAATTTTTTTTTTTCAAAATCAGTTTATTTATTCTATGAAACACAAAAAGTGACATTTTTAACAATATCATGGCTGCTCCTTCCCATGCAATGAAAATACATTTCTGGCAAGTCTTTTGAACTACAACAAAATTGTTAATCTTTGCCATGTGATGGCAAACACCATTGGTTTTTGTGTGTTTCTTTGCACATCTTATAGTACCATGTTTGTTTTGGAGGATTTATGTGATAAATGACACATTTCTATTGACCCAATACTTAATTTGTTTTCATTGTATGGAAAAGAGCAGCCAAGACATTATTAAACAAAATGAATTTGTGTGTCATGGAAGAAAGTAAGTCACACTGGTTTGGAATGACATGCAGGTAAATAAATGATCCCAGAATTAGAATTGTTGGATACATTACTTCTTATAAGCCTTCTTATAAAAAAATGTATGAGATTTTGGGTCAAAATACTGAACTTTTTTTCAGTTGTTCGTTCCTACAAAGATTAGGCCTGTCTTTGTTGTGACCCATAAAAGAGCTAAATCCCAGGTTAAGACGCCACCTCAAAATAACAAATAATAATAATAATTAAACAAACTGTTGTATTTGCACTTCATAATTTATCATGGGGCACCACCAAAGCCTTTAACAGAGGTTAATATAGTTTAGAGATACAGCACTAGGGGATTTCGATGCCTTTGCCACTGTATTGAATTTGTTGCTGTAGTAAAGCTACAGTTCTCTGCCTTTAAGAAAGTGTAGAGACATTGACAACATTAATTGGCTGAAGGCAAAGTGGTGTGATTGTATCATGTCAAGGTATATTATTTACACTTGTATTATATTTCTATTTTTATTCACATCTCTCTCAAATTGCAGGCACTGTGATGTATATGTTCTACAAGTTTGTGGTGATTTTCAATGTCTGTGGTGCCTCAACTTTTGTTTTAAATTTTAATTTTAGTTTCTTATTCCCTTTACCAAGAATGGACTATTCCTTACACCCATATCACTGTACTTAATTTTCAAATTTGCCAGCAACAATTACAGATATCTCAGACAATTCATTGAAGACTTGAAAATACCCCAAATGTTTTCTTGAGTAGTGTTATAATACAACAATGCTGAAGACATTTTAATGCTTTGTAGAAAACTAAGATATATTCGGTTCTCACTATTTTTTTAAATATTAAATGCTTACTGTTATTAGAGGTGTTCTTTAAAAAATGTTAACACTGTTTTCGAATCAGGTGGAATGTGATAGAGCAACAAGCCACAAGTTACTTGTTGGTGTTTTGGTTTCTGTTCCTGTGGCATCCTACTGTGTAGCTCCACCCATTGCAAAATCTCATTGGTCCAAAATCCCACTCTATATGTAACTTAAAATATGATTGGCTGTGCCATAATTTTCACTTTTTAGTATGGACAGACAAATTTCTTGCCACGCCTGCAGACACAGTGAGGTTCAGTCATGAGAAGAATGTCAGATGTTTGTTAACGTAAACAAGCTCACGTCATTAAAATATTATTATTAACCTCTGACCCACACTGCCTCACTCAGCACAAGAAGACCAGATTGCTTTGTGCCCAAATATCATGAACATGCATTTTCTTTGTGAATTTAGCAGGTGACCCCACCTATGCACATTCATGTACATGTAACTAATGATTATTAAGATTATTGTCATCTCCAGTATATTTTTATGATGACGAGATATTTGATATTTCATGTCTGATAGAGCTGTGGAGTCATGTTGATGTCAAATATGTTAGTTCATAGTTCTGAAGAATATGAAGTAGAGAGTAGAAGATAATTTACATGCACAGCTTTTTGTACATTGTACACGGTTATTCTTGTATTTGCAGCAGTTTGTAAAAAACATGAACAATTGAAAAAAGAAAAAAACGAATAATGATAATTGAAACAAATTTGGAAGAAAATGCTGCTGTTTTCAGATTGTGGAGTTTGGACCAATTTTTTATGAAAGAAATTAAATATTGCACTTTGTCTATAGATGTAATGAGTTCTCCTAGAGAGATGAAAAAAGTGAAGATTATCTATTTTGAAACAAACTGTTACATTTCTTTGACTTATGTACAGAAATGATTTGATTCACAATCAAAAAAATGATATAACTAAAGGTGCAATTTGTTTATGTAGTTGAGAAAGTAATAATCTATAAGAGAGAAATGATATTGTTAAGCTGACATGCCAATACTGACATATGTATATTATATCTTTATTCTTAAGTTCATCAGCAGTGAGTGAGCAAACAGTTTGTGAAATGTGAGGACATAGCGCTCTGATTTTGTTCTTTATGCCGATGTTGTGCTTGCATTTCTGTACAAGAAACATGCTGCCGCTGTAAAAAGCCATGTGTATATAAATTATGTTATATAAAGAAGAAGCCAATGTGACTGTCTCTTTATTCAATTACAAGGAACTTTGAAAACACTTTGGAAGCTTTGATGGCTTGTGGGAAATGTACAAATTAATGTCCAAAAAGTACAGTAAAGGTATGTGACAAACCAGGATTATTTTGATTATGAAAATGTCAAACATACATATTTAAGTGTATTATTATCAGGAATATCCACTCATTTTAGCAGATTTATTGTATAACACATGCTCAAAGATGTTCCTCTAAGTCAGTAGCACTGAAAGAGTCATGCCATACTTATCTGTCAGATAAGGCCAGTTTAACTTTTAAATAATAATTTTAGTCTAATTTTGTTTTTCATAACTCAGCTAGAGGATGAGTAGTACTTAAACATTGAATCAAACTGCATTATATGGGTAGTCTTCAATATAGATTAATATAATTGAATATAGAACCATCACATATAGCTATATCCTGCATTATGTTTACATTGAAAAGCCATTCAAATTATCATTATTAATGTGCAAATTCATATAAAAATGTAACCTTATAATTTTACATTTAACTTTTGCTTTTATACTTACTTTTTCAATTTTACTTGTAATTTTTAATTGACATGTTAATGCAAGAATAAAAATGAAAAAAATCATTTATAAATGTCCTTTAGTTCTAGTTTCAAACATATGTCCTTTTCTTTCCACATATTTTCTATCTTGGTTCAGTGATCGGTCATAGTATGTTCTTGAAGATTATCAATGATCTGGAAGATGTTGTGTCATACAATATATATTTCTTAAGATTCAACAAATGGTTTTTGAAATGTCCAGAAGGAAATGCTCTGAAGGGCGCACAAGAAAATAGGCAACGTGTGTTGGAGGTTATAAAAATTGAAAGAGTTTCAACAATTTCTGAAGCTTGGGGGGTTGAATAATTTTGTACATTAATGTTTAGAGCCTATTTGATCTTTTTCATTTTTCATCAACATTATGATTTCAGAATCGCTCTTTAATTGAATGCCTTGGTAGAATTGTTTTCATAACATAGCAGTAGAATGTCTTGCAGGTCAAGGGGGTTGGATAATTGTGATTGCAACTATATATATGACCCTGGACCACAAAACCAGTCATACGTAGTAATAAATTTGTAGCAATAGCCAAAAATAAATGTTATGGGACAAAATGATTGATTTTTATTTTATATAAAAAATGATTAGGATGTTAAGTAAAGATCATGATCCATGAAGGTATTTTGTGAATTTTCTACTACAAATATATAAAAACAAACAAAATGTTTGATTAGTAATATACATTGCTAAGAACTTTATTTTGACTACTTAGATATTTAGTATATTAATATTTAGATATTTTCGCACCCTCAAATTCCAGATTTTCAAATAGTTGTATCTCAGCCCTATATCCTAACAAACCATACATCAATGGAAAGCTCATTTATTACATTTTCAGATGATGTATAAATCGCAATTTAACTTTTTTTTTTTACCCTTATGACTTTTATTTATTACCCTTATGTTTTGTGGTGGAGGGTCATATGTGAGTGTGTGTATACGTTGTTGTTTTTTACCTTTGAACAAGTCATACAATTCTGTACAGTGTTCAAGAAATAAGATTAAAAACAAATATACAAAAAAACATAAAAATAAAATCTTTTGTGGAAGGCTATCACTACTATGATGCAAAACCTGACTTGCTGGAGATTTTTCACTAACAAATTCTAATCAAAGTTAGTAAAAAGTGGAGCGCTGTTCTCCCTGAAATAGCCCTCGGCTTTTAGTCAGAATGAACTCAGTCACCCCATTTCAGGCTTTGGGTTCTTTCAGGCTCCTCCTCAGCACTGAGATGTGATCAGCTTGGGGGTTTCTGGAGCCAGATGGTCCTGTGGAAAGCAATCCTGTGAAAAGCAGTGGGGATCTTTGTCCTGGCTTTGATAGTAAGGGATGCCAGGAAAAAAAGTGCTTAACTGGTACTTTTTTCTCTTTGCACTTCTCTCCAGGTCTAGGTGTTGGATTTCTATTATGTTTCGGGCTTCCAGCTGGTCCGTGTCACTAGAACGATCTTGACATTGTGCCTCTGCTTTTAGACAACACCCAGCCAACAGTTATCTGTATCCAATATATGGGTTATACAATATATATTTCTTAAGATCCAACAAATGATTGTTGAAATGCACAGACTTGGGTCACCCAAGGACTTGAGCTGGGTTTTGGGAGACAAAGCAATATGAGAACTGACATTTACAGTACTTAATTGTCTCACTCCTTCCTGAGTTTTTGCCTTGCTCTCCGTCTCACTCCTTTGTGTAGCAGTGTGGTCCAGCATTCGCTTTAAACTGTGTGTGTTGACAGAGGGAAGGAGGAAGTTCGGGGAGGAGGGACGCCACCCCGCTGAAGGCCCCTCGTGAGCAGCTCCTGTGGAATGCAGTGCGTGTGAGTTTTCTGCATATGTGCGTAAGTTTGGTGTGGACGGCAGCCAACCGCATATGGCCTTAACATTGCAGAGGGCACAAGGCAAGACAGGTTACGTGAGGACACATGTGTGACGTTGGTACAGTCTGGAGTCTTTTAAAGTGTTTTTTTTAGGTTCTTTTCAACAACCTCCTGCATTATTAAGCAAAAAGATCAGGAACAAAATATTAAGGTAATGTGTATCGGTTTTTTTTTACTGTTTACTATGCAGACAACTGAAGCAGTTGGAGGTGGAATCCCCTGGAAAGATGAAACAATATGCCTCTGTGGCACTTTCAAAACATTTCTTTGTTTGAACTTCCCAACCAGCCCAGTGGCGGATCTAGGGGTGGGGCCAGAGGGGCACTGGCCCCAGCTGAAATCTGATTGGCCCCTGAAGTGCCCCTGTCCTGTCACTCATCGGTGATTTACGTTAGCGTTAAGTCGTTTGAAATTCAACCTGTGCAGCGCAAGCTTTACATGTAAATATGAAGGTACATGTGTATAGCCCTGACTGATTTAAAATTTTAATTTTGGGCACCCCTTGAAATAGGTCGCGTCATTGACATTAACAGACGTTACAAAATACAGCTCATTCAAGGACGTTTATTGGCGGCGCAAGAGCATAACGTACATAACTGCGCTAAATAACTTAATGCTGTTGAACCTACTTTACAAAGCAAACTTGCTCAAATAAAAGCGTGGTTTCTCGGTGGAAGTTGCGTCGTTACTATAGCAACATTAGGTTCCAAGCGTTTTCTTTCAGAATCATCACTGACATGTAGACAAACTGTAGCATTTTGTTTAAAATGAAAGTGAGATAAAGATCCTCACGTCACATAGAAATGGTGAGCTACAACTGTTTGGCTGAAAATAGTGGAATAGTGTGGAAAGTGCATACAATTCTAATGTAGTCTGCGTGGAAGCATATGTTATCACAGTATGAAAATAATGTATTTTTGCCTCATTAATAAGAAGCCTCATCAGATTGCATAAGTTGTTTCAAACACTCAGTGACATTTTAAAATTAGTTTTAGTAAAAACTGTAATAAGAGTCTTGTGTTGATGACTAAACATGTTAGCTCTTATGCAAATAGGAACAATTATATTTTATGAATACTTCAGGAAAGATAATCGACTTAAGACCATAAGAATGTTTTATTTATTTATTTTGTTTGTTTTAAAGAAAGACAATTGATAACAATTTTAGAGATGAAAGAAGTTTGACCAAAGAAATGTGGGATCAAACAGTGTAAGCAGAAAGTTTTCAATAAACAAATCTTTTGTTTAAAAGACATTAGCATCATGATTAAAGACGTCTAAAAGCCTCCTATCCGGGAGAAGTGTGAATGTGCACATGGAGACAAAGCAGTTTGGGCAGCACAAGACAATAAACTGCATGGATGCTTAGATAATGTGAGTAACTATTAGTTAACATTGTAGAGTCAACTCTAAACAAAATCCCATGGCATGCTCTAAAAATATTTTCATGAAACTTAAGAGTTATAGAGTTATCCTCCGATTTGAAACAGGTAAGGTTGAACAATAGTTAACAACACAGAACAATACAGAACAAAGCATTTTATTTTAATTTACTATGTAAATGTTTATATATACTTATTTATTTGTAATATTAAAATAAAAGTATGTAGCATCATTAAGAACTAACATGATCTAATACTGAACAATATATTTATCATTTAAATGAAGATGAAAGAGATTTATTTATAATGTAATACATGTTACATGTCCAAATAATAATGTATATAGCCTTGTATAGCGTGTCAGTAAGTAATTGCCGAATAAGTAGATGGATTCAACCTCCTGAGCAAAGACCGGTGAATTTTCAGCAGCGGTCACAAAAAAAAGTAGTTTTTTTTGGTTTTACAAAAAGATGTGTACAGTTTCTTACAATGTTCAAGAACAACATTTCGCTGTACATATTGTATGTTATCATATCCTCATGAATATTCTTGTTGTTGGAACCCAAAATTCAACAAAGTGTGAAAACTAACTCCAAATTGGCAGGGAAGGCCATTTTTTCCTCAAATATTGTATTATATTTTATTATGTATATTATTCTCAATGAATTCATTCGCACACATGGAAATATTTAAGCCGTTATTGTTAAAGTTTCCAAAGACTTGAACGGTAAACTTGGCCCCTCTCTGTAAATGGTGGCCCCATTGTGGCCCCTGCTTCTAAAAAATCCTAGATCCGCCTCTGAACCAGCCCATCTCTCGACCAATGGCGTTAGTTTGGGAAACCTGTTTGAAAACATTGTCAGTTTCATGCTGCTAGTAGTGCAGTAATCAAACACTAAAGAGCAATTCAACATTTGTTTCTGTAATTTTTAACTCGTTAACCCTGCATTTAGAATACAATGAAAGAGACTACAGTGCAAGTGTTCACAGTAGTGATGGCAGCTTTTCAACAGTGCTTCATGGAGCTTTGAATGCGAATCACTAATCCAGTGAGCACTATCAATCTGCCAAAGCCACATAATTTCAGCAAGCAAGGCTTCATTACATCATAACTTTTTTGAAATGCTTTGAAATTTCATTGGTTCACTGTTGGGTGGTTGGTGGCAATGATCTCTTTGTACCCTTGAATCATGCAAATGCAATGATTTAAACCAATGAACAAGTGTCTATAGTTTTCACCTGATCTCGGATCAGTTTTATAAATTTGCATACATTTCAATGAGACTCAATGTATAACAATTCAATGTATAATTAAATGTAACAATAGTAGTTGGTCTGTTTAGATGAGCCATTCATTGAACAAACAAAACAAGTCATGAAAATTGATCAATTATACCTACACATTTAACAATGTTATACGACACATTATACCAAGATTTAATATTTAATGATATAAGATGAGTATTTAATGACATTTCATAGGTTATATATTGAATAAAACACTCGCAATTTTTTGTAAACTCTGTTTTTCTTGTATGTTTGGCCCGTTTTTCTATTGTATTTTTTCTATTTTCCCAAGCAGGAGTCAGCAGTGTGTGGTGTTTCGAACACTTCAAATCAGTGAATCATTTTGCGAAGCGAAGTCACTAGCTGCTAAGATGTTTCTGTGGTTTCTGTGTCTTTGTGTTTTGGACGTTTAGTTTTTTCCTGTTCCCAGAGCTGATCCTAGACTTCGGGTCCCATACGCAAAACTGTGTCGGGGTGAGTGGGGAGTGTTGGGATGAAAGAATGGATGAAACGCGTTTGTCTGTGTTTCACTCCGTCTCGAATCACGCTCATGTAAAGCACTCGAGAAACAGTGTCTCCGCGGCTCGGTACACTTTCAACTCGTTTTTTTTCGGTACACTTTCAACTCGGCCCTAAGCAGCTTGCGTATTCTGCGTATAGGGAGGATCGGCTCTGCCTGTTCCTGTTTACTGTATTATGTTCACCTTGTGATAGCGTGACTGTTTTCACCTGTTTCTTGTTAGTCTATTACTATTTGTTTTCAGAATTCTTGGTCAGGTCTTGTCCATTGTTGGATGTATAGTTGGCATGTATAATTTGGTTCTTTATGGTCCTAGTTTCTGAGCTCCTTGTTTTTTGTTTCATATTTTCTTTTTGGTTCTAATAAATCAGCTCAGCTGGCTCCTACTTTTCTTTATCTCTACACTTGCATTACAATAATAGTAATAAATGTAAATAAGGACATTTAATTTTAAGTCTTGGTAAAACTTTAGGGATTAAACAACAGCCATCTTTTTTCATGCTCATCAAATTTGGTTCTGCAGTAAAATAATTACCATGTGATTCATAACTAATTGCAACAAACACCTCAATACTGCCAGAAATAGATTTTTTAGTTTTTTGCAATTTACAATTTTTTAACAAAATGCCTCTAGCCAAGCTTTCGCAAAACAGGGGCTTCATACAATGTGAAGTCATCATATGGTTTACGTTGCAGTCTAAGCAGCAGCCTGGTCCCATTTGGTATATACATGATGGCAGTCTTTGTGTGGAATTCATTCTGCTGGCTGGAGACGAGACGCTGAAGTGTCTCACCTTGCTTTTCCATGTGGAGCCAGTTACTGACTCTGAAAAAGCATTCAGCCCCGTAATTGCGCACGATCTGCCAAGAGCAAACGTAACTAGAACATTTATCAACCCACTTGGAGAGAGAAAAGGACGAGAAAAAAGAGAAGCAGATGTAGCGGACGGTTATGTGAAGCGAGATGAGGCATCTCAGACTGCTGTCCTCAATTGACTCAGCAGAGTCATATTCAGAAGCATGCCATTAAATCACTCATGTAAAATGCAATAACTAATGATGTTTGATAATTGCAATAACGTTTTTTTGGGCATGACAACCCCAGTGACCATTCTCCTTCTTTGCATGGAAAAGTGCAGCTTGGAGATTCTGCAAAATATCAACTTAATGGAAAATATATGTTTGGAATGACATCATCTAAATCATGAGTAAGTTATGACATAATTAGCATCTTTAGGTAAACTGTCACTTTAAAGCAGATGAGAAAGCAGCAAACCATTCCAAATCACTTCCCACTGTTTCAGCTGATTACGAGGACAATTTGACCATTTGAGATAAACACTATAAGATCTTTTGATATCACACAACATATAGCTACCCTTCTTGAGCTTATACAGTATGGACTGAGCAGTCTGGTTTTAGAGAGACCTAGTTTTCCAGCTTTTAACCAAAGCACTGCGAAGCCAGAGAGCCCTTCTGCTCCTCAACTTCAAAAGGTTGATGTTAATAGATGATACAAATTCATTCATACCGCATATTAGTTTTTTATTCAAAGTTTCATAGACTTATTGAATGAGAGACTTGTGTCCTAACTAGAGTTATCAGATCAAAGAAAATTGTGGCTGGGCTCTTCTGATCTGGGCAAACCACCAATAATATCTTAGTGATCACATCTTAATGCCCTGGCAACCACTAAACAACTCTAGAGAAGCATTTGAATATACATACTTCATTGTATACATATTGGTGCTAAAGAGGACCACATTTTTAAGGTTCCTTAAATAATACCTTGGAAGTACTATATATGACTTTTATGCTGTTATAAATACAAAAATGTATAATAGGTTATTGTCATAAATTAACTTTTAAAGTATATTAGTATTTTTATTAGTATTAATATTGTTTGTATTATTTTAGGTATCATTTATAGATGTTTTACCCCTCTATTTATATGGTATTTATTTCGTAGTACTTTGTTACATACTTTTTACGCCCTCTTGAATCATCTTTTAAAGTACATAAAATGTATAGTTTCAGATGAGCATCAAAACCAAATATTTGTATTTAATATAAATAAATATGACACAAAATAATTTACACAAAAATAAACAAACACATATTAAGCGGAAAGTTCTAGTGTGTAAATGTGTCTTTTGTGTGGGAGAATTTTTTTTCACTTTTCACACTGTTTGGAAAAGCTCTTCTATCTACCTGAGTCTTTCAGTCCATGTGTTGGTCAAGGTGGGGCATGAGTCTCCGGTTCTCTTATGGGAAGTGCATAAGACTGTGCAGACAGAGTCTCATGGTTGATCATAACATGGTACCACAGCACTATAACTTAATATATTTCCTCTTTTGAAGACTGTGCGTTTAGGAGACTCCTGTTGAATTTCCAGTCAGTACCTCATGTTACATGAACAAAACAACAAAACTAACTACAGCAAAGTTTGTTTGTTTTTTAAACTGCACTTTGTAAACCTATAAAACAAGTTAAAATAGGTGACATTCATTTTTGGGAACCTAAGCTTGTGGGAATCACACTGCTGTATGTGCCAGTAATATTTCATCACTTTGAAATGATGCAGCATTTCTGCATCTTAGAAAGACCAGTTCCAAAGAAGGTCATGTTTACACTGGGGAAGTGAAAGAGATCTGGCCGCATGTTAATAACCAATGAAAAAAATACACCAAAATGACACAGGTTCATCTGTATGACTGTAGCTGAGAATTATTTCACCTCAGGGGCAAAAGTTTCATAAAATATTGGTTTTAATGTTTTTATTTTATATTTGTGTCATGAGTGAATGTTTCGATGAAACATGTTATGTTTTAAATTTATTTAGTCTAAAAAAATGTTTCAAATTTATTTAGTCAGTTTTGTGACTGTAATTCTAAAAAAACTGGTCAAAACAATTCATATTAATTTGATGTTACACATCAATTTAGTGTGATCAATGATTTAAAGACACAGTACAATTGATTAACCATTCCCCTTGATATATATATATATATTAGAGGTGGGCATAGATTATTTTTTTTAATCTAGATTAATCTAGATTAATTTTGGAATTAATCTAAATTAATCTAGATTAAAATGGCTCATTTGAATTCTGCCGAAGGCATTCAGAATATGTGTGCTACCCAAATAATGACTAAAAGTAAGTCTTTGAGAACGGGTTTCTCAAGCCAGGTGGCGCATTAGACCAGGGGCTCATCTCCTGTTTCCAAAATGCATCACAAACTTTAATCTCTTCCCGTCCCAATCCCACGAAAAACTGGAGGAAAATCCTGTTCCACTCCCGGAAGAATGACTCCCATTCCCTCCCACTCCCGTGTTGTTGTTTTTTTGGTTTTTTTTGCCGATAACTGTCAATTACAGTAAAAATATAGTACAGATCACAGCGTGCCCACCTTATTAGTTGAATAAAAACCCAAAATGTCGTTTTTTGTTATTATATTGAACTGAAAGCCATCTTATTATGCACAGTGTTGCACAGATTAAATTTCATGTAAATCATCCATGCTAACACACACGTCTTCTATTTTATTTATTTTTTTAGACATTTCACTCTCTATAGATATATTTTTCTATGTACTGTATTTTTAGATATATTCGAGTTTCGATGTTTCTCGCTCAAGTTCACATGAGACCTAAAGCGCATCCTGTTTGCTTAAAAGCGCAACGTTTTGTTGTTATTCTCAGTGCACACAAATAAACGTAGAGTCTTTACAGATTCGAAAGATGTATTAGGCTACTTTTATCTGTATGACCAAAAATGACGGAGATTTTAAGAGCAAGTGAGCGCACCGGAGCCTGTCTTGCAGCAAACGCGCTTCCACACAAACACTTCAATAGCGCACATTTCTCTAGGTTAACATCATATTGAGCGGCCATGTAAAGTTGTTACTACATACATCTTTCAGATGAAAAGCCATATTTGAGGTTGATGAATGATAGGTGAGCGCTTGGATGTCCTGCCCGATTGTATTACCACACAGACCAGCCGTTAACAATCTGTCCATCACGGACTGCGAGCCTCTAGTTCAAGACTCGCTCGCCCCTACAGTGCAATTCGGCTAGGTATACATCCGCTAAATATCAGGGTGAAAGTCATCATAGCTTGCGAGTATAGACCCAGCTCCCAACCCAACTTTGAGAATAGATTAACGGCAATATTTCTTTTATCGCCGATAAGAGTCTCACGTTAACGCAGCACGTTAACGCCGATAACGGCCCACCACTAATATATATATATATATATATATATATATATATACAAACCCGATTCCAAAAAAGTTGGGACACTGTACAAATTGTGAATAAAAAAGGAATGCAATAATTTACAAATCTCATAAACTTATAATTTATTCACAATAGAATATAGATAACATATCAAATGTTGAAAGTGAGACATTTTGAAATGTCATGCCAAATATTGGCTCATTTTGGATTTCATGAGAGCTACACATTCCAAAAAAGTTGGGACAGGTAGCAATAAGAGGCTGGAAAAGTTAAATGTACATATAAGGAACAGCTGGAGGACCAATTTGCAACTTATTAGGTCAATTGGCAACATGATTGGGTATAAAAAGAGCCTCTCAGAGTGGCAGTGTCTCTCAGAAGTCAAGATGGGAAGAGGATCACCAATTCCCCCAATGCTGCAGCGAAAAATAGTGGAGCAATATCAGAAAGGAGTTTCTCAGAGAAAAATTGCAAAGAGTTTGAAGTTATCATCATCTACAGTGCATAATATCATCCAAAGATTCAGAGAATCTGGAACAATCTCTATGCGTAAGGGTCAAGGCCGGAAAATCATACTGGATACCCGTGATCTTCGGGCCCTTAGATGGCACTGCATCACATACAGGAATGCTACTGTAATGGAAATCACAACATGGGCTCAGGAATACTTCCAGAAAACATTGTCGGTGAACACAATCCATCGTGCCATTCGCCGTTGCCAGCTAAAACTCTATAGGTCAAAAAAGAAGCCATATCTAAACATGATCCAGAAGCGCAGGCGTTTTCTCTGGGCCAAGGCTCATTTAAAATGGACTGTGGCAAAGTGGAAAACTGTTCTGTGGTCAGACGAATCAAAATTTGACGTTCTTTTTGGAAAACTGGGAGGCCATGTCATCCGGACTGAAGAGGACAAGGACAACCCAAGTTGTTATCAGCGCTCAGTTCAGAAGCCTGCATCTCTGATGGTATGGGGTTGCATGAGTGCGTGTGGGATGGGCAGCTTACACATCTGGAAAGGCACCATGAATGCTGAAAGGTATATCCAAGTTCTAGAACTACATATGCTCCCATCCAGATGTCGTCTCTTTCAGGGAAGACCTTGCATTTTCCAACATGACAATGCCAGACCACATACTGCATCAATTACAACATCATGGCTGCGTAGAAGAAGGATCCGGGTACTGAAATGGCCAGCCTGCAGTCCAGATCTTTTACCCATAGAAAACATTTGGCGCATCATAAAGAGGAAGATGCGACAAAGAAGACCTAAGACAGTTGAGCAACTAGAAGCCTGTATTAGACAAGAATGGGACAACATTCCTATTCCTAAACTTGAGCAACTTGTCTCCTCAGTCCCCAGATGTTTGCAGACTGTTATAAAAAGAAGAGGGGATGCCACACAGTGGTAAACATGGCCTTGTCTCAACTTTTTTGAGATGTGTTGATGCCATGAAATTTAAAATCAACTTATTTTTCCCTTAAAATTATACATTTTCTCAGTTTAAACATTTTTTATGTCATCTATGTTGTATTCTGAATAAAATATTGAAATGTGAAACTTCCACATCATTGCATTCTGTTTTTATTCACAATTTGTACAGTGTCCCAACTTTTTTGAAATCGGGTTTGTATATATACAGTGGGTACGGAAAGTATTCAGACCCCCTTAAATTTTTCACTCTTTGTTATATTGCAGCCATTTTCTAAAATCATCTAAGTTTTTAATAAAAAAAAAAAAAAATCCTCATTAATTTACACAGCACCCCATTTTGACAGAAAACACAGAATTGTTGACATTTTACAGATTTATTAAAAGAAAAACTGAAATATCACATGGTCCTAAGTATTCAGACCCTTTGCTCAGTATTTAGTAGAAGCACCCTTTTGATTTAATACAGCCATGAGTCTTTTTGGGAAAGATGCAACAAGTTTTTCACACCTGGATTTGGGGATCCTCTGCCATTCCTCCTTGCAGATCCTCTCCAGTTCCCTATCTGTCGGTCACTACGAGTTATGTCGTGACGACATAGGGATTTACCTGGAAGCCCCGAACATCTCTGACTAAGAGAAAACGCCAATGAAATTGGCTAGTGGATTTTGCATACCTGAGCCACTCCCCGTGCATACGGGTATAAAAGGGCGACAGGTGCATCCACTCATTAAATTTTTGCCGGAGCCGAGTGGGTGAGAAGAGTGCTGATCTCCACAAAGCCGTTCATCTTTGTTTTGTTCGGTTGGCGAACGGTGCGATCAGCGGAGTCCCTCTCATCAGCGATTCCCTGGGCACTTCAACTGAGAGAGCAAATTTAAAGAGCAAATCACGGACGATGGCGTCTTTTTCAAGATGCCGTCGTCCGTGTCCTTCTGGTTGCGTCGTTTCTGTCTGTGGATGACGGACACGATCGTTGTCTTCAGTGTCTGGGCCGACATGCTGAAGCTGCGTCAGGATGACTCATGCATCTGTTGTGGGCGATGAGCATGATTTCGCTGCGATCGCCTTTCCTTTATGAAAGGATTGGCACCCTCTGCGCCACCCGTGCTGATCTCTCTGGCTCGAGCAGAGGATCACCGGCTGGCTCTGGGAGATCTGAGGGTTACTGTAAGAGCCTCTCCGCCAGGCACGCCCCACGGACCTCTTACTCCTCACGCAGCGAACATCCCGTCAGGTTCCCGGGTGATTTCGCTGGTCTGTCCCAGGCGCCCAGCATTTCATTCGATGCGCCATCTGTAGATAGGATGTCGATCGCGGCATCGGGGATGGGTTCACGTCCTCTGAGGATGAAGGTGCGGTGGGGCTGCCCCCTCGGGTGTTGTCGCCACCGCCGCACGGACCCAGAGCTGGCGGCCATGCTTGCCGGGCAGCCGTGAGCATCGGGCTGGAGGTCAACAGACCGCCCAGTCGAGCCCTCGCGGCTGGACGATTGGTTTCTCAGGCGTGGCGCGCCCTGCCCGGTGCCTTTCTTCCCGGAGGTGCATGAGAGCTGGCGAGTTCGTGGATGGCCCTTTCACGGCCAGAAGCCGCTCGTCCGCCTCCTCCGTCAAGCGATGTCCACCATGGTGGTCCAGGAGCGCCATCTCTGGCTCAACCTGGCAGAGATGAAGGGCGTTGACAAGGCACGCTTTCGATGCCCCATCTCCCAGGGAGGGCTGTTCGGCGACACCGTCGAGGCTTCGCCCAGCAGTTCTCGGCGGTACAGCAGCAGACCGAGGCGATCCAGCACATCCTGCCCGGCGTGATGCACCATCCACCGCTGCCCCGGGGCCAGGCCTCAGTCTGCCGTCGCCGTGGGCGCCCTCCTCGTCCTCCAGAGCTGCTCCGCCCCAGGCCGAATCTCCACATAGGCCGGTCGTCGAGCCTCTCGCGGGAGGCGGCGCCCCAGCGTCCCAGCCAGGCCCCAAGTCGTCCAGGAAGTCGGACGAAGCGGCCCTGACGCGGGCAACCCGGAGATGTTGGGTTTGCTCTTTCTCAGGAGGCGGCGAGAACAGCACCGCTCCTTCTCCCGGTGGAGGGCCGGGAGGAGAATCTTCTGTTTCGTTTGTTTCTGTTCGCTGCTGGTCCAAGGGCCAGCAGTACCTTCTCAAAGAAAGAGCAACTTCCTTTTCCTCCAGGTTCTCAGGTCCATGGGACGACAGTGTGCGACGCCCTGCCTCCTCACTCTCGCCCACGACCCATTTTGCCAGTAGCCAAGAGAGTACGGTTCGGGGACGACATTCCTCCCCACGCACCTCTGGCCAGTCCCGTTCGGGACCCAGGGAGTTCGGTGAGGATGCCTCAGAACGCACCGCCTTCTGTGCCATCCACCCCTACTCCCTTTCGCTGCACCACCACAGGTACGTCGATTGTGCCGTTGGAGCCGGCACACGCGCACAATTCGACACGGCTACGCGATTCAGTTCGCCAGACGACCTCCCAAGTTCAACGGTGTTCTCGAGACGTCGGTGGCAGTCCGGAACGCCCCTGTCTTGCGCGAGGAGATTGCTGTCCTCCTGGCAAAGGATGCAATCGAGCTGGTCCCTCCAGCCGAGATGAGGGAGGGGTTTTACAGCCCTTCCTTCATCGTACCCAAGAAAGGTGGTGGCCTTTCTGCGAGTCTTGAACCGGGCTTTGCACAAGCTCCCGTTCAAGATGCTGACGCACAGGCGCATGATCAAATGCATTCAGCCCCAGGATTGGTTTGCAGCGATCGACCTGAAGGATGCTTACTTTCACGTTTCGATCCTTCCGCGACACAGACCGTTTCTACGGTTTGCGTTCAAGGTCGGGCATGGCAGTACAGGGTCCTCCCTCGGCTCTCCCTGTCTCCCGTGTGTTCAAGAAGGTTGTAGAGGCGCCCTTACCCGTTACGGTAAGTGGGCGTCAGGATCCTCAACTACCTCGACGATTGGCTTATTCTAGCCCAATCCAGAGAGCAGTTGGGCGATCACAGGGACTTGGTGCTCGGCACCTCAGCCAGTTGGGGCTTCGGGTCAACTGGGAAAAGAGCAAGCTCTCCCTGTGCAGAGAATCTCTTTTCTCGGTGTGGAGTTAGACTCGGTGAGTATGACGGCACGCCTCACGGAGGAACGTGCCCAAGCAGTGCTGAACTGCCTGAGTTCCTTCAGAGGCAGGAATGTAGTACCACTGAAACAGTTTCAGAGGCTCCTGGGGCATATGGAATCTGCAGCTGCAGTCACGCCGCTCGGATTGCTTCATATGAGACCACTTCAGCACTGGCTACACTCCCGGGTCCCGAGGTGGGCATGGCGCCACGCGGTACACTGCGAGTAGGTATCTCCCAGCAGTGTCGCCGCTCCCTCAGCCCCTGGACAGAGCCCCGACTGCTTTGGCACATCAACTGCCTGGAGCTGTGGGCAGTGCATTTAGCCTTGCGGCAGTTCCGGCCACTGCTGTTGGGCAAGCACGTGCTAGTCCGCACGGACAACACTGCGGCGGTCTTGTATATCAACCGGCTGGGGGGTATACGATCACACCGCATGTCACAGCTCGCCTGCCATCTCCTCCTCTGGAGTCACATGCAGTTCAAGTCACTGCGTGCTGTTCACATCCCGGGGCAGCTCAATCGTGCGGCCGACGCGCTCTCACGACAGCTCACGTTCCCCGGAGAGTGGCGACTCCATCCCGAGACGATCCGGCTGATCTGGAGTCGATTCGGGGAAGCTCAGGTAGACCTGTTTGCCTCCCCCGAGTCCTCCCACTGCCAGCTGTACTTCTCCCTGACCGAGGGCCCCTCGGCACAGGCCTTACTGGCACACAGCTGGCCTCGGGCCTTACGCAAGTATGCGTTTCCCCCAGTGAGCCTACTCGCACAGAGACTGTGCAAGCTCAGGGAGGACGAGGAGCAGGTCCTGCTGCTTGCGCCCCATTGGCCCACCCGGACCTGGTTTCCCAAACTCATTTCCCTCGTGACAGCACCTCCCTGGCGCATTCCTCTGAGGAAGGACCTCCTTTCTCAGGGGCTCGGCACCATATGGCACCCGCGTCCAGATCTATGGAACCTCCATGTGTGGCTCCTGGACGGGACGCGGCAGACTTGAGTGGTCTACCACCGGCGGTGGTAGAGACCATCATTCAGTCTAGGGCTACTTCAACAAGGCAAACCTACGCACTGAAATGGAGTCTGTTCGCGACCTGGTGTTCTTCTCGCCGAGAAGACCCCCGAAGATTGGAGTAGTGCTTTCTTTCCTGCAAGAAAGGTTGGAGCGTAGGCTGTCACCCTCCACCTTGAAACTGTAT
Organism: Gymnocypris eckloni scoliostomus; assembly: GCA_027564155.1. Lineage (NCBI taxonomy): Eukaryota > Metazoa > Chordata > Actinopteri > Cypriniformes > Cyprinidae > Gymnocypris > Gymnocypris eckloni. The sequence goes on from CM050417.1 coordinate 23,026,442, forward strand.
GTGGCCGCTATTGCGGCTCACCACGATGCAGTGGACGGCCGGTCCCTGGGAAAGCATGATCTCATCGTGAGGTTCCTGAAGGGGGACAGGAGGATGAATCCCTCCAGGCCTCCCCTTGTGCCCTCTTGGGACCTCTCTATCGTCCTGGCTGGACTTCAGAGGGGCCCCTTTGAGCCGCTGGACTCAGTCGAGCTGAAGTTCCTGTCTCTTAAGACAGCGCTCCTGACCGCTCACTTCCATCAAAGCGGGACGGGACCTCCAGGCGTTTTCGTGGCGAAGAGTGCCTTGTGTTCGGGCCGGTCTACTCTCACGTTGTTTTGAGACCCCGGCCTGGATACATGCCCAAGGTTCCCACCACGCCCTTCCGCGATCAGGTAGTGAACCTGCAAGCACTGCCTACGGAGGAGGCAGATCCAGCCTTAGCGTTGCTGTGTCCCGTAAGAGCATTGCGCATATACGTGACCCGCACCCGGAGCGTCAGAAGCTCCGAGCAGCTCTTTGTCTGCCACGGAGGGCAGCAGAAAGGGAAGGCTGTCTCCAAACAGAGTTTGGCCCACTGGATAGTGGAGGCCGTCGCCTTGGCGTAGCAGTCGCAAGGCGAGCCGTGCCCCCTGGGGGTGAGGGCTCACTCCACCCATGCGTTGGCGCACGGTGCCTCTTTGGCAGACATCTGCAGAGCTGCGGGCTGGGCGACACCGAACACCTTCGCAAGATTCTACAATCTTCGCGTTGAGCCAGTTTCTTCCCGTGTATTGGGTAAGTAATGGGCGAGAAGAACTGGCCGGTGTCACGCTTGCTGCGCCATTCCCCCTCACCCGGGGATACGAGCGCCTTTTTCTCCCCAGTTCAGTTCCCGGACGGTGAACCCTGGTGGAATCCTCCAGCACCCCGGCAGTCAGACTGGGCGGGGCAGTCTGACGCCAGGCCCAGTACTGGTGTTAGCTCGCCGGGTCTCCGGTCAGCCCCTGTACTGGGCTAGGTGTCCAGTATGGCCTGATTCCCCTTGGGTAATCCCATATGTGTATTCTTCCATGGTAAGGTTTCCCTCATGGTAAACCCGTGGCTTCCTGTGACAGAGCTTCTGTCAGGTTCTGCTGGCAGCCCTCCTCCCTACTCCTAGGTAGGATCTGCCCCAGAGTCCAGTCGTATGTAGTACTGCCCCAAGCCTGGGCCAGTCCATATCAGTGTCTCCACATGTTACCTCCCTTCGGGCAGGATGTGGCCTCCGTAGCGCCCTTCTATGGAAGGCTCGCTTCCCTGCCGTTCGACAAGCTGTAACAACAAATAGGAAAGACCTGAAGCTGTCTTTCACTGAAGGTCGAAATCCCTTCCGATTCCGTGGGGAAAGGAACAGCGGCAGCTATCTCCAGCAGCGATGTACTCAGTGGTCCGGTGGGCACCAAGGTTAGCAATTTGCACTGGAGCGGTAGGAAGGTTGCAACCTCTTGCATGGCATTTGTCTGTCACGCACCGCTTGTCAACATCTGCATGCCACAAGGTTGTGACGGGGTTCAGCTTGTGACGCTTTCCATAGGACCCCTATGTCATGACATAACTCGTAGTGACCGACAGATAGGGAACATCTAGGTTATATGCGTAACCCCCGTTCCTGATGGAGGAACAGAGGCGTTATGTCCCCATGCCACAATCTTGAACCATCGCTGGTTGCCAGGGACTCGTCTCGGCTCCTCAGCGTAAAACCTAATGAGTGGATGCACCTGTCGCCCTTTTATACCCGTATGCACGGGGAGTGGCTCAGGTATGCAAAATCCACTAGCCAATTTCATTGGCGTTTTCTCTTAGTCAGAGATGTTCGGGGCTTCCAGGTAAATCCCTATGTCGTCACGACATAACGTCTCCGTTCCCTCTATCAGGAAACGGGGGTTACGTACGTAACCTAGACGTTCTGTCAGGTTGGATGGTAAACGTTGGTGGACAGCCATTTTTAGGTCTCTCCAGAGATGCTCAATTGGGTTTAAGTCAGGGCTCTGGCTGGGCCATTCAAGAACAGTCACGGAGTTGTTGTGAAGCCACTCCTTCGTTATTTTAGCTGTGTGCTTAGGGTCATTGTCTTGTTGGAAGGTAAACTTTCGGCCCAGTCTGAGGTCCTGAGCACTCTGGAGAAGGTTTTCGTCCAGGATATCCTGTACTTGGCCGCATTCATCTTTCCCTCAATTGCAACCAGTCGTCCTGTCCCTGCAGCTGAAAAACACCCCCACAGCATGATGCTGCCACCACCATGCTTCACTGTTGGGACTGTAATGGACAGGTGATGAGCAGTGCCTGGTTTTCTCCACACAAACCGCTTAGAATTAAGGCCAAAAAGTTATATCTTGGTCTCATCAGACCAGAGAATCTTATTTGTCACCATCTTAGAGTCCTTCAGGTGTTTTTTAGCAAACTCCATGCAGACTTTCTGTCAATGTGTCTTGCATTGAGGAGAGGCTTCCGTCGGGCCATTCTGCCATAAAGCCCCGACTGGTGGAGGGCTGCAGTGATGGTTGACTTTCTACAACTTTCTCCCATCTCCCGAATGCATCTCTGGAGCTCAGCCACAGTGATCTTTGGGTTCTTCTTTACCTCTCTCACCAAGGCTCTTCTCCCCCGATAGCTCAGTTTGGCCGGACGGCCAGCTCTAGGAAGGGTTCTGGTCGTCCCAAACATCTTCCATTTAAGGATTATGGAGGCCACTGTGCTCTTAGGAACCTTAAGTGCAGCAGAATTTTTTTTGTAATCTTGGCCAGATCTGTGCCTTGCCACAATTCTGTCTCTGAGCTCTTCAGGCAGTTCCTTTGACCTCATGATTCTCATTTGCTCTGACATGCACTGTGAGCTGTAAGGTCTTATATAGACAGGTGTGTGGCTTTACTAATCAAGTCTAATCAGTATAATCAAACACAGCTGGACTCAAATGAAGGTGTAGAACCATCTCAAGGATAATCAAAAGAAATGGACAGCACCTGAGTTAAATATTTGAGTGTCACAGCAAAGGGTCTGAATACTTTGGACCATGTGATATTTCAGTTTTTCTTTTTTAATAAATCTGCAAAAATGTCAACAATTCTGTGTTTTTCTGTCAATATGGGGTGCTGTGTGTACATTAATGAGGAAAAAAATGAACAAATGATTTTAGCAAATGGCTGCAATATAACAAAGAGTGAAAAATTTAAGGGGGTCTGAATACTTTCCGTACCCACTGTATATATATGTAAACATAATGTTCCAGTGGCTCAGTGGTAGAACATAGCGTTAGCAGCGCAAAAGGTTGTGGGTTCAATTCCCAGAAAACAAACATACTGACAATAAAAATGTATAATCTGAATGCACTGTAAGTTGCTTTGGATAAAAGTGTCTGCTAAATGCATAAATGTAAATATATAAACTCTGTTATAAAGGATTTTCCAACCACTAGGGAAATTCAAGCCTCAAGTACCACATTCCTATTCTGCAGCCCAACAGTTAAAACAAATATTTGTAGACCATAGGCCAGTGATAGTCACATGTTCACTGATATTAAAATAAATCATACAATATTGACATTCATATTAACATTGCCATAAAATTTAGCCTGATTAACTGTACACTCATCTGTCATAGTAATACCCTGTCTTATCTTCATCATCTTTTAGTTTTTTTTACCAAAGAAATTGTACCGATATATCCAGTAGTGGTTCAAGGTTCAAGGTTCAAGATTCTTTTATTCGTCACATACTCAATTATACAGAATATAATCAGTAGTTAAATGTAAATCAGGTCAGGTCTGCTCAATGGACAGTGCAAAATAACGTAACACAACACAAGATAATATATATAAATATAGGTAAAAATAATTAAAAGAAAATTAAAAAATATAAAGAGTAAAATGTGTACTAAAATAAAATGTGCAATACAGTATACTGTGGACTTAATAAATAATAATATAAACAGGGATGTGCAAGAGGAATGTGCAAACAGGTTGTACCAGGTATATACACATAGCATCAATGCGGATGATGTAGAATGTTGAATGTTTTACAGTTTATTAAATTGAGTCCTGTAAAAGTTATTTGACAGAGTTTGAGTTTAGGAACCTGATGGCCTGAGGGAAGAAGCTCCTCCCAAGTCTCTCAGTTTTTGCCATTATGCTCCTGAAGCGCTTGCCAGATGGCAGTAGAAAGAAAAGACGGTTACCAGGGTGAACTGAGTCCTTGATTATTTTAGCAGCTCTGCTTTTGCAGCGTTTGAGGTAGATGTCCTGCAGAGAGGGAAGAGCAGACTCTGAGATGCGCTCAGCTAAGCGCACAACTCTCTGCAGAGCTTTGCAGTCCTGATTTGAGTCGTTTCCATACCACACTGAGATGCAGATTCAGTAAACTTTCTATGGCCCCTGGATTTCCTCAGCTGTCGCCGATGATACAGTCTTTGCCTTAACCTGTTTTTGAATGTGTGCAGTCCAAGTCAGGTCCTCAGAGATGTTTACACCGAGGTACTTGAAGCTGCTCACCATCTTAACAGGGGTCCCGCTGGTCATAAGAGGTATGTAGGGCCGCTGCTGTCTCTTCCTGAAGTCCACAATCAGCTCTTTAGTTTTGCTCACGTTCAGAGAGAGACAGTTGTCCTGGCACCATTGTGTAGTGTACACATTTCTTGTGTGGATATTAATATAAATAACCATAATAAATACCCTTAATTAATAAATTAATAATATATACTATATACATGCATACATACATATATTTTCATGTGTGTATTTCTTAAATGTATATATAAACATTTAGATTTATTAAAAAAAAAACTACACACACACTATCTAAACAAAAATGTCCAAAATAACCAAAATATCTGAAACAAAACTAATTTAAGCTGTTTCTGACTCTCACAGGCAGTAATTGTCACCCCAAGATTACGTTTTAATATGACAGCAAGCTGCACACAATTAGGAGGTAGAGGGGGAAGTGTGTTCTGCATGGGTGCAGCAGACTGATGATTACACATGAGGCAGAAATGGGACTCATGAGTGGTGCTGTGCTGATACCCAACACCAGTCTCATGACTCTCTTTCCTGTATTTTTGAGCCAAACACAACTCATGCTACCCTTGTTGTACGGCTTTTAACATAGTGTGCTTAATAATATTTATGGATTTTATTCATATTCCACATATTTAGTTGCATTTCATTTGTTTAAGATCTAAAAATGGCTGAATCTTATGAAAACTGTCAAGAACACATCCATGTCAGTAAAGGGTTAAGAAATTATGTTTTACTCACAGAAAATGTTTGCACTGTAATATTATAGATTGCTGCTATTATAGATTGCTGCTGTTTTGTAGGCTAAACCCTAGAAACTTCTGATTCCATTTTCCTGAAATCAATGTGATTTTTTTTTTTTATAGATTTTTGGTTAAATGCTTAAAATAAGGTCAACACAAGTGCAACAAGAATATTTTCATGGTGTATTCTGCAAAATTAAACACATCAATAATATATGCTTGTACTTTTTAAAAGGTTTTACTTGTTGACAATTAGTTAAATGGGACTACAGAGGTTATCGGGACATTATCACGCTGAACAGATAAACTCATCTTCTCACTAGTCACTTTCACAGTCTCAGTGTGTATATTATAATCACACTCGTGCACATGCTTCTATCTCAAACTATAATGGAATGATTAGATTTTTTTATAAAGACTTAAATAGTCTGAAGCTTAATGGTGGTGATGTTGATGTCATGTGACTGTGGTGTAGTTGGTTTTTACGATTTTTACTTGTAAAACATTTACTTGTAACATTAATAAAAGTTGAATTCATTCTTGAAGATTATTATGATGAACAAAACAAACCTCAACCTCAACTTTTTGTTGTGGTCTTAAAACAAGAAGTTGAGAAAACTCAAAAATCTGCTGAAGTTGGTTGACTTAAACATTTAAGTTCTCTCAACTTTAGATTTTTACAGCACTGTAAAAAAGTAAATAAAAAGTTGAGCCAACTTAAAAAAGTTTAAGACAACCAGCTTCAGCAGATTTTTGAGTTTCCCCAACTTTCGTTAAGTATATACAACAAGAGGTTGAGAAAACTCAAAAATTTGCTGAAGCTGGTTGACTTAAACTTTTAAGTTGGCTCAAGGTTGTTGTTTTTTACTGTGTAAAAATCATAAACACTTGTTGGTCACAGACTAATAATTAAAAAGCCAATGGAAATATCCTACTGTTTTAGTATTTGCAGTACTGCCTAATTTATTATTAAATAAAATACTCAACACTATTGAAATGTCGTGGAATTGTCATGTAAACATGTCTCAGTGTGAAAAAAAGAATCCCAATTATCCTAAGACAGGCTTCATTTTCTTTATCCAAATGAAAATTATTGCTATGTTTTATGTTTTAATTATGACTATTTCTCATTTGTCATTGTCTAAGGTTTCCTTTCCATCAAAGCAAAAAATTGTGCCACTTTTGCAAATTTTTATACAAAAAGGTCACTGATTTGTTACAAGTGTTGTGTAGAAAAAATTAAAATAACACATTTTATTTATATAGAATTTTGTTATTTCCATCCAAGCCATCATTTTGTGAAATTATGCAAAAAGTTAGAAAATATGAGTTAATTTATGTATATTTTATGCAGTTTTCATGCATTTCCTGTAAATTTAACCCAAGACCTTGGCATTGCTAGTGCCATGTCTAGACTTTGAGCTATATACTGTTCCATTGATCACCATTTCCAACAAAAAATTAACGAAATACTCAACAATTGACTATAAACATTTATTATTTATTGGCCAAAAGATATATCAGACTCTAATCTGCATTATGTATCACACACCCTGCTCTCTAGATATCAGCATCTGCCAATTGGAAAGGAGAAAAAAAAACAAGAATACATAGGAAAATGAAAAGGGACATTAAATATTAAAATTAAATATATTGTATTAAATAAACACAGTAGTACATGTAATCTGAGCAACCAACGCTGATGCCGCAAACAATAATTTCCCATCTGGAGAGTTTGCCATCTTTGCCCACTGATGTTTGTAATCATGGCACAGTGTTCTCAATGGCAGGACCCATGGTTACACGGCATCAGCACATGAGGCCAGTCAAAAGTCATGTAGATATTAATGAGTGTAATGGCGTCTGTTCTGCCTGCTGACCTCCAGTGTTTGTTTTTGTATTAATCGGGAACACATGGCGTTACCTGAACCCTCTCCTCACACTCCAACATGCCATGTGGGTGGCAAAGGATTGAAAACAACACCTCGTAGAGCAGCAAAAACAACTGTGTGTGTGTGTGAACGTGTTTCCTTCCCCTGCTTTGTTACTTTACTCCAGCACGCTCCATTCAGTGAGGCTTTCGGACTACACTCTCAAAATACAAAAACAACACTGACCAATAACAAGCATGTTTTCTAATAACAAAATGTATTTGCTGCAGTGTAAAGGATATAACTTTCACCACGTCACTCTGCTCTCACGAAAGCCTTTGTCGACAACCAAACATGTTATTTCCAGTTATGTGTTAAAGCTAAATATTTGCATTCTAAGCCAATGAACAAACTTTGAAAACTACCATAAAGTTAAACAACTGTTTTTAATTAGTGTTACACATTTGTATGAGCGATTCTTTTCTTCTTTGTATGTTTTGCATGTTTAAGCATCTCAATAAATCAGTGCTAGCTCTGTGTTTAACATAGAGACTTACTGTACGTATGTCTTTATTTTGTATGCAATTTGCTATTTTGCAATTTGGTAATTAGAGGACAATCGTGTTTTTCTGTTTTTGTTCTTCAGTCTTTAGTAAAGTAGTTGCCCTTACACTGGCTAAAGAGCGAGAGATGGAGCACAGGGCCAAACAATTAATCCTGGAGAAATATGTTATGTTGGCTCCATCTCAGCCCATCTGCTCTGAGTTTCTGTCTCCTCAGCAGATTTCTGGAGTGAAGGGAAATAAGCTCTGAGTCGTCCACTGCTGAGACACACACAGGTGCTTCAAGACCAGAGCTTGAAAACTCCAAACCAAACCTGATCCATAATTTACAGCACTAGAATTACTTAAACAAATCTATTAGAAAAGCAAAAGCCATGACCCCAGCCTGTCACAGCATCTGAAGACTTGTTAAACGTGATATTAGAGACACAAGCCTAACAGATACTTTCATTTAGCTTAAAAAGAAATGTTAAAAAAAAGTTTGAGCCATATTACATAACATTTTGTGCTGGTGTTAGAATTAAGAAAAAATTAAGTAAACTGAAGAAACTATGAAGAAACTCTACACACCCTATATTTTGATGTCAGCATGTTGGGGTTGCCACAGCGGCATTATCCATATAGCCATTTGGCTCTAGTTTTATGCCGAATGCCTTTGCTGACGCAACCCAGCACAACTCGTGCAAACCCAGCACTGCGACACACACTATGTTGCTAAGCTAATGGAATAAATACTATAACAGAAAATAAAACATATTCAAAAACATAAAAAGTAAAAATGCTGAGTAAACTATTCCACCTTTAGTTAAAGGGGTGGTTGATTGCAATTTCACTTTTTAAAGTTAGTTAGTGTGTAATGTTGCTGCTTGAGCATAAACAATATCTGCAAATTTGCAGCGCTAAATATTCAATGCAAACGGAGATATCATCTTTTAAAATTCTGGCAGTTTAATGACTACAAAAACGGCTCGTAGGGACTACAACGAGTTACTTCCCAGGCCTGTTATGTCATTAACCCATATAAATCCAACCCCCGGGAACACGCAACGAAGGGGGCGTGGCCATGCTGCACTGTTTTAGAGAAGAGGAAGAAAACCAGGTGTGCACATGAAAAGCTATTCATATATGAATCGCGATTCTAATGGATTCACAAGTTTCAAAATCAATGTTCTAAAGCAGCGGTTTTCAGTCCTGTTCCCCACATACTCCTGCTTTGCATCTCTCTCTCTCTCTCATTCAGATCATCATCTCAGTAAATCCGTATATTAAAAGCTAACAGAAGCAGTAGCATTTACAAATAACAGCGTATCTAAAAGTATGAGACAACTACAAACATACATACCATTAAAAGCCGTGTTTGCACAGGTTCTGCACGATCCTCTTCACTAATATTCTCTGGGTATTAATTGGGCTTAAATTGATAAGAAATATAGACGAAATATAGGCTATATAAATTTAGCCAGTGTTTACAATACAAGCAGAGCACATGCCGCTGAGCTGAGGTCCTAAATAGTCTTGGTACACGACAGGGATTCAATTGTGCAAACGGTTTCCATTTCTTTTACATCACAGCTGGACAACAGCATACAAACTATGACAATGATAACCTAAGGTACTGATTCTATACTCAAATGTCAAAATACACAATGTTCAACATATGTAATGTGAGTTTGAATATCATTTTGCGTGATCTCAGTCATACTCAAGTCATTTTTATTTATATAGTTTTTTATACAATATAGATTGTGTCAATGCAGCTTCACAGCGCTAAACAGGAAAATAGTGTGTCAATAATGCAAGAGAATGATAGTAAACACAATTTTTCAGTTGAAGTCAGCTCATTGATTATTCAGTGATGTAATCATCCATATCAGTTCAGTTCTTTTCTGAAAGCAACAATGTATAATTTAGCTCAGATAAAAATAAATAAAAAATAAAGTGCTTATTACAAGTTTAGTGAGTCATGGCTCCACAGCTCAGGTCTGTCTAACCTAAGATTCCCTTCTTGGCTTCTCGTGTTCCCAAGGAACGTCTCCAGAGAGAACCACCAACACGGGATGGAGATCACAGCCATACAGGAACAAATGTTAGAACATTTCTAATATATTATCTTAAATTTTAATAATGTGACATTTTTACAAGCAAAACGGGCATTTGCCAAAATCAAGGGAACTAATTTTATTTGTCCCCAAATATTAGTAAGATCTTCAAACCTTCAACATGTCAAACCACGCCTGACCTATGGGTTACACTGCATTGATGTAAACTACCCATTTTGCCTCAACTGCAACATGGTTAATTCAAAAGTGTTTACCACAGGTTGTGCCTCATTGATCTCATGTGGTCTGCATGCTCGTTCTGTGTTGTTGACCGAGCTGCAGTCTCTCTGTGTGAGCGCCGCAGGGCCGGGCCAAGCGGGATGCACAGCGGGAAGCGTTGAGCTGTAATTCAAGGGACAGATGAAGGCCTGCTGCTGCTGAATTAGAGATCCAGACTGCTGGAGACACTCTAATTTGCCCTGCCATGTGCAAATGCATGCGTGGCTTGGAGCACTGGTCTGATCACATGATTAGCGGGTTTGGCTTGGTTTTAAAGAGGAGGATGAGTCTATTAGAAAACATATGAAGGGGGATTTAAAAATGATTTAGCCGAACAACCAGCATATTGGTTTGTAGTAATGATAAGCTTTGAAAATACAATGAAAATTATTAAAGGTGCCATAGAATACATTGATACAGTATTTTAAATTGTTCTCTGGTATCTACATAGAAGGTATGTTAGGTAAGGGCAAAAAATCTCCAGAAACGATTTTACATGTCCATTTACAACACTAGGATTTCTCCCTAGAATGAAACGGTCTGTTCTTGGCTTATTTGGCAGGGTCATGAATAATAACAAGCTCTGCTCTGATTGGCTGTTTCCCAGTGCCACTCATCATCAAGAAGGAAACACAGGGAGGAAAATATTTATTTAAATACTTTCTCTCAGTTATATAATTGAGTAATTATACTGTATATAAAACGTGGGCATCAGGGAGCCGTTATTAATACGCAAGACATTGAAACTGCTTTTGAACATTCAGTCGATCGCATTATAGTTTCACTTTCAAGAGACGCGATGCACAAACTCTGCTTATATTATGGAGCAACAGTACTTACCACACATTTCACAAGATCAGATGCTTGTCAGTGGTGCTCAAGATCTGTAAATCATTTGCCATCATCCTCATCTCTCCTTACTCTGTTTATGTGGTAAGTGAAATATTATGTACTGTAACAGGCTACAGCTAACAAGGAGCTAACCATGTCCCTTTAGTGGCTCACGTTATTTTATTAGAATGCGTTATTTGCTTTCCGTGCCTTTCTGAATAAAGACACCAACCCATCCCTGCACTTCACTGTACAGCCTGGAACATTACATTTATTTCCATGATCTGCCATTTTCGCTGTTGTCTGCGCTTGTTTATTTACAACACCTGCAGAACTTCTGATGGTTCAGCTGACGCTTGCCTAGAACAAGGGCGGGTTTATGGAATGATGGGGGGTAGTGATCCCGACTGTTGCATCACAGTCGGTGTTATGTTCTGATTCGCCTGTTTTTCAGTGGTCTTTTTTAATCACAAGATTTACAAGGAGGAAACTATGGTGTCTGATGCTCACTGTATTTCATTTCCATGTACAGAACTGTTATTATTTAACTATGCCAAGGTAAAGACAAAAAATGTTTTTTTCATTATATGGCACCTTTAATAGACTTTAACACAAAACATATTCTGACCATAAAGTCCAGTATAGCCAAATATGATCTGTGTTGGATTTTTTGTTAAATTTGCTGAACATTAATGGATGGAAATTACAGCCTCCTTAAATCTAAACCACACCACTGTTACATGACTTTATTAGTGAGTGATTATCAAATCAAATCAAATCACTTTTATTGTCACATCACCACAGCACAAGTTCCTTGGTGAGTGAAATTCTTACGAGCCTGCTCCAGACAGTGCAAAAAAACAACAATTTACATATGGACAGTACATATTTACAAACTGTACAGAAGACAATGTGCAAAATACACATACATATACTCAGTACACATAGTGTACTATAAAGACATACTTAGTTATCAACTACACATTATACACCGTATGTGTACATCTACATTATGTACACTATCTATACATTATGTAGTCTATACATAGTAATAATGTGAAGGTGCAACAGATTATAAATTAACAGCAGATTGGTTGAGCAGCAGATAGTTGTGCAAAGGTGCAACAGATTATGTTAAATATGGTTATGAATATATCATATCCTATATTGGAATGTGTCCTATGATGATGGTAACATTTACCTGAGTCTAAATTGCTGCTGAATTTCATTGTTCTTGCATCGAGAACCTAGAAAAAAGTTGAGTGCAGAAACAGCAAAACAGCGGAGAACAATCCTTCCTACATAAAATTACATAATTAATCAGAGCAGGATAATTAATCTTGAGCTGTGGGCCTCTTGAAAGATTTAGATTATTACTTCCACAAAACACTACATGAACACTATTGCAGAAACTGTAAATTAGATACAAATAATTAAATCACATATATATATTTAGACTTAGCAAGAGTTTTACAGCCTAAAAACCTTTTTGATTTGACAAAATGTCATAAGAAATAATTTGGACATTTTATATTGCCAGGGCTTCACTTTTCCTTAATAACAGATGATGCCTATTAAACTGATCTGAAGACACATCAACTTCAGGTTCCTGAAGAAAAAGGTGTTAAAGCTCATGTGTTAAAGCTCATTCATACCAAGAACGATAACAATAATTACGGTAACTATAATGATATATTGATGCCCACATTAAGCGACAATAATATTCTGTTTATTATGGAGAAGCGACAGTTTTGTCACCTGATGCTTAAGTCCTCAATCTCAATCTCTTTAAAGTGGAAAATTCTGTTAAGGTCATTGCACACTGAGTCCGAGATTTTCGCATTCATTTTTTCAGTTTTTTTCGTATTCCTCATCCTTTCCTATCAAAATGCATGCTATGGATGTGAAGACCCTGAAAATCGAACCTGATCCGAAATCTTTTTATGATGGACGAACGTTTCGGAGGCAGTGTGTAAACATTATTGACACAATGTGAGGTCGAATGTATATTTTAACATGCGAAAATTTCGAATGATCGTTATGTTTTTGTATTTACCAGTAGTACATTGGGAAATGTGGCTGTGTATTGTTTGAGGAATACTTTAAGATGAATAATAAGAGGTATGCTGGTTTCCAAGTCTGGTTTCCGTGGTGAGAAGTCTCCACAGTGAGCCCCACACCTGGGAAAGTGTGAATTGGGAAAGATCTGAAGCTCTAATTAGCAAACGAGGGAGATGCTTAAGTTTAGAGGTGATGGACTGCCAACGGGGACTCGTTAGTTTGAGCATTACTAAAGAAAGCACACTGTATTATGCCTTTAAAATGTGCTTTGTGTAGTATCATCTAAATTAACAGGTTTTAGTCAAGTCTAATTTGTTATTACTATATCATCAACTTGGCAGATTACGCCATTTTAAATATAATATTTAATATTTACGTTCAATATATTTTTTTATTACATATATCGATTTTTAGTTCACATAACTCTAATTGAGTAAATGATCTGCCTCTGTGGGATTCAACTGACAGCTGTATTGTGTGTGTGGTTATTTAAAAAAGTAGTCTTTTCATGTAGAAAAATACTTGCAAAAGTGCAAAAATTTGGCACTGTTAAAGATTTAGATTTATTTTTTTACTTATTCTCTCCAAGGCTGCATTTATTTGATAAAAAAACTAAAAATTATGTAAAATATTATTACAAAGTAACATTTTAAAAGTGTTTTTTTATTATTATTAAAATGTATTTTCAAATGTACATTTTTGCTGGGATTGGCAAAGCTGAATTTTCAGCATCTTTACTCCAGACTTTGGTGTCACATGATCCTTCAGAAACCATTCATATATGCTGATTTGCTCCTCAGAAACTATTTTTATTATTATCAATGTTGTGCAACACAAACTGTGACACCTTGTTTTTTAGGATTCTATGATGAATGGAAATGCAAACTGCCTTTGAAATAGAAATCTTAGTGATAGAAATGTCTTTAATCTCACCCCACTGTCTGTTACAGTAAACTTTGATTAAACATTCTAGAATGTCGTAATTATAGAATTGAACAGTTATTGAATAAATGTTTTATTTATTTTATTTATAGAAGCTTTACCCAAAAATTACATTTTATTTTAACTACATTTTGCACATTGTGCTTTTGAATTTAATGCTGCCTGAAGCATAAAAAAGGAAATCAAAGGACACATTTTCTGTATATACAGGTATACAAGTGCATTTCAATAAATTAGAATGTCGTGGAAAAGTTAATTTATTTTAGTAATTCAAAATTAGTAATCAAAATTAGAATATGGTGACCTGCCAATCAGCTAATCAACTCAAAACACCTGCAAAGTCTTCCCGAGCCTTCAAAATTGTCTCTCAGTTTGGTTCACTAGGCTACACAATCATGGGGAAGACTGCTGATCTGACAGTTGTCCAGAAGACAAACATTGACACCCTTCACAAGGAGGGTAAGCCACAAACATGCGTTACCAAAGAAGCTGGCTGTTCACAGACTGCTGTATCCAAGCATGTTAACAGAAAGTTGAGTGAAAGGAAAAAGTGTGGAGGAAAAAGATGCACAACTAACCGAGAGAACTGCAGCCTTATGAGGATTGTCAAGCAAAATCGATTTAAGAATTTGGGTGAACTTCACAAGGAATGGACTGAGGCTGGGGTCGAGGCATCAAGAGCCACCACACACAGACGTGTCAAGGAATTTGGCTACAGTTGTCATCAGAGGCGTCTTAAATGGGCTAAGGAGAAGAAGAACTGGACTGTTGCCCAGTGGTCAAAAGTTCTCTTTTCAGATGAGAGCAAGTTTTGTATTTTATTTGGGTATTACAAGGTCCTAGAGTCTGGAGGAAGGGTGGAGAAGCTCATAGCCCAAGTTGCTTGAAGTCAAGTGTCAAGTTTCCACAGTTTGTGATGATTTGGGGTGCAATGTCATCTGCTGGTGTTGGTCCATTGTGTGTTTTGAAAACCAACGTCACTGCACCCGTTTACCAATAAATATTGGAGCACTTCGTGCTTCCTTTTGCTGACCAGCTTTTTTAAAGATGCTGATTTCATTTTCCAGCAGGATTTGGCACCTGCCCACACTGCCAAAAGCACCAAAAGTTGGTTAAATGACCATGGTGTCGGTGTGCTTGACTGGTCAGCAAACTCACCAGACCTGAACCCCATAAAGAATCTATGGAGTATTGTCAAGAGGAAAATGAGAAACAAGAGGCCAAAAAATGCAGATGAGCTGAAGGCCACTGTCAAAGAAACCTGGGCTTCCATACCACCTCAGCAGTGCCACAAACTGATCACCTCCATGCCACGCCGAATTGAGGCAGTAATTAAAGCAAAATGAGTTTTTAAAGGAGTCAAACAATTGAGTACATATACAGTAAATGAACATGCTTTTCAGAAGGCCAACAATTCACTAAAAATGTGTTTTTTTATTGGTCTTATGAAGTATTCTAATTTGTTGAGATAGTGAATTGGTGGGTTTTTGTTAAATGTGAGCCAAAATCATCACAATTAAAAGAACCAACTACTTCAGTCTGTGTGCATTTCTGAATTTCTGAAATAAATTAACTTTTCCACGACATTCTAATTTATTGAGATGCACTCCCATGATCAATACAAATACTATGAATTGTATTGCTGTGCATGTCTGTGACAAATTGCCCTTATGAAATACAGTGGCATTTCCAAAGCACTTAAAAGCAGGACAAACTGCCATTAATGTTAAGACAAACCGTTATCTTAAAGGGAATGACAGTTATTTGCTGCAAAATTCTTCAAGGTAGTCATTACGCATTATTATACCCTCTATCTACTTTGTTACTTCATAAGTGCAAATAAAATTATATTTGAAGCTATTTTCTTAAGCATACATTTTACAAAGGTAAGACCAATAATCTTGCTTAAACTTCTTAACAATTATTATCTATTTTGATTTAGATTATCTTTGATAGAGATAGTTTTAATTATATTTTAAATTAACTAAGAGCTAATACATTTTTTATTTGTATTGTAATTAGTGATCAAAACTACATTGTGTAATACTTTACTTATGGAGTAAAAGCCCTATACTATAGGGATATAAAAAAAAAAGTTTAAAAAAAATTAGTGAAAGTTTTACAGGTTCAATGTAAACCAACCAAGAATACTAAGTAAAAATAATATCAGAACGTTATTTAAATATGTATATGTAGTAATATATTTAGACAATAAATTATTAATACGTTATGAATATATTAACAAATATGTTTAATAATATATTTATCCTATTATTATTAAATGAAAACTACAAACAGATTTGAGATGTGAAATGGTTTTTCACATCTCACATCATACTTTATGCCAATACACACACACACACACAAAGAAAGAAGTTCAACTGAAACTGATGGTTGATAAATGATTTAAAATCTCAGTGAAAGAGGTGATGAATGTGCGAGAAAGAGGTAGAGAGAGACAGGGAAGCACTCAGCCGCACTAATGACTGCTCCCATGAGCCTAATCAAAGATTTGTACATCTAATGGCTGTCAAGTCAGTGCTTTCCACCTGCTACGCCGTACAACACATGTTCTTTCCTCCTCTATCAGGAGCTTTTCCAAACCAGTCCATCAGTGCCTGGTTAGTAAGAAATTACAACGCAACCTAAAACGACAGACACACAGCACTGGTAAATAAATAAATAAATAGGTGGCTTTTTATCTGCTTTGAATGAATGAATGAATGAATTAATTAATGAAAATGTAATGTCCTCAGTTTTGTACTAAAATACTTAGTTATATGCTGCTATTCATCATATTTTTGACTAGGTTACATGAATCACAGAGTAGTCTAGTTCTATTGACTGTAAATTGATTTGTTCAAATACTCATTAATGCTCTCCAGCAAGTTGAGATTGTTGTTGAGCAGTGTATATATCTGATATGTTAGCTTCAATGCATCTAGCTATGTTTTGTCAGTCGCTTATAGTGTAACTAACTTTTTTGGGGGGGTCAAGTAGCTTGACTGTAGATTAACTTGTAGTTTTCCCAACAAAGACTTTGTGAAGCTGGGGGATCAGTTGTGCCCCCTGAACAGTTGCATTAGCATTATACTAAAAGTACTACAATGTACTAAAAAGCTTTACATAACCTGATTTAAAATTACTTTAACAAGGAATAAGATTGCACAGAATGTCCCGTAATGAATTACGTAAGCCAGCATGCACATGTGATGTTCTGAGTGGACTTTCTATAGTTTAAGCTCTGATAGACTCTAAGAAGAGTCGTCTGCGTTTTCCTGTTCACACACACACTGTCTCTCTCTCTCACACTCCTGGATCCCAGGAGACTCAGTCTGTTTTAATTAATATGGCCTGCCTTTGGCTTGCTGAATCCAGGCCGCAGTAAGAGAGCCGTCTCGAGAGCTTTGAGCCCTTGAGCTGAAATACTAACCCCTCATTAGCCTCATACTAGGAGACTGTTCAGTATGGCCTGTGGTCTGGAACAGAGAATAGCCAGGTCACATCTATCTATCCATCCATCCATCCGTCCGTATATCTATATCTGTCTGTCTGTCTATCTATCTGTCTGTCTATCTATCTCTGTCTGTTTGTCTGTCTGTCTATCTATATCTGTCTGTCTGTCTATATATCTATATGTCTGTCTGTCTGTCTGTCTATCTATATCTGTCTGTTTGTCTGACTGTCTATCTACAGTGCTCAGCGTAAATGAGTACACCCCCTTTGAAAAGTAACATTTTAAACAATATCTCAATGAACAGAAAAACATTTTCCAAAATGTTGACAAGACTAAGTTTTATATAACATCTAACTTATAACATGAAAGTAAGGTTAATAATATAACTTAGAGAACAACATTTTCAGTTTTACTCAAATCAGGGTGATGCAAAAATGAGTACACCCCACTGAAAGTCTCTGGAGCAAAGCTAAATTTTAGACTGCAAATGTCTAATTTAACAAGAATTCAACCACAGATGAGTCTAAGTATTCATTACACAGGTGACAGTTGACTATAAAAGGGTGTTACTTAAAGAAACCCCTTCCCATTTCATGCTGTCAGCAATGGCACCACATGGAAGAGAAATGTCACAAGACCTGAGAAAGAAAATAATTTCTTTACACAAGAAAGGTGAAGGCTAAAAGAAGATCAGCAAAGATTTACTTATCAGTCAGAATACTGTAGCAAAAGTGGTACAAACATTTTAAAAAGATGGAACTGCAACCATCTCACAGAGACGTCCAGGTCGTCCACGGTAGTTAACACCTCGTCAGGAGCGTCTTCTGATGAGAAGGGTTGAAGAAAATCGACATGCAAGTTCACTGCAGTTATCTAAAGAAGTAGAAAGCCAAACTAGGGTGACTATTTCCCGTGACACAACACGGCGTACACTGCAGAGGAATGGCATGCATGGGTGCCGTCTACGAAAGAAGCCTCTCCTAAAGCCCAGGCACAAAAAAAAGCCTGCCTAGAGTTTGCTAGGGCCCATGCTGACAAAGATGAAGACTACTGGGTCTCTATACTCTGGAGTGATGAGGCCAAGATAAATGTTTTTGGAACTGATGGCTTCAAAACTGTATGGCATCGGAAAGGTGAGGAATACAAAGAAAAAGGCATGGTGCCTACAGTAAAACATGGTGGTGGCAGTGTCCTTATGTGGGGCTGCATGAGTGCTGCTGGTGTCGGGGAGCTGCATTTCATTGATGGCATCATGAATTCACAAATGTACTGCTCTATACTGAAAGAGAAGATGCTACCATCACTCCGTGCCCTTGGTCGTCGTGCACTTTTCCAACATGGCAATGATCCTAAACACACATCTAAGGCCACTGTTGGATTTCTAAAATGTCAAAATGTCGCCAACTTGTTCATTCCATGCTTAGAAGATTAGGTGCTGTCATTAAAAATCATGGAGGCCATACAAAGTATTAGATTTAGTACTGTCTGTCTGTCTGTCGGTCTATCTCTCTGTCTGTCTGTCTGTCTATATATCTATATCTGTCTGTCTGTCTATCTATATCTGTCTGTCTGTCTATATATCTATCTATCTATATCTGTCTGTCTATCTATCCACCATCTGTCTGCTTATTTTACTAATGAGTATTTTAAATATTGCATTTTAAAAGGAATGTGTACAAAATTATTAAATTATGTATTTAGGATACATAAAGTAACATAAACATTAAATGAATAGGATAAAGGTAAGGATACAATAAAAAGCTAAATGTGAAAGTAAAAATATAAATTAAATTAATGTTGACCATCATTTGAGTAATAGAATGCTATTAAACACAATACATAATTTGAGGTGTGGTATAAGATAAAACCAACACATAAGAACAAACAAGTACTTAGAGATAAACAGGCATATACAAATTTGATTTAAGAAAGAAAGAAAGAAAGAAAGAAAGAAGCTAGGTCCATCGATCTGAGAGTCAAATTCAATTAATCATTACGCAAAAGAAGATGATGTGAGTTACTCATTTCAAACCAAGTTAAACATACCCACCTACAACTATAATGTGGAAATCTTCATTGCTGCCAACACCTGAACCATTTGATGTTACAGTAAACAATATAACATATTGTAGAGAGGTCTGACTCAGCCTCATTGCTCTAGTAATTATTTGAGTTATATGATAAAGTTATAAAGCTACTATATGACAACAGACTTGCTCGATACCAGTGGGATTTGGATTTGCTTCAGATCAACAAGTCTGAGCAGGATATGTATCTCACATCTTTGTATCTATCATCTTCGTTGTATGTGAGAAGTGATCCTGCCCTGATCTGCATCTGTGATCAGGTTACCCAAACAGCTGGAGGGCTGGTTGGGTGACAGTAAAAGTGCCACTGACTACTGGTTTCTGATCAACTTATATAAAAAATTGTGTTAGCGAACACATATTATGGTTAATCAAGTCTAATCGCATGCTGCTTATTGAATGCCCAATTTTTCAAATCAGATAATGGTAGATGAATTAAAGCCCTGCTTCTCATTATTTCCACGAAATGTTCAGTTGCACTCTAAAATATGTCTTTACTGAAGTTAAATCAACTGTTAGTAATGACTAGAACAGATATTCTGGTCAACTAGATATGTTTCGCCACTCATTCAAGTAAATTAATGAGTTGTGAAATGGCAGTGGTGATTCCCAACATTTAACATCATCACACAATACAACGTCATAAGATTCTATAATCCAAAGTCTGAGCAATCATTTCTAGTATATAAAATAAGGAACATAACAGTTTAGGTCACAGAGATTATTTTTTCTCAAATTTGCAACTATGTATGATCTCATTCATACATTTATGTATGATCTGCTTACACACAACTAAAGGTTAGGTCTGTGGTGGACCTTCAAGCAATTTCATAAGTATATATATATATATACAGTGGTGCAAAAAAGTATTTAGTCAGCCACTAATTGTGCAAGTTCTCCCACTTAAAAAGATGCGAGAGGCCTGTAATTTTCATCATAGGTATACCTCAACTATGAGAGACAAAATAAGAACAAATACATCCAGAAAATCACATTGTAGGATTTTTAAAGAATTTATTTGCAAATTATGGTGGAAAATAAGTATTTGGTCAATAACAAAATTGAATCTCAATGCTTTGTTATATATCCTTTGTTGGCAATGACAGAGGTCAAACGTTTTCTATAAGTCTTCACAAGGTTTTCACACACTGTTGCTGGTATTTTGGCCCATTCCTCCATGCAGATCTCCTCTAGAGCAGTGATGTTTTGGGGCTGTCGCTGGGCAATATGGACTTTCAACTCCCTCCAAAGATTTTCTATGGGGTTGAGATCTGGAGACTGGCTAGGCCACTCCAGGACCTTGAAATGCTTCTTCTACGGCCACTCCTTGTTCGGGCGGTGTGTTTGGGATCATTGTCATGCTGAAAGACCCAGCCACGTTTCATCTTCAATGTATGTCTTCCATTTTCTAATAATTGCTCCCACAGTTGATTTCTTCACACCAAGCTGCTTACCTATTGCAGATTCAGTCTTCCCAGCCTGGTGCAGGTCTACAATTTTGTTTCTGGTGTCTTTTTACAGCTCTTTGGTCTCGGCCATAGTGGAGTTTGGAGTGTGACTGTTTGAGGTTGTGGACAGGTGTCTTTTATACTGATAACGAGTTCAAACAGATGCCATTAATACAGGTAACGAGTGGAGGACAGAGGCGCCTCTTAAAGAAGAAGTTACAGGTCTGTGAGAGCCAGCAATCTTGCTTGTTTGTAGGTGACCAAATACTTATTTTCCACCATAATTTGCAAATAAATTCTTTACAAATCCTACAATGTGATTTTCTGGATTGTTTTTCTTATTTTGTCTCTCATAGTTGAGGTATAGGCTACCTATGGTGAAAATTACAGGCCTCTCTCATCTTTTAAGTGGGAGAACTTGCACAATTGGTGGCTGACTAAATACTTTTTTGCCCCACTGTATATATATATAGTCAAAAAACAAACGTTCTATACAAATTCTTAAATTATATATTTACAGCTGAGATAGAATTAATCCACAATTTCTGTATAATTTATTCACAGCTTAATACAATTCTTAAAATATATATTTACAGCTGAGATAGAATCTCTTAACCGTAGGTAAATTATAATTATAATAATTATACCTATTTAAAGACAGATCTACAATTTGTTTACAGTTTAATTTTGTATATATTTACAGGTGATTTACTAATAAAAGTACAATATTCTCAGCACTGTTAAAACCATTTTATCATATATAAATTCATGATGCTGACATAAAATCAGTCATCCCTCACAACTAGCACTAGTTTTTCTATAGAGCTACCTTTGGTTTTACGATCTCAGTAGTAATTATTCTTGGTTGCGAGGCCCTAGGTTGCTCCTGATGGCTGCAGTTGGTGTACTGTAATTTGATTTGCATGAAAAAAAATCATCTGTTAAAATGGCAAGTAATTATTTGAGTCGTGATGCAATTATGCAATCAGCAGCGTTCTCTTCTCATATCGTGACAGCAGATGAGATACGAGCAGTCACATCACTGACTCACATGCTCGGTGGACCAACGGTTTCTATAACGACCAGCAAGCAGGACTAAATATGAATCTGAACCAATTTGGTTTCTCTTGATATGATTCATAGCCACAGTACATGACCACAAAGCTCTAAAAGTGCTGCTTAATGGAAAATTGTCTGAATTTAATTAATAAAAAAATATATATATATTATCAAATCAAAATGTATTTTGGAGACAGATATATAAATAATAGAAAAAATAGATATCTTAAAATTTTAATTCTAATATTATACAAACTACATTTTTCTTATAAAATATAATTAATATCTTTTGAAAATACATCATATAAAATATAACAATTATTTGTATGATTTTTTTAAATGAAATAGGCTTGTATAGAAAATATATATACTTTACTATACACAAATACAATAAAATATTTCTAATGTATTAGAAACTCTGAACTAAATAGTGATAAACATTTTTGTATTATACTGCGAACGTTGTTTTTTTTTTTTTTTTCAAACGCTGGCTTTTTTCTAGTTTTCATTTACCAATGTACCACGGTGGAACAATTATTATTTGCTTACCAAGCTTATTTTCAAAACTAGCTTGGAGCATGTTTTCCAGCGAAGGACCAAAAGTGAGTGGAGATCTGTCACTGCTGAATGCCAGGAAATGACCTTAAGAGAGCTTTTCCTGAGTAACAGTAACTTAAAACAATATGAAGTATTTCTTAGCTGCTTAATGGCCATGTTTTTTCCGAGCAGACACGTAAAACGGTTTATTTTTCAACCTGTTTCAAAGTGGCCACCAAGTTCTTTTGTTATTGTGAAGAACACCAGCTGAACTCTCTCAGGCCAAAAATCGAAAAAGGAATCCAAAATACGCCCACATATTGATAGCCATAAAAACACACCCCACCACAAGTACTGATGGAGGCTCGTAACCTCGGTGTGTTGAGACAGCTGCTCTGATGACTTGGGCTCTCAACAGGTTGCATGATTCATCTTGTGAGTCAGGACTCGAGACTTAATCTCCATCCATGTGTGATTCACCCACGGCCATTCATTTACATGTCTGTCCAAAGCGGAGCAGGCAAAGGAACAAAACGAGGATTCATGTAGAGCGTGAGATAGTCTTTTCACAGTGGCGGTGGAGAGTAACCTGCTGTAATGGTTTTGCTTATTGTCTTTACTCTGCTCTTTGTAGGGAAGTCTGTGAATGAAGCTTTTGTTCAATAGGCCATTATTGATACAACGCCAGGGAAGAAATGTGGGATTTCCATAGCATCAGCGTATGTATTTACAGGTGCATCTCAATAAATTAGAATGTCGTGGAAAAGTTCATTTATTTCTGTAATTCAACTCAAATTGTGAAACTCGGGCCAAATTTTGTATACACCCTATTTGCTTTAATTTTCCCTGAGAGAGAAAAAACCGGATTGAAGTATATATTTTTCAACTTCGAATTTAAACTGTCGAAGGAAAATTTTGGTTTCTTTGATGTAAGAAAAGGGGAAAAGAGAGAACCTGGGCCTGGAAACGGCAAGCCAGAGAGAGTGTTCATGTTTTACTTTACAAGTAAAGAGTGCATTCCATGGGTAAGTCAAAATCCTGGCCTGCAAACAGCCTTCAGTCACACCCTCCCTGGTTGTAGAAAGCAGTCTCAGAACATTGACTGGTTCAGTCTGGTTCCTCTTGCCACCAACCTTTCAGCACCTCCCTGTGCTAGTCTGGACGTGTGTGTGTGCGTGCGTGCGTGTGTGCGTGCATGCGTGTGTGGGTGTGTGACAAAATCCCAACATGCATCTAGTGCACAAAAGCCATGCCACTCCTCCAGTGAGTCACCCAAACCTCTTGGGCCTCTGGATTATGGTGCATGCGGTGAAGCTATCCGTGCATATTTCGCTGTATTATGGCTTTGGTATTGAAATGGAGAACGTCAACACAATCATAAGAAGAATTGGTTGATTTGACAAGCTGTCATTTAAATAAACGCTCTGATCCACCACACCCGGCCCTGAAAACAATTGCAAAGGTCACAAGGAGGAAGTCTATTTATGATCAAAGTGTTCTAGGCATTTCATAAAGGCTCTATAAATCTCTCCCTGAAGGGTAACCAGCTTTCAAGAGAGCAAGAGAGCTGGCTGGTTCAGCAGTCCCTCTTCATGTGGGCCTGAGTGTGAAGGGTATTAGGGAGAGGTGAGTGACAACTGTTGCTCCGGGTTACTGAGTAACCAGGGCGATTGCCTCCCTCTTAAAGGCCTCCCAGGCAGAGCTTCTG
This sequence comes from Gymnocypris eckloni scoliostomus, assembly GCA_027564155.1. Taxonomy (NCBI): domain Eukaryota; kingdom Metazoa; phylum Chordata; class Actinopteri; order Cypriniformes; family Cyprinidae; genus Gymnocypris; species Gymnocypris eckloni. The sequence continues at coordinate 23,050,574 of CM050417.1, forward strand.
CATTTACCCACCCTCTTCTTCTAACCTCAGCCTTTCTGTCTTTCCTTAATTTAGTTGGGCAGCACCCCACCGAGTGCTCTTCTAAGCTATTCTGACCCTACTAATGACCAAAGAATCAAGTTGCAAGATAAATTATCCAGTATCACGGTGGGAAATGGCTCTATGTTCCCTTTCCTTCTGTTTTGTCATCTCTCCTCTGTTTATTTACTGATCTGACACCCACAAGATGCAGCACAACAGTTTACGTCACCTGTCATGACCCTGAGATATAGACCTATACTAGCGAGCTGTTGACAAGGAGTACTGACTTCTGCATGACAAAGCAGAAAACAGAGTGGAAATGATGAAGCTGTTTACAGTTTTTGTACTTGTATTGATTCTATATGAAATAAAAGTTTGAACAAGGCACAGAATAAAAAATATAATTTTATATTGATTACATTTTTATATCAAGTACTGATTTAATATTTATAAAAAGATAGTTTACACTTTATTTTGAAAGTCCACTTTAGACATTCTAATAACTATAAGTAACTTTGCAACTAGATGTTAACTAATTCTCATTCATTTGCAGCTACATGTATGCTAACTCTCAGTCTAGACCGTTAGGGTAGGTTTAGGTTTAGTAGAATAATTTGACATACAGTTTCTCATAGTCAGTATGTTGCAGATCCATCAAAATAAAGTGTTAGAAGATATTAAGCAGACAGTCTACTAATACTCTAATGACTGCTAGTTGACATGTCGTTGTAAAGTGACTTGCTGTTAATGTCTAAAGTCGACTATCAATGTAAAGTGTTATAAAAAATTATACATTTTATTTAAAAGTAAAAAAAAAAGTAGCAAAAACACAATACTTATTTAAATTTCCTTAAAAATAAAAGCAACATTTTATATTTAAAATGTATTTAAACATAAAAAATAGCATAAACAACACTCTTTTAAGTCATTTTTGTTTTATTAAAAATAAGTAAATTTTAAAATACAAACAAGTAAAAGATTTATTCAAAAATTATAAACAATAGCAGTCACCTAATTCCTTATTTGTAATACTAAATCTTTAATATACTATTTTATTATAGTAGTTAAAAATGTGCTCCAGGTCATGGTTGATATAGTAATATATTTTACATATTTATTTATTGAATAAAATATATAGATAGTCCTAATAACACCACAATATTAATAATTATAAACCAATTAGTCACTGTCATGGGGAAAGTAACTGTCAACATCATGGTTTCACACTGCCAGACATAAAGTCATGAATGAGTAACCCGACTCCACCCGAATCTACTATCAGCCCTCTGATGTAGTACACCATGTAATCACGACTGCGGCCAAAAGAGATTATGCCGGAGCTCTCAGAGCTGAATATTTACAACTGCGTCACCACCTTCCTGCCACTCAACAACAACAAAAACAATAACAGCATCACAGAGAGAGAAAAAAGCACAACAATGATCCACGACAGAGCCAAAAAAAGAGGCACTATTTGGAAATGATGTAAGCGATTTTGTAAAGGTTCCAGGGATCCGGACAATGTGTTCACAATAGCAAAGCAAAAACATATTGCTATGGTGTCGAAAGGACAATATTTGCACAATAGGGCATCGTTGGCATGTTCAGTACAGTAAAAGCATTCTGGGGCACTCTGAGGGGCATCCGGCTGTAGTGTGCACACTGTATCAACACGGTCTCAGATGTTACTCCTAAAATTCCTTAGGAGAAATATAAATATGTACTGAGACAAAAGAAAGACAGATTGTTTACATACAGTACAAGTATAGGGATATTAAATTGTATAGAAGCTTGGATAATTTGATGAGAAATGTTGAGTTCATATTCAGATACCTGGAAACAGTTTTGAGACACTTGAGATCCCTTTTGAAACGAACACACGTGAGGGTCTTTTTCTCATAAGAAGCAGGAGATTTCTGCAATTTATTCACCATTCAATTCTCAGTTAAATAGCTGTCTATGAGAAACAACTGAGAATAAAAGAGAAATAATTTAGAATTTTTATTACATGAACTTGTATCTATTATAAACTATTTATAAATTGCATTAAATTATATTACACTTTATATAAACATTATATTGCTCAAAGGTATCTCTTTCATATCTTAGATGCCAGATTAGATTATTTTTGTTCATAAGTATCATCGTTGTCTCAATTGTAACTCCTAAAATACTAATGAATAAAATAAAATAAAAAAGCAGAGAGAAAATAAATATATGTTTGTCATAGTGAGATTGTAGACCTCTGAACTTGATGTCTAAATTTAATCTCTCTCTCTATTCGTTTAATCTCAGACTTAATGGTTTAAAAAATATATTTTTTTCTTAATTTCTGTCACTGATGGAGTTTTGGTTCCAACTCAGTGTCGCCTTTGGCTTGCTTATTTGGGGACACTTGACTGATTGCACAGACATTATTGGAAGAGAGCTGAACTGAATGATGACATCAACGAATCATCAATGAACTGACTTTAACTAGAAAAATGACTTTTTTTATGGTCCTCTTGCATTATTGACAAACTATTTTCCTGGTTGATACTGTACAGCTGCTTTGGTATATAAAAAAGGTAAAAAGGTCATGGTAAATGTAATAAAGATCATGTTCCTTTCAAACGTTTCAGTTCAGACTGAAATGTATGATTAGCAGGCTAAGCACAATTGTTGAGATCAAGTTTAAGTATCATCTTTGTCTCAGATGTTTCTCCTAAAAACATTTGGGACAAATGTGTTGTTGACATACAACATAAGAGTACAGAGCTAGGAAATCAATCACCAATTTGCTTTTCATATAATCTCTCTGCGTATAGGAGAAGCAAGTGAGATATTAATGAAATCTCATTTGTGATTCTTATCTCTAATGTGTTTATCACTTTATAACTGTGCAAAAACAAAACTATTTTTCTCCTAAGCAAAAGCAGAGTGTCTATTTTTGTCCTCAAATTAAAGGGAGATTGAAAATTCTAGTATAATATTGACGTGGCACTGAGCGGTCCAAATTAGTTGGACAGAGTTATAAAAGGTTCCACTCCCATTTAGAGTGTCAGAAATTCAGGCAATGTTTTTCACAGTTCTTTAGAATTAGTCCAACCATGAGCGTCTGGCTTTCTGACAGAGCAATGAATAACCACATGCAGAAGAGACCCAAGCGCTCCACTGAGCTCTGGGACACCATGTCTCAGTTTCATGTTACATTAGATAAGCTTATTTTCTCACTCTCTTTCACATAGATGTCATTCATTATGATAATAAAGGGCACAAGTGCTGTATCTACCTTTAATTTTACCGTGTTGTTGGTCTTGTTTTGCCGACTTCCCTATTTAAAGGTGAAGATTATTGTGAAGCTGTGTTGGTTTTTGTATGTTTCATTTTGAGTATTATTTAATGTGTATATTCTGTAATCTTTATTTTTTATATGATATGCGAGTTTGTGTATATTTGTTACTTGTCTGGGTCCATAATAAATATTTTGGGTGAAATTGCACCTCACTCCACATGTTTCCTCCTCACTCCTTATGTTGCTTAGCCCTTTCAATGAGTGTTTAACTAGGGGTCCGTAACAAACTGAAGAAGGATTAAGACACAAAACAAAACCCTAAAATCTAAATAAAATCTAAAACCAAAGAAAAACTACTAACAAAACTTAAAATACAACAAAAACACAAAACAAACAAACAAACAAAATACGTTGTTTTAAGATATATTTTTGGTGTGTTTTTTATTTTAACATTTATTATCATAGGACAGTTAGTTGACAGAAGTCAAAGTGGGAGGGAGGGAGAGAGGGGGACGTGATCGCGAAAGGTCCAAAAGCCGGGACTCAACCTCGTGATGCCCATAGCGCAACGGCGCTATACAAGGCTTTCGTGCCGACACAAACTTTTATTGTTAGAATATTTTAGTAAACGTGTATAATTTGCCATAGTGGACCTCCTATTTCAAAACAAACAAACAAAAATCCTAAAACAAAACATAACAAAACCATTATTTAAAATAACTAAACAATAACATTAACATTTTAGTAAAACTGATGATTTTGCTCTAGTGGACATCATACTTTAGATAGATTACATACTTAAAAAGGTATAATTGTGACCATGTTTCATTGAAAATGTGATTTAATGTATAATGTTTTATTTATGTGTAGGCAACACATTTTTATTATGTCAGTTTTATATTATTAAACTAAACTGAATCAACTGATTTCATCTGAAGAGTGACTGTTTATATTGTCATTTCAGATCTGCTTTAGAGCATAATTGAATGTTGTTTGCATCAGTGAATTACTATTTTCTTGTTTATCACTGTATGGCTGCTTTGAAACAATCTGCATTGTGCAAAGTCCTGAATTAACTGATATTTTACAAGGTATCTCAAAAGCAGACCTATCAACATGTCAGTGCATGTTGGTGCCATCATAGAGCATTTCACAAATAATCCTAATTTATCTCATTAGCTGCAACAAGGGGTAATAATGTATATTGCGTAACTAAAGCATTCATTCCGATTTGATTAATGCAAAAGGGAGAAGATAGGTGCCAAGATTAGTCATAGAATAGCAGTCTAAGAATTTGGCTGGAATGGTGAATTCCTGCAGAAAAGGTTTTCGAAAGGCACTTTCGAAGAAGCATGAAGAATGAGGGAGAACAAGGAGGAATGCACAAATCTATTGAAGGAGATTAAACTAACCTTTGATATCACTTTGAAAACAGATCAGTATTATTGACACTGATAGACTGGATGCTTTTCACTTTACTGAATTAGATATACAACTGATCAAGATATCAATTGGATTCAGTCTGAGGAATGTCTGACATCATCCAGAGCTTGTGGCAGCCCTGGACAAAGTCCAACAGCACTCAGCGATTTAACCACTGCTTCCTATCGAACAGCTTTATCACATCGAATTGAGCTGGCCTTGTGCACTTCCAAAATCAGTTTGACCCAAATCTATACTCTGATTAAATTAAATCTGATTGCTTATTTGCATACTATTCATGAGTGTAAAGAATGAATAAGAGGCTATGTGGAATAAATACAAAATATGTATGATATTTCAGCCCAGTATCATTTTGACCCAGAAACACATTTTTAATTACTTGCACTAAATAAATAAAAAATCTTTTTTTTTGTTTCTGCTTTCTAATGACATAATTACTATGTTTCTGCTCTAAATATTTGTCAATATATAATAATTGAATACAGTGGATATTATAAAACAATTTTCAGGCATTAAGATTTATTCAAACATAATTAAAATAAATGAAATTCAAAATTAAATAAAAGCAAATAAACATGTATGAGAGATATAATTTGTACTATCTTTTAACATTCCCTCTGATATTCATTCATATGTTTTTTGTATATAAAAAATATATCATTGATTTGCATATGCATTCATATTGTCTTTGTATAGTAAGAAGAAAGAGATTATTGGTTTGTGTATATAGTGCTGCCAGTGGAGGCTACAGCAATCTGTCACACATATTAAAGAGAATAAATTATGTTTATTAATGGAATTTTGTAATAAGAATGACATAATTCTAAACTGAGACTTACACACAAACAGGTTTTATTGTTTATAATTGCATTTCTCCACAAATAACCAGTGTTATTTTTGCATTATTTTTAAATATTCTATTATAATATTTATTACTATTTTGGATTAGCTTTTATTTTTATAATTTAACTTTTAGTAATTTTGTTAAGTGCTTTTGTGATTTGTATTAGTTTGTTTAAAATATTTCTCTTTAGCTTTATTTTTATTTCCATTTAGTTTTAATCAATGTAGTACTTCAGCTGTCTTTTTCATTCAGTTATATTTTATTTCCACAAACAAAATAAATGTTAATAGTTTTAATTTTAGTTAACAACAACCCCACAAACGACTCATTGTGACTTCCAAATAAAAATGATCGAATCACATATTGTCTAAGAACACACTCAAAAGTGTGTATCTTTTGAGTGAATTGGGACACAACATGGCACACATCCTGCCAGCCGTAACAGCCAGTTTAATGTATACTGAAACCGGTTTGACTGCAAAGTAGGTCAAAAGGGCAAATGCAAGTAATTTCTGGTTATTTAAGATAGAACAGACAGAGAAAATGGATGGATGGATGGATGTATGTATATGTCAGCTGTGTGCGCTGAAGTGTTAACCCTAATGATTCCTCTTACACCTGTCAATGGAACAGAACACCTGTTGCACACTGGTGCAGCCGCCATATAACACGTGCTAATGGGAAGGAATGAGCGTGAGTGCATCTAGTTAAACATGGGCATGTGCTTCATTGCACACTGATACATGCACAAACCCAAACCACCAGCTGGTGTAATACTCATTAACACAGAACACTTTCACCGACATGAGCAGGTATAAATGTTTATAACACAGTTAGGCACTTTTTACGAACCTTTTAGTGGGCAGCAAAGGTGTAAAAAACAACTGACAACAGGCGACCAATCAAAAGAGTCATGTTTGTAGGTGGTATTTGTGTACTTGTTGTGGTAAAAACCTGAGTTTGAGTCAAGAACAGACAATGACCTGGTAACACTTTGTGGTGTCTTTGTTACACATGTACTTAGTAATAACAATAGATTATGCATAATTACATGAAAGTAACCCTGAGCCAAACCCTAATCCTAACCATATAGTAAAGTACATGTAGTTAATTAATATTACTCCGTACTTAAATGTATAATTAGGACACCTTAAAATAAAGTGTAACCCAAGACTAGACCATCCTAAACCAGACTAAAGGCTCGGCCTCAACAAGGACTATAACTATAATGATAACTGTAACTATACAGTGTTAACAGTTATTTTAATTCTGTGAGAAGAGAAACTAAATGTTTTAAGGTTTCATGTTTGAAGAAGTTTTAAGTTTTTAAAGTTTGACAAATTATTTTAGTTGCAACAGGCTACAAGTCCCTAAACAGTTAATTTTTGTTGGATATACAGCAGATATATTTTAGTGTCACTGGTATACTATGATGTTTTTTTATGTCAATGTGAATTTTCCAAAAATATATAGAAAATCTAGTCTATAATAATATACTATTAGATATAATATATATATATATTAAAAAATCTAATTTAAATTTAAAAAATATATATATAATAGAATATCTGTCATGAATCTGGTTGCCACTCACTACATATCTTGCACCACACTACAGCTGCACATCACCTATGGACTGCATCTCCAATCATTCACTGCACTCACACATTCCCATCCACCATTTCACCAATCACACAGCTGTCACCAATCACTCATTAGCCTTTATTGTCTCACCACACCTGCACCTCATTCACACACACATTTAAGCAGCACTCTTACATGCACTCACCGCGAAGTCTTGTTCTTGCCCCGGCTGACATTTCTGAGCGTTATTCATCCTGCTATTTGTTATCTCTGTGTTTGACCCCGGACTGCCCGACCTTGGAACTCTGAACCTGTGCCTGTGACCCCGACTTCTGCCTGGTATTGTTTACGTCTCTGCCCTGCCTCTGATATTCCTGTTTTGCCCGCTGACCTTTGCCTGTTTGATTCTGTCTATTAAACATCTTACTGCACTTGGATCCACGCCTTTGACCAGTCATTACAATATCAATGCTACTAAAATAACAATGCTCTATATCCAACAACAATAAACTCTATAGGGACTCACAACCTGTTGCAACAAACCACTAATGTTAAGAAGGCCCTTAGAAAATACCCTCTAAATTATAACGTATTTTAAGCAACAAAACTCATATGCTTATAATATAAGGACCTCATCAACTTTCGTTTGCAGGACTATGTTAGTCTGTGTTGATTGTGGGTTTGGACGGGTCAGGGTGGGGTTAGTCTAGATCTGAATCCAGCGGTCTATCCACAGCCATGATGTCATCACATTACAGAGTCCAACACCTCAGTATTGACCTCGCTTAGATAACGTCTCATAGCGTAACATTTAAAAGCATGTAAGGTTATGAGTTGCAGCAGTACAGTGGGGCCTGCAGGGAGAAACTTAAAATAAACTGAACTGAAACTAGTTCTTATAATAAAATCTTAAAATCTTATGAATAATACTGAGGTGTTTCCTCTTCCTCAACTATGAACTCCATATTTTCACTATATCTGTATCTATATCATACATAAACAATATCATACTATAGATTTTTAGTCCCACTTAATATTAAGTGGCCTTAACTACTATGTACTTACATTTAAATTAATAATTTGGTACAATGCACTTATTGTGTACATACTTGTTTTACATTGTACTTATAATTTATAAATAATTGCTTGTAATTACATCTGTAATTAATTTCTGTAATTACATATATAGTTACAACACTGTTGACCCATCCCTTAAACCTACCCATACCACCAAACCTGTCCCTAACCTTACCCATATTACACCTCAATAGCAGTTGCAATACAATATGAACACAACAAGTACATTGAACAGAAACCAGATGAGTCCTCTGCACAATCTGACTTTGTTGCAACTTGAAATTAAACAGCTGGTTTCGTTTGGCCATAGAAGAATGATGGAGTTTTGGTTCCTTCGACACACTATTTTCCAGTTTAATACTGTAAAGCTGCTTTGACACAATTTATTTTGTACAAAGTGATATAAGAGATATAAAGGTAACATTTTATTTTAAGGTAACCTTAAACCAAACCCTAACCATAGTAAGTACAAGTAGTTAATTAATTCATTATTACTCAGAACTTAAATGTTTAAGAACACTGTAACAAGTACACCTTAAAATAAAGTGTAACTAAACAATATGTATTTTTGATGCAAGTACATAGAAGTTAAGGCTACTTAATAAAATGCAAGACCAGACCATACATACATATATATATATATATATATATATATATATATATACACACACATACATACATACATACATACATACATATATATATATTGTCAAAGGCTCAGTAAATTGTGCCATTTAAAAAAAATAAAAATTCTGACTTATTTTATGTCAGGCTTTTCCGGGTAAAATGTACGTATTACACCACTGCACTTCAGTGCTTGAATACTTTTTGCAGCCAATTAATGTAGAAAAAGCAAACGCTTTTGAAAACCTAATCCAACTCACCGTGCACCGCACACAAAATGTTTCCAGTTCAGATGATGTGTTGCGGGTTTAGATGCTGTGTGATAACCAAAATGGGTTTCCGTGCCTCCCTCAGATGTGATCTGGCTAAAAATAGTCATCTATATTCATAACCCATTTCACAGTACACCACACCACACCACAGTGTCGTACTTGTACTTCACTTGACTTTGCTTTTTGCTAGCTGAAAGCGAGGCATGTGAGGGGCGTCTTGGCTACGGGCAGAGTCCCTTTAATGCGGCCATGTGACATGCTCAAAATATTCCACCAGATGAGAGGCCATGGCCCCCAGTGACTCTCACACACTGAGTTCACTGTAGTCTCCTCGAATCCTAATAGTCTTTATCTGTCACCCTGCACTTCTGCTAGGCCATATTATTCTGTCTGCTTCAATTTCAGAACTGGTACAAACTTCTATTAATAGTCTGAGAGTAATACTGCTTTTTCTCCACAGTTTTTCAGTGTTCCGATAAATTTAGTTGACAAACGAGCACTGGCAGGCGTTTTGTCGGCAATTAAATGATGGCGTGACTGCCCATTGGGCCACTGACATGAAAGCACCATTGTCTAAAAGAATGCCTTCGACTTTCTCCCCATTGGTCAACTTCTCTGCTGGGTGGCCGCAAAATTTCACTTAACTATCTATTTCAAAAGAAGCTCAGGGGGAAAAACTGTGAGACAGACAAGTATGTGAACGTTTAAGTGTGTATTTTAATTCAGTTAAAAAAAAGATTTAAAGAGAAGACAGAGCTGTTTCTGATTACCGACTGACGCGGAGTCAAATCAGGCCTCTGTGGCAGTGAACGAAAAAGCCAGTGTATGTAATGTAATGACTGTATGTATATTTCATTGAATGTGAATCTGTATGTGGCAAGGAAATGGTCTATAGTTTGCTTCCCTGGGCCTGCTAGTGGAGATCTCCATTCACATGGGAAGGAAAAATAAATATATTTGTCTCAGTGTGAGCCGCCCTCTCCTCTCCTCTGGCAAACAGCAGAGCAACATTTGAGAAATCAAGACAGATATTTGTTTTGTATATACTCATTATCACAGGAGTGTCTTTTTCACATAATTAACTATTAACAATGATAAACACCTCCCCATCACCAGACGAGTATTTGAATATGGTCTTGTGGCCAGAATTTAGTGTCAGTCCCAGAACACGGAGTGTGGAAGTCAAATCCTTGCTTGTCACAGTTTGTAGGGTGTGTGTGGCACATTTCAGGACAGCAGGGTCTGTACCTGCTGTGGGGTTCTGTGCAGGACAGACTCTGCATCTTTATAGGCGTTTGTAGGGTTGGTGATACCTTTGTACACCTCTCCATATGCACGGCACACCAGCTCTGTGGACTGTTTGAAGATCTGCTCCCTGTGTGAGAGAGAGAGAGAATTATTTTGAATACTTTGCTAAATTTACACATTCAATTTGAGTTAACTTATATTAGTTACAGATCACATTACAGTACTCATGTCACACTGTTGATATCATTGCAATTAAATAAAAATGGACAACACCATGAATTTATTGTAGTGGACTACACTTTCATGTATCATGTTAGATAGACACAAGAGTTTCCCAAATAATAAAATGAGTAGCTGTTGAAACCTTTTTACCATACATGATTAGTAAATAAACCGGTCAAGGCTAACTTGACAACTTTATTTTACATTTTGTGACTGAGCATACTAAGTGAATCAAAACAACTTCATAGATAAATTACTCTAGGAACACTTCGGTAGCCATAACTTGGTGCTGTTTTGGTTCTTGAGGGTACTTCCGTTGATCTGGGTTCTTGGAAACACATCACACACGAATCACCTAATTGAAAACTACATAAACTGGTCCGAATACTGCTGGATGAGTGAGCAGGAAGACAGTAGAAGACAGTTGAGCCTCACAACACTGATCTGGGTTCAGTTCCGCACTACAGTAACACTGCCCTCTACAGATACACTTCTGTTAGTACAGCTACACATATGTATATACTGCAGTCTTAATAAAGTAAATAAGCAATCAACATGCATGTGAACCTTTATCTCTTACATAAATAGGCCTCATACCAAATTAAGGCTTGGCTTTAAAATTACTCAAAAATAAAATGTGTAATTTATTCACTCAAGTTGTACCAAACAGTTCACATTTTCCATTGAAACACAAAATGTTGGTTGTCTTCCATGTGATTACAATTAAAAGGACTGCAATCTTCATAAAGGACGCTAAAACACCATAAAATTATCATAACAGTATTTCATATATCTTCACTTTACACACCGGCCACTTTACAAGGTGCACTACATCCCATTCTGTCTTTATAACTGCCTTAATTCTTCATGCCATAGATAAAGCAACCAAGAATCATCAGTCCAGTCAACCTTTTTCCAATCCTCTTCTGTCCAATTTTGGTGACCCTGAGTGAACTATCGTCTCAGTTACCTGTTCTTAGCTGACAGGAGTGGAATCTAGTGTTGTCTTCTGTTGCTGTAGTCCATCTTCTTCAAGGTTCAACATGTTGTCCATTCAGAGATGCTCTTCTGCATACCTTGGTTGTACCGAAGTGTTATTTGAGCTACTGTTGTTCTTCTAGAAGCTCAACCAGTCTAGCCATTCTACTCTCACATCAAGAAGCCATTTTTGCCCACATATCAGAAGTTTTGAAATCTTCAAACCAGCCTGCCTGGCACCAACAATGATGCCACACTTAAAGTCACTTAAATCACCTTTCTTCTTCATTCTGCTCAATTTAAGCTTCAGCAAATTGTCTTGACCATGTCTGTGCATTAGTCACAAGCTGAACAGGTGTACCTAAAAAGTGTCCGGTGAGTGTATATTGCTATATTTCTTCAGAAGCCATCTGGGTTTGTACAAGAAATAAATTACTATCAATGAATAACAATCATTGCTCACTGATAATCTTTCATTCCAGAGAGCTGCTAATCAGCGAGGAACTGGATCAAGATAAATGTGATAACAGGATCAGTCAGATCGACAAACAAATAATTCAAGAGTTTTGTGACTTGAATCCAACAATTCACGACTATACCCGACCCAAAATAACAATTCCTATATGAATCAGACATGATAACTTGGGCAGATATAAAGATTTACAGCAAAAACTACTTCATGAAGTTTTGAAAAGACACAAGGCTGACTTAATAATGGCAGAATTTTCAAATTTGGTTGATCTCTTTAACATGAAATGTACAGAACAAAATGATGTGTGTGCAAATGGATCCATCTCTATTTAGTTTGACTTTGTATCTCATGCTGAGTTCAGTCACGTGCGGCATGTTTATGTGTGAGTGTGTGCGAGTGCGAGTGCGAGAGAGAGAGAGAGAGAGAGAGAGAGAGAGAGAGAGAGAGAGAGAGAGAAATGGACCAGGAGCTAATTAGTTGTGCCAAGCCTGTGCACGAGTCCATCTCCATTAATAGAGAACATTAACCTGAGGGACAGTGAGTGCTCCTCAAGCCTGTTACATTTCCCAGTAACAATGTGACTCAGTGTGTGCGCCTCACTACCACTCAAATAGCAACATCACACTGATGTGCTGATGCTAAAAGCACCAACTACAAGGAAGAGGGGGAAACAAGAACCATTACAAATGCACAAGAAACCTCTCATGCTCATCACCGCTTCGTTAATGCAATGACGGCAAGATCGATTTTATAGACCAAGATATTATTTATGTCGGATGAGACTGAGTAATAAGAAATCGTGTAGCTAGAATTATAGCTAGTAAACAAATGCATGTGACAAAAAACAATTGAGACAAGAACTGAAATGTTGTTCAGGTAAATTGTATACGAGAATTGAAAATGTGATATGTACTTTTACAAAAAATGAAAAAATTTAAAGCTGCAATATTCTGCGCTAACAATAGACTGAAATTGCCAGTTCCACTTAAGATGAACTTAAAATTTAAGTGTAAAATATCAATAAATATACTATTTTATTAGTTAATTTACACTACCATTCAAAAGTTTGGGGTCGGTAAAGATTTTTAAATGTTTCTGAAATATAGTTACCAAGGCTGCATTTATTTGATCACAAGCACAGTTTAGCGGTAACAATGGGAAATATTATTACAATTGTACTGTCTCCTATTTTAAAGTCTCATTTATTCTAGCCAGTAGCTAGAAGTCTTTAGTGTCACGTGATCCTTCAGAAATAATTCGAATATGCTGATTTGGAACTCAAAAAATATTCTGAAAAGAATGTTCAAAACAGTTGTGCTGCTTAATATTTTTTTGTAGAAAAACCTTTCCAGATTCTTTGATGAATAGAATGTTCAAAAGCAAATAATTTCTCTGATCAATCTTTTACAACATTATTAACACCTTTACTGTCACTTTTGATCAATTTAATATTAAATAAAATAAATAATTTTGTAAATTTCTTATTATAGGAGATTATGATCCACACTCACACTTTTTTTATATTTTCTTTTACATTTATGTTTGATGGGAAAATGCAAAAGTTTAAAGTTTCTTATTGCCTCAAAACTTTTGAACTGTAGTGTATGTAAAACTTTTATTGTAAAGTGTTACCATGAGGATTTTGTGAATGATTTCTTCCCTCTCAGACTTAAAATTAAACATGCTGTTTTGAAATTGTACTTATATACTTTATATAAATTGCCTCTGTTATGATGGATATATACAGTATTATGGGCTTTTTTTGTGGTAAATTGTATAGGTTAATATCCTGTAGCTTTCCTGTAGCTCAACTGGTAGAGCATGGCGCTAGCAACGCCAAGATCATGGGTTCGATTCCCAGGGAAAGCAAGAGCTGATCAAATGTAGAAACTGTAACTTGAATGCAATGTAAGTCGCTTTGGATAAAAGCGTCTGCTAAATGCATAAATGTAAATGTAAATGTAAATATCCCCAATCCAACTTTACTTTCATTGCATGGAGGACAGCAGCTTAGAGATTGTGCATCTACTTTTGAGTTCCACAAAAGAAAGAAAGTTATACAGGTTTGGATTGACATAAAATTTTTTGTGAACTTTCCTTTTTCCATCATTCTTGAGCTCTTGGTTTATAAATGGCAAAAGTGTGTAATTGTGTTTTGAAACAAAATGCTTCATGTTCTTTGCAACTGGCTGTATTATCGACAGAATATGTGTGCTAAATGTGAGCTGACTCATACTTGATAGCAGCACTGAGCAGGAAGTTGAGTTGCGGCATCACAAATGTATCAGGAGAGGACAAATAACGGTCAAACTGGACCTGTGAGTACAACAGACAAAACAAGAATGCAAAGAAAAGGCTTGATAAAACTGTAAGTACTATTTGGAAGGATTCGTTTTGTTGATTTACAATTTTTAACAAAAGGCGTCTGTGATTTCATTTAAAAATTAATGTGAAATATGATTTCACCTAGAAAGGTGGTAAAAGGTCTGAAACCACAATGATCTAAAATCAGTTAGATTTAACCAGTTCCATGAATTGTGAGGATAACGCAGACATTTTCAATTCAAACCAGATTTATAAAAAAGCAAATAAAAATCACAAAATACATCTGAAACCATGAATTTATCTGACCTTCTGAAGAAAAATTGTCCTGTTCAAGTAGAACTTAATAAAGAAACAGGTCTCACCATGGCTGTTTTAAAGAAGTGCTGTCCATTCCAGGGATGTTGGCCATGGGACCCTAGGAGGAGAACACAGCAAACCATAAGTGATGAATACACAACTACTTTTCTCCAGCTCTGCGAACTGAGACAGCCTGTGGCACAGATATAACACAAACAAAGAAGAGAAAGAATAGGTGCAACAACGTGAGATATTTCACATTTTAAATCAAATTCATAGCTGCAATGTGGCACTTGAAGAGAGCAACAAAAACAAGAGAAAAAGAACAACAAAAAGCTAAAGAAGTACAGAACATTTCCCAAAGGTCCACTTGACCTTCTATTGTACAGTGTGTAATGGTTCAAAGTTGAGGATTCAAAACAATTAATTAAATTTTTTAGGGTTGTATGTTTTATTTAGACAAAATTAATAGTGAGCATATATCATACACAATCTTGGTAATTTACTAGTTACAAGACATAACATTAAAATTGTCAACTTTGTATAATATAATCATAAAATGATTACTTTTTACTAGTGGTGGGCCGTTATCGGCATTAACGCGTTGCGTTAACGTGAGATTCTTATCGGCGATAAAAAATATCGCCGTTAATCTATTCTCAAAGTTGGGTTGGGAGCTGGGTCTGTACTACAAGCTATGATGACTTTCACCCTGATATTTTAGCGCGGATGTATACCTAGCCGAATTGCACTGTAGGGGCGAGAACGAGTCTTGAACTGAGGCTCGCAGTCCGTGATGGACAGATTGTTAACGGCTGGTCTATGTGGTAATACAGTCGGGCAGGACATCCAAACGCTCACCTATCATTCATCAACCTCAAATATGGCTTTTCATCTGAAAGATGTATGTAGTAGCAACTTTACATGGCTGCTCAATATGATGTTAACCTAGAAATGCGCTATTGAAGTGTTTGTGTGGGCGCGTCTGCTGCAGGACAGGCTCCGTGCGCTCACTTGCTCTTAAAATCTCCGTCATTTTGGTCATACAGATAAAAGTAGCCTAATACATCTTTCGAATCTGTAAAGACTCTCGTTTATTTGTGTGCACTCAGAATAACAACGAAGCGTTGCGCTTTTAAGCAAACAGGATGCGCTTTAGGTCTCATGTGAACTTGAGCGAGAAACTTAGAAACTCCGTCTTTGAAAAATATATCTATAGAGTGAAATGTCTAAAAATAAAAATAGAAGGCGTGTGTGTTAGCATGGATGATTTACATGAAATTTTATCTGTGCAAAACTGTGCATAAGATGGCTTTCAGTTCAATATAATAACAAAAACGACATTTTGGGTTTTATTCAACTAATAAGGTGGGCACGCTGTGATCTGTACTATATTTTTACTGTAATTGACAGTTATCGGCAAAAAAAAACAACACGGGAGTGGGAGGGAATGAGTCATTCTTCCGGGAGTGGAACGGATTTTCCTCCAGTTTTTCGTGGGATTGGGATGGGAAGAGATTAAAGTTTGTGATGCATTTTGGAAACAGGAGATGAGCCCTGGTCTAATCGCCACCTGGCTTGAGAAACCCGTTCTCAAAGACTTACTTTTAGTCATTATTTGGGTAGCAAACATATTCTGAAGATTAATCTAGATTAAAAAATTAATCTATGCCCACCTCTACTTTTACATTTACCATACTGCTTTTTCCACCACACATAACAGCAATAAACTATGACGGGACATTTATTACATTGATTTTTACTACAATTAAATTTTAGACACTGTGAAGTGTTTCACAACCTCTCGCGACCTCTTGCTTTATTATAAAAATAATAATTCTGATTATGGTTTTAAGAACTTCACATTGTGCCTAACAATGCTACTGCAACAGTTTAAGGCACAGAAGACAAAGATTCATTATGAGTGTCAAACATCAACAGGATCTTCATTTAGTGTCTAGTGTTCCATTTATTATACACACAATTTGGAGGGTCATAACATTTTTAAAAGCGATGCCATCAACATAACACACAAAGTTAGCGTTTGAGGCCAGATTCATGAATCATGTCTGTTGTGGGCAGCATGAGCCATATAGGCAGGCCGTAATTAACAGCATGAGTGGACAGAAGACATTGATGCAGTAGGCGAGACAGTTGTGCCCTGTGCTGTGGACAGCAGGTGTCCAAAAGGCAGCTTAGTCACCGCCAGCCTTTTATGGGGGTGTGTGATGAGGACAGCGTGGAAATGCCCAGACTGCACTCCTCTGCCAAGACCCACACACAAACCTGTGCTTACTTTCAATGCTTCTGCATTCTCGTCTGTCTTCTGTAATATAACAACTTGCTTAAAGTGCCTGTACATGTCCAAAAGAGTCACAAAGTTCACTGGAATTTTTTTAACTTGACAATTACTCAACTAAACTTGAAAGACAAAGCTGGGTTGTAAACTCAAACACCCATTAAAAGAGAGTATGTTTCACAAGCCACAATCAAATCACATTTACACACTGCCTCTGGAATTTAGTCCATCATAAAAAAATTGGATCCGGTTGGATTTTCTGCGTTTTCATATACTGTACATAGAAAGTATTTTGATAGAAAAAAAAACGCATACAAAAATTTCAGACTCTACATTGGTTGCGCTTTATGTATTTGATTAATAAAAAATAACTGCCTTATTCGTGCCACTTAATTGGCAGAAGAATACAGTACATCTACACTGGCTGCACTGTATGTTTTTGCTTTACTCAAAAGAATCAGCTCAAAAGATTAATTCATTCCAGAATCAGTCTACACTGGTTGAGCAGTATGTTTCTGAATCACTAAAAAATATTGCATCATAAGAGTAATTTATTTTGAGAATCAGCTCACACTGACTGCACTGTACAGTAGGGCTGCAACAAGCGATTACTTTGACAATCGATTAATCTAATGATTATTATAATGATTAATCGTTGATTATTTCATTTATTAATCAGTAGACTTTGAATATTCAGCTTTTGCAATTAGTTAAAATATTAAGTTATACATATTCTAACTAGGGCTGGCCCGATACCACTTTTTCAGAACCGATACCAACAATTCTGACATCTGCCGATATCGATCCGATACCTGGGTAGTTTTTAAAATCGGTGTAGAATTTCTATACCTCGGTGTTGACTTGCTCATCACTCTTTTGTGTTTTACACATAATCTACTAAATATAGACAACTTTACTGTAAAGAAAAACAACAAATTAATGAATATGTAATTATAGTATATGACAAAAATACTTTTATAAACTAAGTAAGTGGATAATTCAGTAGCAAAAGTTACTCTAGAAAAATCACGAGTGCACAATTTTATAAAATCTAAAATTTGTGAAAACAAAAATGTATTTGGGAACAAACAAAAGTGAGTAAGTGTAGGACTAAATCTAAAATGAAAATGTAAAAACGATATACATTGCTCTTTGTATTGTTGTAAAATACATTCATGGAAAAAAGTATATATATATATATATATATAAAGAAGAATATATACGGTAAAATTAAAAGACATTTCTTTTAAAACGTACTGCACAGTAATGAGGCAGCACCACATGACAGATGAGACGAACAAGGAAGGCTATTAATAATCTTTCATTGCGCAAAAATATTAAAATGTGCAAGGCTCCAATAGAGTGGTAGAACTATGATGTCACAACCAGGAAGCAAGTTAGCATTTTAGCACTTCCGGTTCCATCGACCCAGAGTCAATGTTTTTTTTAATGGGACTTTGGTTAAATCCCTTAAATAAGGTCCGTGGTTCACAAAAGCTCAAGATACTTTCACGTTTTATTCTATACCATAAAACACACCAGTTATACCACACTCGTGATTTTTTTAAGATGTTACGTTTCTTAAAAAAGATGGTTGCTAACAAGTTGCTAAATGGGACTATAGGCGCTGTCGGAGACATTGCCAAACAGTTTATCAATTTACAGTATTTTTCAGTTGTAGTATAATTTGTAATACAGTTCATTTTAGAATAACCAATTAATAGTTTCCCGCATTTTATATTGTTGTTCGACAATGTTTTTTTGCTTTGTCCTGAAATGCGACAAGGCAGATGCTCGTTTTATCGCTTACTGATGCGGAGACTAATGATGCATAGTGCTTAAAGCCACGTTAAAATTAAATGTTTACGGCCACGTGAAGCTGTTAGAAAGCATTTAGATTGAGGATTTCCTAGAATCAAGCATAAAATAACATATTGTGTACCCACCCTAACAAAATGAGCTCAAATGTGGTGCTTAGTTCACTAAAATAAGTTTAATCTTACCATATACAAAAACTTGTTATTTAAAAGATTGAATATGCGGCTATACGTTTTTAATTCATATTAATCAAGGAATTATTTACTTTTAATGCACCTTATTTCAAATGTACAGAAACACGTGCACATATGTCCTTCTGTTATGATTATTTCATTTAGTCACTGTACTATTTATTACTAAGGTCTCATTTCAGTTTTAGTATGCTCTATAGTTTTATATTTATTCCAGTTTATATGAAACGGTTCATGTACCGTGGATTAAAATTAATTTACAGTGTAAATCCTTTTCACTGAACGTTAAAAATAAGTTTGAGAAAGTTGTCGGGAGCGTGGTGCTGGTGACGTTGAAGGCGAGCGACCGTGGTGCAGTAGTTCATTTATAGCCTAAGTTTAGCTTTTCAGTTCTGGCGCTTTTATTTAGGCTTCAAAATTCGTCAAAGTTACATTATTTTGTGAAGATTATCTTGATGGACAAAATGTGTACGTTTCATGAACTATGATTGAACACAGAGCCTATGTTTTGCGATAATCCAAAAGCCTATGGAAAAATCCTATTGGATTTTTGTCGAGGGAACCAGTTTCATGCTAACAAGCTGATCCTCCTACAGAGTGACGTCATAGTTCCCCCACTCTATACAGAGCGACATAAAGCACTTATGCGCATCCTGTGCGCAGAATGATGCGCTTTAAGCAACAATGAGTCTCGGCGTGCAGGCCCACAGCGCTTATGCGCATCCCATGCGCAGAATGATGCGCTTGAAGCAACACTGAGTCACAGCACACAGGCACAGCGCTCCGGAGTCCACATAGAAGTTCAAAGAACAAAGGAAAGAGATTTTAATGCATGGTGTATTAAATCTGTGTGACAGTTTATTGAACCTTTTGTTTGAACTATTGTAAATGTCAGTTACTGTGCTTGTGAAGAACCCTTCATAATGCTCTCTACAACAGTGTTGTGATCTAACAGACACCGGTAGAAAGTTACACGATTTAGAAACAGCACGAGACTCTAGCTAGATAAAATCCTTTTATACAAAACCATTGAATTTTATTTACAGATCAAGTATAATAGAAACAGTGGAGAGAGTTTATTGTCTTGACTCTAGTAACCGAACGCGGCACGCAGTTTGAAAGCTGAATGGAGGATGACAGACAGCTGCAGCGGAGAGAAGTGTTTACGTGAACGTAACTTAAATATTCATCTGTACCAAACATTAAACTATGTAACGGCTTCAGAACACTTGAAATATAGTGCACGGAAATGTTATGGTGTTTTTTAATGAGTTTGTGGCTTTTGTGGGGCTTAACAATAACACAATATTAGCTATGCAGAATATCGAATTTGGATCGGTCTCGTCAGACCGATACCCCATTTCAGAAGAAAATGCCAGTATCGAAGCGATACCGATCCTGAATATTGGATCGGCACACCCCTAATTCTAACAAATAAAGGTCACTTCAGCTTTAGAAAAGCATATTATGTAATTACAATTATTATATAATTAATTGGTAACACTTTACAATAAGGTTCATTAGTTAACATAAGTTAACATGAATTAAGAATGAACAATACTACTACAGCATTTATTAATATTAGATAATGTTAATTTCAGCATTTACTAATGCATTATTAAAATCACAAGTTGTGTTTTTTAACATTGGAAAATGCACTGAGTTAACATGAACAACTGTATTTTAATTAACCAACATTAACAAAGATTAATAGTTAAATATAATAAATGCATTGTTTATTGTTCATTCATGTTAATTAATACATTAACCAATGTTAACAAATGATAGCTTATTGTAGTGTTACCAATTAATTATACAAATAGATGTATTTGGCACACAACATGAGATGACAGACAGGGACACTCTCTCACCATTTATCTAGCTACACTGTAAAACAATAAATAAAAACAAAACCTTAAAATAAGTTGGGCCACCTTAAACGTTTAAGGGAACCAGCTTCAGCAGAATTTTGAGTTCTCATCTTCTTGTTTAAGTTTAAACAAAAAGTTGAGAAATATCCTAAAAAATAAGTTGAGAAAACTCAAAAATCTGCTGAAGCTGGTTGCCTTAAATTTTTACGTTGGCTCAACTTCTAGTTTTTTTACAGTGTCCATGAAAAAGTAACTGAATGACATCATTCTGCCTAACATCTCATTTTGTAAGTCATATAGATAAGAAACAAAATAAAAGGTAAGTGATAAGACGCTTTGGATAAACTATTTTATTCACAACATAATGTCTTAAAATACCTTATAGGGTTATGATAACCAAAAGAGTCTTTGATCTCTGTCACTTTAATTAAATTATATTTCCCTCTAATAAAAATATGTTATCATTAGCTAGCTCCACACTGGAGAGCTGATTCATAACAGAAAATCAAGTTGTAATTCCAACTGAAAGCGACACTGACTCTGGTTTTTCATGTTTAATACTGTAAAGCTGCTTGAATTAAGGCCATTGCATTAAGTACTATATAAATAAACATGATGTGACCGGACTTTACTGCAGAGCTCGTGCAAACATCCACATCGTTGTAATCAGATGCATTTTTAACTGCTTTCACACTCTTGTCAGTTTTTGTTGTGTTTATTTCGATACTGAAAGGAAAGCGTGCAATATTATATTTACGTAATCATCCTAACACCGGTCAAGTTCAGACAGGCACGGTGCCAGAATTTTTTCTCTACCAGGGCTAAACCAATATATGGGGGTGCTAAGAAAATAATCCATATTCATAAAAACATTTTTTATTATTATTATTTTATAAAAGCAGCTATGGTACACACCACATTTAACAGAAGCATTACCGTGGGAAGTAGGCAGAGGTGGAAAGTAACGAATTACATTTACTCGCGTTACTGTAATTGAGTAGCTTTTTTGTGTACTTGTACTTTTTTAAGTAATTTTTTTAATCTGTAATTTTACTTTTACTTAAGTATATTTTGTGTGAAGTATTGTACTTCGCTACATTTTAAAACACATTCGTTACTGAGTAAAAAAAAATCGCTCCGTGGAAACAACTGCAGCAAATAATGGGCAGAAGAAGAAACTGGCGCTAAAAATCACAAGAAAGATGCAGACGAACAAGACAGGCGTTAATGGTGCAGACCCAGCTGAAAACCAGACCCTGTCGTATTCTGCTGAAGTTGAACTCGAAGGAAATGAAGTGAACCCCTGGCCATATTCATGCTCTATTATGCAGTGTTAGCTGTGTTTGCCTCGGGAGACCGAACTAGCAGCTTATAACATCTCGACATCGCCCTTCGCAAGCATGTAGAGGTAACGTAAGGTAAATACTTACATCATTGCATTGGTGGTTAAAATGAAGCTTTGACGGTTTAGCAAAAGGTTTTGCACAAATGAGTCAAAAAGACAGTGGTGCAGGGTGTGCAATATCATCTGAGATAATATAGTAATTGTTGTTTTAACGATGTGCGATTTGACATTATCAGTATTTTGCCAAAAACCAAACAAATCACTCTAAACAGTGTGCCGTGAAATCTAACGTTAGTAGATTAGACTAATCCGCATGCATCTGGACTGCTTTCTTTCACTGCGTGATTCAGTCCGTTAAAATGCGTTTAGAATGATCACAAAATTGAAGATATAGAAGCAGAAATGTATATTTTTATATAATTTAATATAGTAAGTCAACATCACATGAAGAATGCCGTTTTCTCAAAAAAATCACCATGATTACATAGGCCTGTAGTTTTGCTTTTTACAACAGTTCAAAAACAAGAAGTTAATTAAGAGACTTGCGTTTTAGACACCATATTGCCTGTTTTTGCTCTATTTCGACAACAAAATAATACCAAACACAGCCACCATAGCACAGTTTGCGTCTCTGACTCTGAGCAATGGTGTTTCATTCCTTGAATTAACCGTTTAAATGATTCTGTTCAATCGCAATGACTCACTTATGAGTGACTTGCTGACACCTACTGGTGGTTCTAATTTAACATTTAAAGTATCTTTTTATTTTTGTATTTCAAATGACTATTTAACATTTGTGACCCTGGCCTGGAGCACACAACCAGTCTTAAGTCGCTGGAGTATATTTGTAGCAATAGCCAACAATACATTGTATGGGTCAAAATTATACATTTTTCTTTTATGCCAAAAATCATTAGCATATTAAGTAAAGATCATGTTCCATTAATATATTTTGTAAATTTCCTACTGTAAATATATCAAAACTAAGAGCTTAATTTGAACAACTTTAAAGGAGATTTTCTCAATATTTGGATTGTTTGCTCCCTCAGATTCCAGATTTTCAAATATTGTCCGATCATAACAAACCATACATCAATGGAAATATTATTTATTCAGCTTTCAGATGATGTATAAATCGCAATTTAGGAAAATGGACCCTTATGTTTTTGTGGTTCAGGGTCACATTTTATGCCTTATTTATCAAAACATTATTTCTGCATTTGTAACTGCAGGCTAAATGCATTCATGTCAGTGTGTAAACATATATGCCACTTCAGATGAACCTTCTGCGTTTCCTCTGCATTGCAAAGATTAATTTTGTTGATACAGATTTAATTTCCCTGGTAACAGCCTAAATGTGTTATTATTCTAAATAACTGATTCCTTTAATTAAAAACACCTAGTTTGAGATTTATAGGCCCATATCCCAGGTGTGTCAAACTCTGGAGGGTATTACTGGAGGGCCACAGCCCTAAAGAGTTTAGTTCCAACCCTGCTCCAACACACACACCATGTAGTTTTCAAATAAGCCTAAATGATTAGTTTAGCTGTATCAGATGTGTTTAATTAGGGTAATATCTACACTGTGTAGGGCTGTGGCCCTCCAGGTACTGAGTTTGACACCTTTGGTCTATCCCATTTTTTCCTCCCTCTCATTGTTAAAATGTAACTAAGTAATTTTTACTCTGAGTAAATTTTAAATGAGCTACTTTTTACTTTTACTTGAGTATATTTTTAGACTGGTACTTTTACTTGTACTTAAGTAAAATTTCAGTAATGTAATGGTACTTTTACTTGAGTAGAATATTTTTGTACTCTTTTTGGGTGCTGCAGCGTGCTAAGAAAATAAACAAAATTAATTTTATTAATTTGTATATTCATTAAACCTAATAGAAAAATGAAGCCTAAGCCTACAAGACAATACGCAACTGTAATGTAACTGCAATTCGCAAATTGATTGTGAAAGTCGTTTCAACTTAAACTTACTTAGGAAGTCGTTTATTGCCATGACTTTTTTATCATATTATTACATGTAACATGTCTGTGCCATACCAAAATCAAGAATTAATGACCATTTCTACAGCCATTGCAAAGATACAGTGCGTGTATTTACCTCAGCAGCAACCAATCTCGCATTCTCGCATCTGCAGCACTTTTTTGATCTTTAACGTTGGATCTTTCCTATTCTTGGTACAAAATTTATGCTTAAGGTTGATTCAGTAGGCTATTACACTTAATGTATTTACTCTTTATTTTACTCTTTGGATTTTCCCCTTACTTCAAACAAATGCTTTTGGCTTATTATTATTAATAACAATAATAATAATAATAAAAGCTATACAATAGTAAAATGACAAGTTCACTTTAACTTTGAACTTTTATTAACAATACGAATAAGGGAAATATGTTTTACCCCCATTGTAACACAAATAAATAAATGGTCTTTGGATTTCCCCTTTCTTTAAAATGATTGTAAGTTTGTGGTTCATAAAACACATCAACCAAAATAGTATAATGGCAAATTCGCATAGGCCTATATTAAACATCTAACTTTTATTAACAAAAGGAATAAGACGGATATATAGCCTACTTGCGTTGTAAGGTCTTTTCTCTCTTTTAAAACAAATTCGTAGTTTGTGGTACATTGTTTTATTTATTAATTTTGTTTTAATGAAAACACTGCAAAAATAAAGACAAACTCGCTTATATTAAACTAAGAAATGAAACAAAAGTTGCGCTTTTGGATCATAGTGTCTCGCATTATTTGACAATTCAGGTGCAAGGAGAATTGATCACGTGCAGTCTGAGAAGACGTGTGTGCGCGTGGCCGATATAGCGCATCAGTTGTGTCATTCAGCATGATTCTGCTTATCCCGGCTTCACTTACTGCAAGTTAATCGATAAGGAATTGTGGATTGGATGGTAAATTTGTTCTTCGATCAGCTTGGTTGCCTTTGATTGGGCTGTTCTCGCGGGACACTAAAAATAGAGCTGACATCTTGTCACCTTATTGGGGGGACTAAGGCGGGGCTATTCAAAATTATGACGGGGCTATACTGATTCATTAAAAAACAATCAGCTCATGAGAGCCATTCGTTGTTCTTAGAAATGGCAAGTAACCTATTACAATAAGTTTTGTTTTATTTACAACAAAAATCTATTTTAACACTGTATAACACGCCATGCAATTTTAGAGATGCCGAATGCCCTGAACATAAGCTGTATGAAGCCAAATCAATACTGAACAACAACAAAACAAAAATAAATAATTTGCTCTGTCTAATATGTAAATGTACAGGCTGCTGTAGATGTGGACACAGATGTGGAAAGGTAATCGTGTTTACAGAATATGCTCTATTTTGTGTTCTTTTTCAGTCTCAGGCCATTTCCTGCCATGTGATGAATTTGAGTGAAAATCCGCAATATGTAATTTTATTAATGAGCCTCTAACCATAGGGTAACCATGGTAATAAGGTCCAAACAGGAGACATAAACAATAGAGACTTTTCCTGTGAAATGAGAGAAAGATAATAAGGAAGTAATGTGCGCTATTAGTGTGATGGAGGTGATATGAAAGGGGAAAGATGGCCACAAATGGTGTTTTGCAAATGAGGAGTTTACAGAAGTTACAATGTCACAAACTTCAAAATACTATTTAAGTAATAAGCCACATCATGTTGCATCTTTCCCATCTGCATCTCATTAACTGTAGTAAAATAATAATAATAATAATAATAATAATAATAATAATAATAATAACAACAACAACAACAACAACAACAACAACAAATAGCCTATCATACTGAAGCTTCTTGCTTTTACAAAACAGCAGCAAGAGCAGCGGTTTAATAAATAATTACAATTATTAGTAATAATTATATATTTGTATTATTAATATTTCATATTATGTGAATGAAACTTCAAATAATGTAATATAAATAATGACAACATTTTATTTTCACTTTCTTCGTGTAATATTTTTCATTTTTTAGAAAAACATTTTTGGTAAAGTTGACAACTTTACCATTTACATTCCCATTAACTGACCAGATCTATCTGATATTTTACAGCAGCTTTGACAATTCAATAAGAATACTCATTCAGTCAGATGAAACTTTCTATTTTGTAACACGCATTTGCTCGTGTGCCCTTGATAAGTGAAAAACACTCAAAATGCTCAGGCCGTGATAAAAGCAGCACTAATATAACTGATAATAATAGTAAATGAGCTGCTCTGTGGAGATAATTTCTTTAAAAGCTTTATTTCTGGGTCTTGAGAAACTGAATAACTCATTTAATTCCCGTAACACTGGGAAACCTCTACAGTTTTAGAGTGGGCGACTGAGTTACAGTGCAAATTTTAGGTGTGGACAACAACCATGAAAAAAATTAACCAAAGAATGAAAACAAAGTGTATGCCTGATTATTCCAGGGATCTTATCATAAGTATTTTTTTATTCTGTGTTAGTTTTGCAATATTTTCACAAGTAAAGCCATGATTTCTGATTCCTCTAGTACCACTGTCCTCTTTTTGCAAATAAATAAGTCTCCTGACAGTTCTCTCCCAAGTGGTTCCATTATGTCTGAGAATGATTCAGTGGGGTCACCATCATCTTGGAGAGAGTTTTAGCATGTTCATTGTCACAATTGTTTGAATGCTGAATGGAGAATGACATGACAATTGCAGTAGGGGGAAGGGTTTCTGGGAATATATATTTGACAGCTCAATATACTGTCTCTTCCCCAAATAAGGCTACCGAAATGTCAAGTGATAGTGTTAAGTGAAGTGATAGGAATTACAACTTTGGAGCTCTTAAAGATAACAATATCATTATTTCGCTCAAATCAGTTCAGAAAGTCTTCAGAATAACTAGAATATAATTGTTATTTTATAATAGTTTTTTGTTGTTGTTCTTTTTAAAGCATGACGGTAACAACCATAACACATAATACTAGATTTTTAATATTAGACTGAATACTGGATCGCACATCCCTAGCAACACTTTCTATTCAAGAAAAGCCGTTCCTTACCCAATTCTAAGCATTTTGTCTCACCTGCTCTGCAGTGTGCTGTTGGACACAGCTGTAGATGTGACTAAGCCCAGCTCTGGTCAGCACGAAAGATGCCTGCTCATTGATTAGAGTGTCCAAGTGAGCCTCAATCTAGAGTAAGTGGCCAATAAAAATAAATACAAATGTATTACATTTTAACTTCGTTTGACTCATCAAAATTTTTACTTATCTCCATTCTCTTATAATTTATATTTTTAAAATGTAACACACCTGAAACTCCAGCATTTCTAAGCGTTTGTCTGTGAACTCAAACAGCGCCAGTGTGGTCTTCATCATGTATAGGGAGTTCACCATGTAGGTGGCCATATCTGCTGTGCCCAGGTTACTGGCTGATACCGTGCACAGCTGCAGCAATGGGTCAAGGATACAGGACAATACCTGAGAAACAGCATTGGATGATGGGATTAACAAAAAGCAAAAAAATAAAATAAAAAATACAGTGACAAATGTATCTGTCTGACAAAGTATTGAGTAATGTAAAGTACTCTAATGAATAAAGTACTCTACGCCTAACTGGAATAGTGTATCATATTTTCAGTCTACTAATGTAGTTGATAACATTGCACATGTATAAACATAAATACAAATATATTAAGACAACAGATTCATTTATTGCATGAAAAAAGTAACTCCTACAAAATCATTTGATAATTGTATAATAAATACAGTTGACCAACAAAACAGAAACATGAGTATTTATTTGTAATACTTTCTTTATTTCAGCCACATTCCAGTCACTAAAAGGTGGAAACACACTGGATTTTGCCAAAAAACATGAAAAAATAAAGTCACCTGTGCAAAGTCAGCCTGACGGGCATCAAGAGGCAAAACCGATGAATCATGGGAGGCCAAAACCTCCCTAAGGAGAGACAGAGTCTGAGTAAGGGAGGCAGTGGGACCCAGATCAGGAGGTGGAAGTTCTACCTGAGAAAACAAGAAAGCAAGAAGTCTTTCAAGAATCTTGTTTGAAAAAAAAAAGTAATATATAGTATATAGTATAAATTTCACAAAAAAAGTAAAACATTTCCATTGTGAGATATTAATATAACTGTGTATAAAGTGCATTTTTAAGTTGTTGTTTTTATACATTCAGACACAAAAAGAGCATCATGTCACTGACCCTCTAACAACACGTTTTTAACTCCATACATTCAGACTTTTAAGAGAGGTATTTACCATTCAAAACCCTCAAAATCAAGCCAGGCATGTCTGACAGAGAGACTGACACCTCTGAAGACTGACTAATACACACCCTGCTATGCGAACACTACCTAGAGCTCTGCTGCCTCTAATATAGCTTATTAGCTTAAGCTTGTGTTCCTGGCACTGAACAACGTCAGGGAGTGATACGTAACGTCCTAAGTCTGAGGTGATTTGATTAGTGTGCTGCTAAGGTGATAATTCTCTCAGAAGCGTAGAGCGGAGACCATCTAGTTCTGGTTATTGATCCACTTATCAATGATGTGCAGTTTTTTTTTTAACTAGCCTGTTCGTGTTCAAGGTGATTTGGGGATAATTTAAAATCCCTGGTGTGAGAATGTGTTTTTTCAGCCTGGTAAAAACCAAATCCAACTGATGAATGACTGTGAGGCACATTTGTTATGTTGATCACTACAGAGGTATAGGGGTAGGATGCTGTGTTAGAGTGCCTCAACGCTAGTGTATTCTGGGTTGTTTTTAGGCAGTTGCTTTCATTAGTCAAGTGTTTTCATTGGCTGGTAAGACATGACATATGTACTGACATACGAGTGAGTTAAAAATTCTGAATTTTTACACCTTTTCAGATATGAGGGAACATAAAAAAAAAAAAAAAAAACTTGGGATGAGTGAGATTTATTTAAGTATTGTTTGAATATTATTACCAGAGGTGGGACCAAGTCATTGTTTTGCAAGTCCCAAGTCAAGTCCCGAGTCAAAATAGGCAAGTCCAAGTCGAGTTGCAAATCCTCAACTTTTAGCTTCAAGTCTTAAACAAGTCATTAGTGCTCTTTGCCCAAATTAGTGTCTCAGTATTAATTACCATATAAAATGTATAGAAATGTATATTGGGAAGTCAGGTAGAATATGTTTTACATATTAATTTCATGTGAGATGGGTGCCCTTAGTAAAACTACTCAAGTTCAATTTAGGGATTGTGCCAAAATAGCAGTGATTTATTTTTATTTTTATTAGTAACAGAATAGCATAGACAACATAATTTCATAGAAATAACAGCTGCAATACTTTGCATGTGTACATAAGAATAATATATGCTTCTATGTGTTATATCTAAGCCAATGAGCCATTATCTGGAACCTCAATGAAACAGATTTAAAAACATGTGAGCAGAAACGCAGAAAGAACCGATTTGAAAGAACTAGAAGAAATAACTGCAACCATACTTTTCATGTGAGAGGAAACCTGCACTATGGATGCAGACAAACTCATGAAGACAGTCTTTCAAAAATGCTGTGCTACCATTCTTTATAACTAAGAGTAACAAAGACAAAATATTGTACGTTAAATGTTACGTTTATAATATACATAGTTGATCGCTAAATTTAGAGGCTATGTGCTATTAGAGACTGATTTACAACACATGAATTCAATTATTTATCCTGAAAGAGGGAGAAAAATGTAGTATATTTTATAGTTATACATAGACTACAATTCACAAATCATTTTGTGAAAGAAACACTTCAAATTATATTTTAAATAATCATTAGGCCAATTTACTTTTTCTTTTCAAATTATAGCAATTTTTTTGCAATGATTAATTTTAAATCTAGCTTAAATCGAGGTTTATCTAATAATTATTTTGCACCAAACTTTAAACCTTTAAAAATAAGCAGGTTTACATTTTAACCCATCATTTTGATCCTGGATTTAAGTAATATTTGGACCATAACTTTAAACTCTGATTTAAATCTTGATTATGGATTAACTTTAAACTTAACGGAGGTTTAAATAAAATGAACATGCAATTAAAATATGCAACTTATTGAACAAAAACAGTGGAGATCTGACAAAAACAAAAAAGGTTTCGGAGAGGTGTTTACCAATAAAAATGAAAATTTAAGTTAAATAAAAAATTGCCTCGTGGCCAACGAACAATAAAACGAGATGAATAATCTTTCTCAACTTTCGAGCGAGGTAACGTGACCTTTGGTAATATAAGGTTAAAATACTTGAAAATCACATCCCCAGAGACAATTCTTTATAAAATAAAACACGGTTTATTTATTCTACTGCTATTCTAACATACATGATCTAAACTATTAAAAACACAACATGCACACACACATACATACAGATGTTTTGCGGGTAACCTCAGAAAGTTAAAATAGCCCTCTTAACTATTTCAAAACTTAAACCAACAGGAAGATCACGAGCATTAAAAATGCTACTGCATACAGATCAATTCACAGTTCAGTAATAAGAGATTTTGTTTGAGATACTTGCTTTATGTCGATTAAGCAGGCTGTGTCTTTGTCTCGTTTCCACGTGTGTTTCCACGTGTTTCTTCGATCCTTTGTTCCGTTCCAACGTGTTGCTCGATCCTTTGTTCCATTCCAACGTGTTGCTCTGGGAATCTCCGCTGCTGTTGCGTGACGTCACCGGGGAGCCGTGTTGCTGTTTGATGCTGGTTCTGCGTTGAGATGGAGAGCATCGTGACGCTGCTGGTTCTGCGACGTTACGGCGTTTGCAAAGTCTTTGATTCGCCTCGTCGAGTTTTTCTCAGCCGATGTTAAGGCGAGAGTCCAGCGGACCGGCTTCCGGGTCGTCCATGCGCGAGTTGGAGAGCGATGAAAAGGAGAAGCAAGAGAGTGCGTTTTGAGCACTGGCGCCTTGTTTTAAACAGTCCGATTTAGACCCGCCCACAGACGCCTGTTCGAATCAGTGTCCGTGTGGGGCGGAGCCCCACACAGCTTCTCTTGCAAGGCACATGATCACTCGTCATCTGATATTTAATTCAACATGAAAGATATACACAGATCTTTTATAGATGTTGTAATCATACATTATGATGCTAAAGTTTAACGGTCATCCACAGCACTTATTACTTATGACGCCAGCTTCTTTTAGAGACTAAACACTCCGCATTTGGAATACAATGGTACATATACTACAGTTTAAGGCACAGATTAAATAGCATTCCACATTCTAAATAATTCACATTCACACTAAGCATATGAACGGCAGAGGACAACATTAATATCCATATTTATATATATTGTTTCTTTGAGTACACCATTTTAAATGGCTACGGCCATTAGTGTTCTTCTCGAAATCCTTTGTAGATTTCTCTTTGTTCTCCTGACGAGGAAAAGCGCACGCTTTTGCGCTGATGAGGGGGGAAGGGGCTTTATAGAGACGCCGCTTCTTTAGCTGGCACCTCGTGACCTGTAGTGAAAGTTGACTTCCTGCCGACGTGGCATTACACAAGCATGCGGCACCCATCTAGAGTGACGATGATCTGATCATAAAGTCTTTCCGAGTCACAGGGCTCAAGTCCAAGTCAAGTCTCGATTCATTGCTGTCCAAAGTCTAAGTTGAGTCTCAAGTCATATTTAATTATGTTGAGTCGCAAGTCATCAAATTTTGGACTCGAGTCATGTGACTCGAGTCCACGCCCCTGACTATTACAGTATTAATACATATTTTGAATTGTTGTATATTTTCAGAATTTTTTTTATATATTAAGTCTCAATAATTTTATGTGCTGTTGTATCAGTTTCTGTTTTTTGTAATTATCTATATATGAGTTATTATATTAGCTTTATTTCAAATGACCTCAAAGTTCTATTTAACAAAAACAACATTGATAAATACTTACTTTATCCATGAGGCGGCTGGCGTGGAGAGTAAGACTGTTGAAGAACATCCTCTTACTGAGCATGTGCATCTCATCGATGGTCATCAACAGAGAGGAAACACCTGTACCCATGATGCCACTGAGAGAGAGACTTGTGCATTCAGAAAAACTGGAGCATCTTGCAAAAGGTTTTACCTAAAATTGGATCTATATTTTTGGATCTCTGTTCTTCAGTAAAATAAGAACAATTTGTCTTCCATCAAATGTAGTATAAAATAAAGACAATAAACCCAATTAAGTCATTCACAGAGATGTTTGTGTACCTGATGGTGTGATGGTAGAACTTGAGCAGGTTGGAGAGTTTATACAGAAGAACAGCACCGGGCTCTGCAATGATCACCTGCTCAATTCGCACCTGATAGAGGAATTAAACAATTTTGTTTTCATTATTCACTGTTGAGTAAGTAAAGAATTTGCTAAAATGGTCCCAAGGAAAGCCCAAAAAATGTATAAATAACAAAATATCAAGGACTTTGTGACTAAGATATGTTGCAAGCATAATTTAAACTTGAGCTGCCCATTTGAGCACTAATGCAAAATTATTAACCAACTATGCCACAGCGTCAGAATGATTTTTTTTATACCAGTTTAAATATCAGTCTTAATGACACCGTCTCCATCTCACCTTGAATGGTCTGCACACTCCTTCGGTGATGTGACCAACTACTTCCTGCATGTTTTCTTCAACCCCTACGCAAACACAGCAGGACAGATTTATTTACAACCCAACTACATTCAGAAAAACAATTAAAACCCCAACATGGTTTTAACCAGTTCTAAAATGTGTATGGTCTTAAATGGTTAGTCCACCTTAAAACTAAAATTCTTTCATTAAGTACTCACCCTCATGTCGTTCCAAACATGCAAGACCTTTGGAACACGAAATGGTAACATTTCACTAACATTGCTGTCTATGGAGTGTCAAAAAGCTCTTGAATTTCATCAAAAATATCTTAATTTGTGTTCAGAGGATGAGCGAAGGTCTTGCATGTTTGGAATTAACAACAGAATTTTATTTTTTGGTGTGGTCACATTAAGAAAATGTTGGCCAATAAAAGGTCCACTGTCCATTGTCAATAACTTAGACATCTATGAAGCACGGCTCACTCAGAAATCACTTGCAAAACCAATCAACTTTCTGATGGTTAGTCAGTGAATCTGTAAGACCAACTTGACTTCATGTGAAAGTTAAAATCGCACAGATTCCTACTGGAATTTGAACTGACATTTTTTACAGTGCAGCTTTGCTAATGTGATTACTTTATATTAAATAATATAAAAATGGGGCCCCAGTCAAATGTGCCTGACGAAGACCCGATGGTCGAAAAATATTTATTTTTATGGAGCAGTCAATTCAGTGTGCGGATTTTACGTGTGTTTCTTTGCTATAGTTTGAATTTTTTTGTCCTGCACCTGAGCCCTATTTGGGTTTGTGGGATGTGCGCAACTTTCTTACACTTTGGCACCAAATGTGACATCCAAATGTAGACAGATTTGTTCATAAAGAAAGCAAACTAGTTCTGAACTAGAAAAGCTCTCTTTCAGTGTATAAACTGTGTTTGTGCAGTATGAGATTTAGGTGAAATTACATGTACCTTGCATGGTAACTTGCTTGAGCAAGGCATCCAGGTGCTCCTTCTCTGAGGCTGTAGCTTGGTGGAGCCAGGCCAACATGTCCCCAATGTACCTTGTTGGATGATTGTATGTATAAGCATAAACAAAGATAAAAATGCATGGAAACCCATACACAAAATTACTTTAACCCTATAAAGCAGGGGTGTCAAACTCAGTTCCTGGCCGCAGCCCTGCAGAGTTTAGTTCCAACCCTGCTCCAAAACACAAACCATGTAGTTTTCAATTGAGCCTGAAGGACTTGATTAGCTGGATCAGGTGTGTTTAATAAGGGTTGGAGACTAAATGGAAACTAAACGGTTTGTATTTTGGAGAAGGGTTGGAACTAAACTCTGCAGGGCTGCGGCCCTCTAGGGACTGAGTTTGACACCCATGTTCTAAGGTAAGGAGGATGCAACAAAAACTGGGCAGAGACACAATGACAGTCCAAAAATGGTCAACTGTTAGCTTGGCGTGTAACGGCCTTAACCCAAAGTTTATTTAATTGTTTTACATGTATGCTTGGATATGCATATAGTACGCAAGATGTACATTTCCTCATTATCATAGTTTGTGCACAGTCAGATCTTCTTAATCATTCATACAATGTACGCTCAACAAACTATTGAAGACAACAACAATAGACATCCATATGGAGGAGTGCTTGTGTGAGGGGACTAAAAGATAGTTGCAACTCTAGTTTAATCAAATACAAATCCTTTTGATCTCTAGTGCACGTTTTGAGTGCCTGTGTTCATGTACGCATCAAATAGCTTATATTTTGAGCATATTATGTGATGGAGACATCATTAAAAAAACAGCTTGGTGCTGAATTGCACAGTCAGGAACTGAATGGCTGGATTAATAATTATTTGGTGTCTTCTAGATTTGTAGTTACATCTAATAGAGTTATAGATTTCCTGAGATTTGAGGCCATTACACAGTCAGCTATCATTACGTCGGCTCCATATCCTTTAATACCGGACAGCGGGGGAAAGTGCTGTTCTGAGAACCACCGCTTCCCACTTTTATCGACATTCTGCCAAGAATCTCATGTTCTCTCCTCAGTTTCCAAACGGGATGCAGGAGGATGGCGTTCGAAGGCTTGACGGGGTGCTGGCCTGGAGCGTGTGCGACAATCCATAGATCTCAACAGCCGACCTTTTGTTGAACCTGCACTAAGTAATTCTCTGAAAGAGGAAGCACTTCCCTTAAAGAATCAGGTTGGGTTTAATGTGCTTAGACACCGAATTGGATTTTCAGCTTCAGGATATGCGGCACATAGAGGGAGCACACACATGCTCTGCGTGTGAAGACGTTAATCAGCAATGGAGAGGCTTTTAGCTGCTAACAACGGTGTGACCCTCACAATGAACCCCCAATTATAGCCGGTTTGAAGTGATTATTTTTAGCGCGCAGAAGAGAAAATGTAATCCATTGTCTTTCTGCAAGCTTTTGAATGGAATTATTGGGTGGGATGGTTGGGATGTGCACTTGTCGTAGACTCTACCTCATCGGATCATGAGAGTGCATCTCTATGGGTCTCGGGGTGCCGCCCGGTCCTCCGCGGGTCAGGGCGTCGATAAAGCCTCGGACCACAGCAGACCGTCGAGCTGTTCCAAGCTCATCCAGTGTGTACCTGAGAGAATGAAAACAAAGAGTGAGAATTAAATATGTAAATTAGTGGTGGGCCGTTATCGGCGTTAACGTGAGACTCTTATCGGCGATAAAAAAAATATCGCCGTTAATCTATTCTCAAAGTTGGGTTGGGAGCTGGGTCTATACTATGCAAGCTATGATGATTTCACCCTGATATTTTAACGCGGCTGTATACCTAGCCGAATTGCACTGTAGGGGGCGAGAACGAGTCTTCGAACTAGAGGCTCGCAGTCCGTGATGGACAGATTGTTAACGGCTGGTCTGTGTGGTAATACAATCGGGCAGAACATCCAAACGCTCACCTATCATTCATCAACCTCAAATATGGCTTTTCATCTGAAAGATGTATGTAGTAGCAACTTTACATGGCCGCTCAATATGATGTTAACCTAGAGAAATGTGCGCTATTGAAGTGTTTGTGTGGAAGCGCGTTTGCTGCAAGACAGGCTCCGGTGCGCTCACTTGATCTTAAAATCTCCGTCATTTTTGGTCATACAGATAAAAGTAGCCTAATACATCTTTCGAATCTGTAAAGACTCTACGTTTATTTGTGTGCACTCAGAATAACAATGAAACGTTGCGCTTTTAAGCAAATAGGATGTGCTTTAGGTCTCATGTGAACTTGAGCGAGAAACTTGAAACTCGAATATATCTAAAAATACAGTACATAGAAAAATATATCTATAGAGAGTGAAATGTCAAAAAAAATAGAAGACGTGTGTGTTAGCATGGATGATTTACATGAAATTTAATCTGTGCAACACTGTGCATAATAAGATGGCTTTCAGTTCAATATAATAACAAAAACGACATTTTGGGTTTTATTCAACTAATAAGGTGGGCACGCTGTGATCTGTACTATATTTTTACTGTAATTGACAGTTATCGGCAAAAACAAAAAACAACAACACGGGAGTGGGAGGGAATGGGAGTCATTCTTCCGGGAGTGGAACGGATTTTCCTCCAGTTTTTCGTGGGATTGGGACGGAAGAGATTAAAGTTTGTGATGCATTTTGGAAACAGGAGATGAGCCCCTGGTCTAATCGCCACCTGGCTTGAGAAACCCGTTCTCAAAGACTTACTTTTAGTCATTATTTGGGTAGCACACATATTCTGAATGCCTTCGGCAGAATTCAAATGAGCCATTTTAATCTAGATTAATTCCAAAATTAATCTAGATTAAAAAAATTAATCTATGCCCACCTCTAATGTAAATATACATTGCTATTTTACTAATTTCAATGATTTAGAAGTGCCAAAAGATATGTGTTATAATGTAAAATAGGTAATAATGAAAAATATTCCATTCTTCTTTTAAACTTTTTTTATTTGTGAATAAAAAAATTCAAATAAATGCAGTCTGGGTCAGAAAAAACACATTTCTTAAAATAAATAATTAAATACAAATGTATTAGTTTATTATTAATATATGTCCAGGATTTCTTGCTTTTATTCCTAGTTATAGCTTATTTTTATGCTTGTTTGGTCTTTAAGTCAAGACATCTTAAGGCCCCTGTCTGAGAACCAGTTCTGTGAGTTATGAGATCTCTCTCATAAGCAAAGATTGCAAGATTTCAAATCTCGCACTTCCAAGGGTCCTACTGCAGACCTCCTTGAATGATTTTAGAGAACACAATAGCAAATGCATATTGTCATCAATTTTACAAAGCATCCTTAAGACCAAACTAGTTGGAAAGACTATTTATAAAATAAATAAATAAATGTAATTTTGTAAATCTCTAGTATAAATAAGATTAAATGGGCCACGAAACAAAACCGACATTGCAAGACCTTCGGAACAGTCACTGAAATCAGCAAGAGAAAAATACTTCAGGTTAGAAACACCCAGGGTCACACACACAGACAAAAACAATGGAGGGCCCCGCCCCGTTTGCAGTTAGGAAACGTGGCTGTGTGTTGATCTACAGGCTGAGAACGGCCCTGTGCAGACTAAACAGTAGTGACCGCAGCAGCCAGAGAAAAAGGGAGGAGAGGAGGGATGTAGAAGTTTGGCATGGATTCCAGGAACTCTGGAGGCCCTGTCCTCTCACTCTTTCTCCTCCGGCCTTGGACTCCCATAGATAAAAAGAGGGAGTGAGAGTGCAGGACAAAAGACAGGGGCACACAAACACAAAGAAAGAAAGAGAAAGAGAAAGAGAAAGAGAAAGAGAGAGAGAGAGAGAGAGAGAGAGAGAGAGAGAGAGAGACCCCACAGAAACACAGAAAGGAAATGCGTGAGCCCATGTTGCGTGAGCCCATGTTTAAGTGCATGATGGTATTGCGGCACCTTGGTTAACAGATAAACTGATGTGTTGCAAAGGGTAGAAATACCAAACAGTGTGTGAGTGAATCTGAATATTTTTTAACTACTGAAAGATGTTTTCACAGATTGCAAGCAAAGGAAGCACCGACAAGGAAATAAGATGAAATATGACAACTGCATAACTTTGGGAAAATGTCACACTAAATATTTACTTTGTCTAAAGCAGGGTTTCCCATTAAAATAAACAAATGGGGCTGCACAATTATTTAAATAAAAACTGAAATAGCAATATATATGAAAATTCTAAATATCAAATCAAAGGTTCCAATTTAATTAAATAAATCTGTTCAGCATTCTGTGTTTTTCAGTGTAAAGAGTGGAACTTTGTTCATTAACACGTATCATATGCAGCTAAAAAGGGTTAGTTCACCCAAAAATGTTTCACTTACCCTCAAGGCATACTAGGTGTATATTACTTTCTTTCTTTCTTTCTTTCGAGAGTTATATAAAAAATTGTCCTGACTATTCCAAGCGTTATCATTGCAGTGGGTGGGTGTTTCCATTTAACAGTCAAAAACATATAAAATAAAGAGCACGCATCCATAATAAAAAAATCCATAATATTAATTTATTTCTAGTGCTGAACACAAAATAATATATTTTGAACCAAACTGTTGCTGGTCTCCACTGACTTTGATAGTAGTAACAGGGCTCTAGACTAACTTTTTGCACTGGTTGCACTGGTGCGCCTAACTTTTTTTCTTAGGTGCACCAGCACAAAATTTAGGTGCACCCAAATTTTCATATAGGACATATTGACTAGTATTATTAACTAACAATATTAGTTAATATTAGTTAATATTAGTTAGTTAATATTAACTAACAATCTGGTCAACATAAAGTTATTTATTTGAAGCACAATTCTACAAGAAAGGTAACTTACTGAAAACATGTTGGTGCTTAAAGTGCTTCACTGAGCTGAGATTTAAACTTAAAAACATCTCAAGATGAATTAAATAAAAAGAACATGTAAATTAAGTGTTTTAAGGGTGTCAAACTGAACCTCTCGTGGCTCAATGCCTTATGGACTATCCTCCATTGCAGTCACATGCCCCTCGGATGGCCAACTCCTGTAGTTTGAACTTCTTGATCTTTGGCCTTGGCTAAACCAGCTGGCCACACTCTCTCCAGCATCAACATCGTCCAGACTTGGAAGACCCCTCTACACTGATTCTTATCAGATCTTCCACTGTGTCTGAATGAAGGGATGCTCTAGTGCAGTGCTTCTCAACCCCCCCCACACACACATGTACATCTCGGAGATGTCTATTTGATGTCTACATTTACATATTCAAGAGGTATTTTTAAGAGTGTTTGCTCATCTGCAATGTGTCTCTAATATGTTTCCAGTCAGATGTCAAATAGAGATTTATTAAATGCATGTAAAACTGCTTCTGAGACGTTTATCAGATTACAAGGCAGATGTTTCCCAGATCTTTAGCAGACGTCTTACAGATATACTTGTGCTGTCTGGGTAGTTGAGATGCAGTTCAAAATTAACTTATCAATGTAATTCATAATGTCTAAATATAATTTAATAAATACAATATATATATATATATATATATATATATTAGGGAGTGGAAATGGCTGATAAGCCTATAAGTACTTCTCTGCAGCCATCTAATAGTGGTAATTTAATTATTTTTTAATTCTTAAATAAGTGTTTGCTTTCCTACATTATCAAACGTTCAGTTTTATAAATGGGGCAACCTATGAAGGATGAACAAATAATGTCATCACATTAAAAATAACTTTTAAATTCGGTAATACTTAAAGCTTTGAAGTGCTGGGAAAAGTTGTGTGAAGCATTTAAAAACACTTTAAGACATTAGACCATTTCTGCCACAAGTTGTTTTTGTAGTTTTACTATGTTAAATCCATGGTGAATGGTGGTGATTTGTGTTTATTGAACAATGTTTATGCTGGTTTCCACATCAGTGGTGTATGTTCTGATGTCTGTAGCTTTAAGATAATTCTGTGCTGAATTTGAATGCTTCTCACAAGGTTTGACAGTTGTTATTGATTCCGCGGTGAATTCGACTACTTTCTTCACTGTATCTCCCGTTGCCAGTGTTGCCAGATTGGGCGGGTTGCCGCCCAATTGGGCTTCTTTTGATCGGCTTGGACCGGAGAATAATGCATTGGGCTGGT
Organism: Gymnocypris eckloni scoliostomus; assembly: GCA_027564155.1. NCBI lineage: Eukaryota > Metazoa > Chordata > Actinopteri > Cypriniformes > Cyprinidae > Gymnocypris > Gymnocypris eckloni. The sequence continues at coordinate 23,090,454 of CM050417.1, forward strand.
AGACCAAATTTGGGCTGCTTTTAAAAAACTAAAAACCGCCCAATCAGCTGCTTTTTTTCTTCACTTTTATCTTAGGTCACGTTATCTTAATATACTCGAGCTCAAAGTATCACAGCAAAAAAATGTTTAGTGCAGTCATCAACTCATTTTTCCTTAACGCAACCCTTTTTGGTTTATTTTAACAGAGACTTGTCAATCAATTTACCATCTTTTATGTTGGTGAGATGTGATGACTCGTGAGTGATTGGGTTTTGGCACTGTAAACGGCTAAATTTAAATGTGCAGCTATATATTTACTCTTTCATTTTATTTAAGTTAAGTGATTCATGGCAAAGTGGCTTAAATATAAGTTACACGATAAAGAATCTAATAGTAACTCAAATCTCACAACGTGGATTAAATGAATAGAAGACTTCTAAATGTAACTGTAACTGAAATAAGTTAACAGTTGAATGATTTAATAAAAATCAAAACTGAACATGGGACTATACAATGCTGTCCTGCATCAGAACATCTTTTAAACCGTCCAAACTCTTGTATACTTGGCATTGACAGCTGCTGGACTTGAACAGTTTTGACTGTGCTAAGTTCTGCATTATGTTCTAAAATGTTTACTTCATGAAATACATGCTGTAGTTCTGTCTGAAGATAATTGTTATTATTATTTAATTTTTGCTGTCAGATTATCATACATGAATAACACATGTTTGGCTGTTCTGGGTGTGAATTAACATTGCTTTCTGATCACTTTATTGTGCACTTTTTTTGCACAAAAATTAGCTTTTTCTTACTGTGGACATTGAAAATTATGCATGTGTTCCCCCGGGGGTTATCAGTTAATTTCTTGATTGCCATTTTAAAAAGGTTCCTGGTCATTTTAAGCATATTTTCTGACTGTCTTTAACACATTTGCCCTGTTTTGATCCATGTTCCTGTGAAATTTATTTATATTTATTACCTTTTTTTCATCATTATTTTATTTTGAGGAGATAAAAATGGTCCTTATTAATCTTGATTGACATGGTAATAAAATCATATCACATTATTTTGGCAGTTAAAATTTTGGGCTGGTTTTTGTTGAAGTGGGAGGGTTTTGGTGAGCTTTTGGGCTGGAAATCATTAACCCGATCTGGCAACACTGCCCGTTGCGGTGTATAACGGTGTCGCGTGATCGAGAGCAGCCCGCGGCTCAGGCACGAGCAGATAAATGGTCTGCGCCATACAGCCCAAACGAGTAGCGCGGATTTGTTCCGCTTTCGGATCGTTTGTCCGATGTAGCTCTTGTAAATCGGGCATGAAGAGAACGCAAAGCTGTTTCTTCCATTTTTGGAACTGAGAAACAACCTTTCTTTGACTGAATGCGCATTGCGATGACGTCACAAGACACGTCTAAGCGCAAAATCTGTGGAAAATCTGCGGCAATTTGGAAAATAGCGGAGTTTGCTTGATTTTGCGATAAATTCAACGATCGCAGAATCCTGGAGGGACTGTCAGACACTTACTGAACAGAGCAGATACAGAGAAAGAGCTGCGTGCATCTCTACTACTCACCTCTATCTCTGTCTGTCTGACTGCAGCAGCACAGGCATCTTCAAACGCACACACACGTACAGGACTATCTGGACCACGGCCAATCAGAGGGGGGTCCGCCCTTCACTGTCTCTGATTGGTTTAGACCACGATATGAGCCTAACGTGTGTCTATTGTTGAACAGCAGAGAGACTTTCTGAGTCGCGGAAACTTTTGTGTTTTTTTCTCGAATGGCTGGACGCACCAGTGCGACCTCAGATTTTTTTTAGTCGCACCCTTGAGAAATTAGGTCGCACTCTAGAGCCCTGAGTAAAAAAAAACAAACTATGGATGTCATTTGGGACCAGCAACTGTTTGGATACCCACATTCTTCAAAATAACTTTGATGTTCAACAGAATAAAGAAACTCATTCAAGGTTTAAAACAACTAGAGAGTGTGTAAATGGTGACAATTTTCATTTGCCTTTACTTTAACATTATTAAAACAACAAAACACAAAGAGAAAAATCACTCACTGCACTTTGAAGAACTTAAATACAGTTTCTTCAATAATAAACTGCTTTAATAAGAATCAATGTATAATTTATACAGTGAGGTGTATTGTTTTTTATATTTATTCATTCAATTTCTTCAATGCTGTTGTTAAATACACCTACTGTACTTGAAAAATAGTTAACCCCTAGTTCACAGTATACATTGATCAGCCACAACATTAAAACCACCTGGCTAATATCAAGTAAGTCCCTCTCATGCTGTCAAAACAGCTCTGATGCATCAAGGCATGGGCATATCCCATAGATGCTCAATCATATTGAGATCTTTCGGGAATTTGAAAGCCAAGGCTACATCTTGAACTCTTTGTCATGTCCCTCAAACCATTCCAAAACAATTTACACAGTATGGCAGAGTGCATTATTTTTCTGAAAGAGGCCACTGCCATGAAGAGATGTACATGGACTCTGCAACAATCTTTAAATATGCGGTACGTGTAAAAGTAACATCCGCATGAAAGTCTGGACGTAAGGTTTTCCAGAAGAACATTGCCCAGAGCATAATACTCCACTTAAGTGACACAGTCATCTAGACATCTCTTTTTTGGCCTTTGTGCTTACCCATTTTTTCAACAAATGAAATTCAAAAACTGACGGTTCACTTTCTGCCCTTGATAGGTGCCATTATAACAATACAATCATATAAACTGTTAGTGGTTTTAGTGATGTGGCTGATCAATGGATGCTGTTGTTTCACACATGCTGTCTCTGCATGTACGGTTTAACATGCATTTGGGACTGAAATATGCACCAAATTCCCTTTATTTACATTCACATAATTACATAAATACAGTAAGTCAGCTCAAAAATGTCCATCATGATGCTAAAGTGCTGTGGCTTGTTTCCATGGTGTTGTCATGAGTTGTTACTAGGGTCGTCTGGGTGGATGCATACTGGCCTAAGTTAGTAAGTCTCTATCTGTGATTTTCAGGTCTCTAGATATGGTTCAGCTTGATTATATGTGTCTAATCACCCCTTCAACATGCAATTTGAGGTATTCATTTTCATAGCATTTAGCATTTATGGTTAGACGTTTGTTCAAATGACTATCCCCAAGTATGAGTAATAGTAAAGGTATGAATAATCTACAACCTGCGTGAGCTTCACCAAAAATATATTATTTAATTTAAACTGAATTCAAAACATACTGAAGACAGTTCATTTACATTGTAGGAATATGTAATTTTTCTTGCTGTGTTCATCCATTCAAACCAAGTTGTTGTTGTTGCATTGTATTGATGTGGCTCATTAACTTAAAAACACTAATCAATATTGACAGTTGTTTTCTTTTACAGAAGTCTGAACATTTATAATGTACAGAAAATTATAGGAAGGTACACTAAACACAGGAAACCGCTTCTAAAAGAATGTGAGAGACTGACACCTTGTGGTATATACAATGGAATTGCATGTCTAATTCCCTGCTACTAATCAGAGGTAAAGTATACAGTACCTGAAAATTGAATTCATTAAAATTGTATTAATGTTGTAAAATATAAAGTTTGGGGTCAGTAAGAAATTAATATTTCCAGAAATATAATTTAAATATCCTAAAAACATATTATGGTTTCCACAAGAAAAGTGGAAACACAGTGAAAAGTAACACAACTGTTTTCTGTATTGATAGTAATAAGAAGGCACTAAATCAGCATATTAGAATGATTTCACTAAGATAATGAAAAACATCACTGCTGAACAAATATGTGCATCATTCTTCTCTGTGGGCACTAGAAGAGTGTGTTTTTAGGACAAGTGTGTATGTGTAAGGGACAGAACTCACTTATAAAGAACAGGACGATCCTGGAGAGATTCCATAGCTTGACTCAACACAGGAGAAATATCACATGTTTCCTGAGTCAACCCTCTGCACTCATCTACAGACACCAAAGACAGACACAGAAACATCTATAAGGCCTCCTATAATACTAAAACACATTTAACTTCTTAATTTTTTTATTATGTAACTACAACATAATAATAAAGTAAAAAAATCGTCAAGTAAAACAGGAGTGTCATAAGTCGTTCTGTAAGCTAGTCAGTTTTCTGTTTCACATTCTCTGGCAACAGCAACAGTGCTTATATTCCAGAAACTTCTCGCCTCCGCTGTGTGTGTGTTTGTGTGTGTGTCTGTGTAAGGTCCAGAGCACACACTCACTCTGAGCCCAGCGATAGAGCTGCTCGTATGCAGTCTCCTGTAACACAGCCATCTGCTCCATGATCTCCAGCCTGCAGTAAAGCACAGACATCACTGAACATCTACAAGTAAAAAGTCTGTGAGAATTAAGATGGTTAATTCTTATATTTTCTTGTATTGTTTTCCCAACATTTCTTATCTATTCTGTTCTATTCTATTCTCTCTCACCCTGCCGTTTGCTGGTTAGTCCTCAGTAGGACCTTCACATCTTCATGGATGTTCTTCACACGGTTCAGTGCTCTGAAGAAGTCCTGCAGAGTACATACACATTTCAGACAAATATTATAGTTGACTTTGTCTGAAGGTGACATGTAACACTTAATAAAAGTTTGAATATCAAGCTGATAATTTTTTTTTTAAAGGGGAAGTAAATGTTTTTAAATATCTTGTTTTTTTATATTTGTTTTTATTATATTTTAAGATGAATATAATGTTTCCAATCAAATCTCATGGTTCACTTGTGTGCTTTGGTTATCAATTGAACTTTAATGTGTGATGACAAGCAGTTTTTTGTATGATAACATGAGGTTACCTCAGTGATGGGACCATCCCGTGCGGAACGTAATGTTGACATCTCAGTAGTAGACAGCTGGAACTTTGACAGGAATGCCTGGGCCACTTGAGCTCGAACCTCCAAGCGTTGACTAAAGAGAGAAGGTAATGCAGTAATGCATTTAATAAATATTATAATAGTAATAATAATCATTTGTTATATTTATATAGCACTTTTCTGGGTACTTAAAGCGCTTTACATAGAAAGGAGGAATCTTCTCAACCACCACCAACATGGAGCATCCACCTGGATGATGCGAATGCAGCAATATTGCATTAGAACGCCCAAAACACACCAGCTGATTGGTGAAGAGGAGACAGAATGATGAAGCCAATCAGTAGATATGGGGATGATTAGGAGGCCATGATGATGGACATGAGGATGGAATGTGCGATTTTGGTCAGGATGTTGGGATTACACCCCTAATCTTTTTCGAAGGACATCCTGGGACTTTTAATGACCACAGAGAGTCAGGACCTTGGTTTAACGCCTAAAATGAAGGACGATGCTGGTGCTCAACCCTGCTTAGCTTCAGTGGGCAAGCAGTCTTGGGCTTGAGCTTGGGTGATATGACTGCCTACATTTATGTAAACATATAAATTCAAACAACAGTATATGCAAACACTTATATACATACAAAGATGGACATTTTTATTCAAATAAACTTTTCTGAGCCAACCACTAGATGGCATCAAAGGTCTAGTCAAAACCACAACCCATGGTCACACTATGGGTCACACTAGTCATTACTAGTCTTTTGTCCAACAAAACACTTTTTGGAAAGAGAACTGTAAAAAGGATTGTAGAACACTAAAACAAGGAAAGATGGCTCGAGGCGACATTATTAGAACAAGAACATTTATAAAGTATGACATCGGAACAATAGCAGTCATGACAACTGCTGTCCTCAGAGAGCAACTCACTGCTGATTCAGCCCTCTTTCATTTCTTCACTTTCCTCTCACCCCCTACCAGCACTCAGACCATGTTTTTATTTTGTGGAGTTGCTTATAATTAGATGCAGTCTCTTAGTTAATGTTAAAGTAATACTAATGAAACATAATACATGTAATGACATAACACATCATTATACGATTAATAGAAAAACAACCAGTTTTACATTTTGCAATAAAGTCCTCCATACTTTTGACCAAGTGAGGATTTTGAACCTGCAGCGAGCAGCATTTTTGAGCGAATACTTTTGCCAGGCAATTGGTTGTCTATTTAAAGTTTCTATCTGTTCTGATAGATTCTTATTATAATTTGTTGGAGAAAAAAAAAATATAAAGCTTCCCTATTTTATACCTTGTTTGTGGAAAGCTACAGAGGGGCACGGTGGTGGGTAAAAAAAAAAGAAAAAAGGTGGGAGTAAAACAAATATTTCAATGCAAGCGAATGCAAAATCTCAGTTTTGTGAGTGAACCTCAAAATGTGTAGGGAAATGCAAAACATTACAAGTCTTTTGTGAATGAATGTGAAAGTTTTATGAATAACACTTTGATAACTTTTGAAGCTTTTTTAATTGCACCCATTTAAACTCCTAGAATCCACTCAAATTTGTTTTGCGTGTGTGTATTCCCGTTGCAGTGACGAAAGTAAAGAAATCTTGGACCGTAACGATCGATACATGATTTTTTGAATTTCTTTGAAAATCAGTTTGGACGCACAGATGTTACGAGCATTTCCTGTGTCTATTTGCCTTTTTAAGATGAATCGCTTGATGTATTCCCCAAATGTAAGTCGCTTTGGATAAAAGCATCTGCTAAATGAATAAATGTAAATGTAACACACTCGGTTACACACTTTGCAGATTCAGCTTTGTTCCATCATCTCTGTACGATATTCCCTCAGTAAATACATAATGTTACCTTAACTCTCCCCATGTCTATGAGCTTTTAACAATGTTTAATATGCTAAAGGAAACATGTAAGCATGCAGGGAATGCATTTAGTAGTGTGGGCTTGCTTTGGGATCATATTGCCAGTTTCCAGTGTCAATAAAGTGTATGATATTTGCTTTAGGTCAGTGGAAAGATATCTGATCTCAAATATTTGAACAATGAGAACATGAAAGATGCATTAAATGACTGTAATGCCCTGCTACACAAGGTTTATATCTGCAGGCTGTGTGCTTGTCTGAGGGATGTCATTAATGTCAGAGAAGATGTAAGTTACAACCCAAAGACAAAGAGACTAGATTGCTGAAAAATAAAACTGGAATTGTAGGCATCCATAAGTAAGAGTTCAGCAAAAGATGAAACGTCTGTCATAGTGTTATTTATATACTATTGCAATATTTATTAATATTTTAAATTAGCTTCTATTATTATATAATTATTATTGCTGTTTGTTGACTTGAACCAACAAGGCTAAAAAATGTTAGACTTATTTACATAGCCCTACAAAAAAAAACAAAAAAACAAATGTGGCCGCAACTTAATCATTTGTTCCTGTGAATTAAGAATTTGTTCCATCGTTTTGTATATAAATTTCTTCATTTTTAGTTAAAACATGGTCACAAATAAAGAATTCATTCCAATAAAAATCATGGCTATGTTGTACTAACTTGTTCCCTTTTTTCATAAATCAAATGGATGGAACAAATTAGTACAACGTGGCCACGGGGAAACAAATTAATCACTGGAAAGTCACTGGAATTTAGGAGTTACTTATGGTCCCCGAATCCGATTGGTTGAGAGGTATTTCCAGTCTTGCGGTATTCTACCAGTATTGCCACAAGAACTGTTTCACCGTTTGTATCACTCAGAATATATTTTTTGGGAGGGCGACAATGTAGCTGTTTAATCTTCAAATATGAAGTTTTTTTTATATAAAGATTGTACCTCTTTGAACATTTGCTTTGACATTTTTGGAGATATGAGCTCCAGGGCATCAGCAGCTGTGCAGTGCCAAGAACCTGCAGAAAACAGCATTACTTACTGCTCTCGTCTCTAGTTAAACATGAGATATAGTTCACCTTTTAAATTAAAAATATATTATTTGTTTCAGAGTTTTAGCTGAGCACATATTTTCACTACTTTATATTTTTATATAACTTTAATGCTGTATCACAGTGCTGCCATTGTACTTCTGACCAAATTGTGTAGCAACTTTTATAATAGCTATTGTTGTTTATTAAAGGGGTTATCGGATGCAAAACATTTTACAAGTTGTTTGAACTGAAATGTGTGCTGGCAGTGTGTGTACACAACCACCCTATAATGATAAAGATCAACCCAGTGTTTTATTATTTTGTTAAATCATTTCCCCTTTCTCAAATCAAGCCGATCTCAGATGCCTGTCTTTGTGATATCACACAGACAGGCCCCTCCTACGATTGTTTGATTGACAGTAGCGTTTCAGTACAGACTGGACTGGTGTCTTACCTTAGACCCAGAAAAATATCCTTTTTCTATTTAGCACCCAAACTCTGGAACAATCTACCCAACAATAATCGGGAGGCACTCTGTCAGTTTAAATCTAGATTAAAGACCCATCACTTTAACCTGGCAGAGAGAGATTGTTGGCTGCTTTGTGGCACATAAAAATGATTTATTACCCTCATAAAATACCATCCAAAACTGAACACCTGTTTGTACAGCCCCCACCCTTGTCTAGTCTCCCCACGTGGGGATCTTAGACGGATAACCCACGTGGTATATCTGATGCGGGGGAGGGTGCGGGGGTGGTGTGGAATGCTTTTTGAAAACTTTGTGTTTTGTGAGTTTAAACAATAAATTGTGAAACTGTGTAAAATGGGGAGAAAGGGAAGTTATTATTAAAGTTTTTCATACACATACATGTGAAGAAAATGCACCGTATATACACGTAAAATGAGCAATATCTATTTTTCCAGAAAGCGTTGTTTAAAAATAGGTAAAATGCAGTGTAAGAAAACAAATAAAAATCTAGGTTTAGTCTTATCTTACTACGTTATAAAATAAATAAAAATGCGTCAGACGCGTTTGTTAAAACCTAGTAATATTGTAATTCAAAAAGTAGTTAGTTCGACAGTGTTAAAGAAAAATACAAAATCAAAGTAAATAGACTAGGAAAAAAGACATCAAGACGCGTTTGTACAAATTGTGACACTACAATTTTAAACTAGTTAGTCTGACAGAGTTAAAGGAACACGTATCTACCCAACATCTAAAATAAATAAATAAAAACACTGTTAAGAAGATTCTTGTACCAAGTCTTTTGAACTAATATCACACGTTAAATAATAGCGATGCCTTACCGTGGTGTAAAATAAAATAAAAAAAAAATCAAACTTTTAAGAAGACAGAGCTTTTGTCACAAGAAAAGCTGGGAAACAAGGAAAAATAACAGACGCTCAACTTGCAACTAGAGGTCCACGTAGGGCTGGGCGATATGGCCCCAAAAAGTATCACGATAATTATTTTCGTATCAGTCGATATCGATAATTATCACGATAAATGTCAAATCTTTATTTCTTTCAAGTTTAAAGCCATATTTTTGCTCCAAAGTGAAAGTTTTAGAAACCAAACCATTAATTTTCCTTAACACAGTAATTATCTAAATAGATATGTATTTCTTAGTTTCTGCATGTTCTAATGAGTTGATATTGTTTCAAAATCAAGAAACCGGTTTGGGTTGCCTCATAATATGAATGATAATAATATCACTTTTTTGTCTCTTAGAAATACACATTTGATCGTAGCTTGAGTTAGGATGCAGTAACATTTTTGTTCATTATCAAAATCAGTAACATCTGTACATCGGTAACATCTGTAGCAAACTCAGTTTTATATGCTATAATGTATTCTGACCAAGTTTTTATTTTTATTAAGCATTGGTCTCCTATAGTAGCATACATTTAAATAATGATAAACAGTTAAAACCACACATATAGCACCTCAATAACATGGTCAAAATATAACTAAATGGTTTTTAAGTAGTCTATTTGTATGAAAGACAGTAGTCTAAAACCATTCAGTATAAATGTACACATGCTATTGCTGCCTTAACCACACATACTTACTATAATTATATACCATTACTCCTGTAATAATATTAAATGTGAATATCCCACATTTCTGCCACAATGCCATAGTGTAGTGAATGTTACTACAGTAAATCCATGGTAAATAATGGTGATGTGCATATTGAAAAGCCTTCTGACTGTCTCGTTGCACAGTGTTTCTCATGTTCGGCTTGTGTTCTCACATTAGGCGTGTTCGACTTAAAGCGGCGCTGCACAGAATGGTACTTTGATGACACTGACCATTCGGTGCAGCGCCGCTTTAAGTCGAACACGCATACTGACTGGATCTCACAGCACTGCTTAGTGATCACGTGACCGAGTAAACGCATCTGCTCTAGTGAGCTCGTGCCACGCGGCAGTTTGAACTGTGATCCGAACGGATAAACGGTTCGTGTGGCGCGATTCAAATGAGTCACGTGGTTTCGTTCCGCTTTTGCCGCATAAACATTATATCGAACATTTTTCGAACTTAGTCATATCGTTTTAGAGGAAAATTATATCGCGATAATTATCGTTATCGAATTATCGCCCAGCCCTAGGTCCACGCGTGTCCGTAGAGAGGTCCGTACGCACTGACAGTCATAGTTAGAATGAGCTCCCCAAGCACAGCGGGGGCAGACCAATAAAAACACCATTAAGAAGATTCTTGTACCAAGTCTTTTGAACTAATATCACAAGTTAAAACTAGTTAGTTTGACAATGAAAATAAAAAAATCTAACTTTTAAGAAGACAGAAGTTTTGTCACAAGAAAAGCTGGGAAACAAGGAAAAATAACAAAGCACATTTAGCCGTTGTCCAAAAAAAGAAGGTAATCTCAGAGGCGTTTGTTAAAACATATCTACTGAAATGAAATCTAGCTTGTAGTTTATCAATAACTTAGCTGAACGGAAAAGTTAAACAAAAGAAAAAGTCCCCAAATGGCGTCCGGCGAGAAGTCCGCGCGTGTCCGTCTCAAAACTCCGAATGGCGACATCCGGTCCTCAGACAGACCACGCCTACGTCTCATCCCCTAGATCCGGACGAGGAGGCACCAAAATGGAGATTTAAAGGAATTAATCCATGGACTGTTTTTAAAACATAGTTTTACTTTTAAACAAACAAACAAGTCCTAACCTCTGGGGAAAGTTTGTTTTATTTGTTTAACAACACATTTTCCTTTATTTACTCTTTGCTTTTTGTCAATCTTACGATACGTTATAACAGCTAAAACGCAGGTCGTCTTGTCCCAAAATATAACAAAAGTTAAATGCACACACACAAAAAAAAAAACTATCTGAAGCGGGGATCGAACCTCGGCCACACGCGTGATGACGTAGAGTCCTAACCGCAAGACCATGTATCGTTGACAACTAGGGTGGCACTCAGTCTGTACATCGACTCAGACCGAAAATCTCAAAGAAAAAAAACAGAAAAAATAACAATCAGTTATTATTGTTCGGGCGCCAGACAAGTATATTATACCTGCCACATTTTTATATTAATTTCATCCCGGATAGCAACGGACATCCAAACCATCCGCTACATACAAACAAGAGGAAAACACAACCAAATACAACCTACAGGAAGAATACGCAAGTTTCTTTGTTTTAATGAGGTAACGTTTTTGGATTCTAAACAGGACTTTATTTCCAAGCACTACAATTCCATTCAAAAAACAAAAAAAGAAAAAGAAAAATAATCAAGCACAACCAACTAACACGAAACAACACTTTTCAAATATGCATAAATGAGTGCAATGTGTATGTGTGCCTGTAGTGTGTGGAACACTGACCAAGCATATGCATAAATGAGTGCAATGTGTATGTGTGAATGTAGGGAGTGGAACACTGACCCAGCTGGCAGCACAGGTGACTAAGAGTGATTCGGGAGTATCTGCGGCGGCAGCCGATCTTGGCTCCTTTAATAAGCGTAAGGGTCGAATCTCCAGGTCAATCCTAGATGTTAAAAAAGAGGCATTCACTGGCCAAGAGAAATGCCCTCCTAGCAACAGGCTAAACAGGTAGCATCACCCCTCTCCACAATCCGCACACTCCGAACACAACAGATTCACCGCAAGGACTGCCTCCAAAAAAGTACGTAGCTGGTCTGGTCAGACCACACCCTCCCGGTCTCTAAACCTCACATTATATAGACATTGACTCCTCCTCATAATTAGTGCTGCTTCCAATCAAGATACAATATCATTTGGAAGGCGGTGATAGAACAAATGAAAATAAACAAAGGGGCAGTATAGGAAATATCTGTAATGCCACACAGGTATGCACATACAAATATTTAACAGGAATGAAACCAAATCAATAACTCTCTGATTTTCTTGCCATATAAGACTTGTTATCATTTGAAACACGCGTGCAGCATGTAAACTTTTTTACATCACACGAGATGCAGATATTTCATCTCAAGCAGTGCAACGAAGTTTGAAGACGGTCGTGTCAATATCACATTTCACACAGCACGAGATGCGAGTGAAGTTTTTGTGAAGGTTTTTAGTCAGACGATCAAAGCAACTCCGTTTCATCAATTTATGACACAGGCCTATGAGTTTTGGAGGAAGCGCAGAGGTGTAAACGCACACATACGCACGCTGCACCGGTCATGGGATGCATGCCCTATTGAACCTTGTTTTATGACAAACATCTGCTGAATTAAAAAATTAGGTAAAGTTTTAGAAAATAAAGTACATTTACTAACGGAGTCATGTTTACAGAACTGGTGAATGTGACTTCAAGTTGAAATTTAGGATGAGATGAGTCAGATAAATAATGAGATGATACACAAACTTAAATAAATAGAGAAAGTTGTTTATTTTAATAAAAGGCTCTGATGTAGGAAATGGATGTTAAATTTGACTTAATTTAGTATCTAATTTTGTTATTTATTTTTCACTCATATATATTTTTACCCCTCTCGTCGCAAACATAAGCTTGTAAATGTAAACATTTACGCACACACACACTCACACACACACACACACACACACACACACACACACACACAACGGACATAAACACCCTCTACACGGTTAAATATTTAGACTTTTATGATGTCTCATACAAAACTTTTTACAAATAAAGAACTTTCTTAGAATCACACTGAATATATCTCTACAAGATGACGAATAGAAGTATGATTAAACAATGATATAACTATTGTTTAACAAATATCGTTCTAACAAAATGTAAAACCTAAAACCATGAATCTCTAACCTAACTAATCTTTACAACAGATTAGACTTTCTTTCTCACTTAATAAACTGTGTTATTAACCGTAAGGGGTTAAATGCAGCATGTTTTATTGCATTAAAATAAAAACAACAACTGATCTATATAGGTTTATTCGACTGAGGTTTGATAAAATAACTGATCTAAGAAACATGCAAATATTCGACAAGGTTTATCAAACTGGTGTGTCTGGTGATTTGCGTTGTTGTACATATCTCGCCGATACAGATATCTTAAGATGTTTAACATCTGTAAAAAATAGTCTAAAAAGTCATCTTTTTAGCTTTCACATAGGAGCCATGTCCACACTTGCTCCTAAAACAAGCCTGGAACCATTTCGAACCATTCTAACACTAAGTGCGTCCACGGCAGAAAATGTGTTATAGCACAGCAGTAAAACACTGGATGTGCGAACGTCCAAATAACTACAAGTCCTACTTAAAATCTACGATGAAACTAGAAAATATACGTGTGACCTAACAGTGTTTAAAAATACTGGACACGTGCAGTTAGATGAAGACACGCAGAGTTGGCGAACACAATGAAACACGTCGTGAAGCAAACGATAACACGACAAGCGCTCTCAGGACTGACTGACTGACTTTTTCTTAAGATTTGATTTCACACACACACACACACACACACACACACACACACACACACACACACACACACAATCAAATCCTTATGCTATTTCACAAATAGCGCACACAACAACGGGATGGTCAATTTCGACATATACATCAAGTCTGTTTACCATAAGCATGTTCTTCTTATACATTTTTAACAATTATTTTAACAAATATTCTCGTTTTCACAAAGATACAAATGCTGTCGTACAAATGTTGCAGGCCTTTCAGGTCAGCGAACTACAATACCCAGCGTATACCTCAGACTACAAACATGGTTGCCACGGATCCATATCCAAAACGGTCTATACGCGACAGATCTCTAAATCGTCAGACTTCTGGTTATACGTACGTTCGGATACCCTATATAGAAAGACTCGTATTACCAATGCTTTTTACGAAGTATACGCTTCTTTCGCCTTGCGATGTTACAAACCCCATTTTTGCGAGATCTACACGTCTGAAGTATAAGTCTGTAGAAATAATTAACAGGTCTTATAAAATCATTGATTTGACTTAACTTTAAAACACAATCCGTGCGAACGATAAATCAGACGCTCTTAAAATCGATAGTGCACAAAACGTGTGTAAAAGGACAGATGATCGCAGGAAATCACAGGAAAACAACTGTCAAACTTTTATTTTTATGCAATTTAAGTGTGCTACACACAGGTGAGTAGGGCCTGCACAAGCCACCTGTAGTAACACACTCTCCTCTACTCACACTAGACGCTTTAACACACTACTGTGTGTACATAACCCCACAAAAGACTGATTGTAATATACGACTGATATATATGTTTACAGGCCCGTGCACAGCAAATCACCCTACACTGTTCCACAGCCAGCTGCTTGAATGTCTCTTTTTTTGCATATGTACAGTATTTGAGTCATCTACACAGTTGTACATTAATACTGGAGTGCGATTGCGTTACGGGAAAAACGTGTTTTGTAAAAGAAGAAGATCCCACGTTTAAACTATATTACAGAGGACAAATGATCGGTCTGATATGTAAGATCATTTTGGCGGCATGCGATCCAAATCATGATTGTACGGGTGATACCAAACGTGAAACAAATCTCAAGAACGAAATGGAAATTGTAAGAAGGATGATTTTTCCATGGCCTGATTTGACTAGCATGTTTCTCACCAGCCGAGAGTCAACCTGTCTAATTGCTTGATTCCAGTACTGTTTTTTTTTCAGAATTCAATTCTTTCCAAGAGATACATTTTGTCCCCTAACCGATATAGAGCGTTATCCCCATTTCCTAGAATTTTGATTGACTGTTTTAATCCGTGACGGTTCTTAGGCATTTCACTTTCAGTTTCAATTTTCAGTTTATGGTTCAGATCCACCAAAACGTCGTTAGTAGAACAATTGGAGAGCGCGTCAGGCTCAGACAAATTGGATTCTTGAAGTTGATTCTGTTGATCCATGTAGATAACGTTTTGTTTTGACAAGGTCTTACAGCAGATCCGTCGTCTGCACTTTTAAACCCGCTAGCAATGTCTTAAATGAGTTTGTCAGTCCGGTCGTCTTTGGTTTTAGCATTTGGACCCGCCCTCAAACTGATGTGTGGCGTCCGGGGGACGGGGGAATGTTGACGCCTGGAAGTCATAAACAATGGTCACGCCTAAGATAACTTTTTTGTTTGATAATAAACTATTTTTTTTTAATAATTAACATTTAATAAAAATGATCTTGTATCTCATATCCCCTACAATATAATAATGTAACGTAAATGTCTCGAATGAAGACGAGATTTGAAGCAATATTTTATTAAATCAACCAATTGACATAATTATTGACTTATGAACAAAGAGCCCCGTTAACAAGACACCAAAACCTAGGAGACCTAGTTTTTAAAAGCCTATAACGCCAAGGCCTAACAATTACAATTAGGTGGGAAAATAAGATAAGGATGGCGAAAACTGCGGTACACAAATTCAAACAGAAAGAGCTAACAAAGTCACGGAAACATGTAAAACGGTTCTGCTTTCAAAGCGTGAGTTAACGTATTTTTTTTTTTATTGTCTATAGTATCTCACGACGGTGTGACGAGGCGTAGAACGGTAGCGCCGTTAAAGATGCAACTAAGTTAAAAATATAAACATGTAGGTAGTTTAAAAATATAAACTAGAATGCGGCTCTGATGTGACTTCTCAGTAATAAACAGTTGCATTTGCTAACAAACTATCGGAATTCACGGCGTGTTAAAACGTGTCGGTATACCGCAGCTGAGGACAAAAACTACCTGCTGCTTGTTTTCATAAAAAGAAGAACAAAATATTAAGACGGCTGTTTTCTGGGACAGGCCTAAAAGACAGTCGGTGCCAGAGCATTTGTGTGGACGGAATAAAAAATACATGAATCCGTCCCACCTTTTCCCCTAAAAATGACGTAACAACCGCAAGTCATTTACCTAACCGTTGTTTAGAGACATACGCAAAAGAAAATGCGTATCTATGTACGCGTTGTTGTGAAATGGGTCTCTTTAAGTGTAATAGTTATAAAAGTCTGAAGCGTAGGCCTACTAGTTGTAAAGGCAACAGAAAAAACACAAACACCCACCCACACGCGTGGTTTCTGAACGCATGTATCGTAGTCAGACCGGAAAGACGTCCCAAAATAAATGTCATTTGTTTAGTCTCAACCAGTGTCATGTAGAGGAGCCGTCATTTAATTGATCGATAAAAACTGTTATTTTGCCGTATTTCTTTTGAGAGTTCCATCCTGTTAGCCCTAATTATAGAATAACGATATATCCGAAAATTATCAGACAAGTCTGTATATAAAACATCAGATTTTATGTATTCACTTAGAGAATTTGTAAGCTGTTGAATTTTTCTGAATCTTAAAATTAAATTTAAAATTCTGAATTTTTTCTTAAAATCGCAAGGCGAAGGAAGCGTATACTTCGTAAAAAGTGTTGGTAATACGAGTCTTTCTATATAGGGTATCCGAACGTACGTATAACCAGAAGTCTGACGATTTAGAGATCTGTCGCGTATAGACCGTTTTGATATGGATCCGTGGCAACCATGTTTGTAGTCTGAGGTATACGCTGGGTATTGTAGTTCGCTGACCTGAAAGGCCTGCAACATTTGTACGACAGCGTTTGTATCTTTGTGAAAACGAGAATATTTGTTAAAATAATTGTTAAAAATGTATAAGAAGAACATGCTTATGGTAAACAGACTTGACGTGTATATGTCGAAATTTACCATCCCGTTGTTGCGTCATTTCATGAAATAGCATAAGGATTTGGTTTTGTGTGTGTGTGTGTGTGTGTGTGTGTTCTTGAAATCAAATCTTAAGAAAAAAAGTCAGTCAGTCAGTCCTGGAGAACGCTTGTCGTGTTATACGTTTGCTTCATGTTTGTTTTAGGAGCGTACACTCGGTTTGTCGATCTAGATTTACGCGTCATTGTTTACATTTTCTACAGTTAAACAGCTCAATGAGCTCTTCCAGTATCTATAGCTGCATTGATGCATAAATTGAACGCGTTATAGAGTTTCAGCTACAGCTGAATGATAAAACCAAGTTAAGGATGTTGTTGGCAGTTGTGCGCCGTGTGCGCGCAAGAGAGAATTTGAATGAAAAATGTTTTAGGTTAAAGATGTGATTAACTTACAAACATCTCAAACTAAAAACATAACCCTATATTCGATATTCATTTTGTTCAACAATTAAAAAGTCGTAAGAAAGTTAGCGTTTTTAAAAAGTTGTATTGTGTTTTGACGAGAAATCAAATCTGACTTTAAAATGAATGATTAATTTGATAGAATCACTGAATTATGCGGTTATGTATTATACAGATTCGTGTACTCACTGGTTACTGTATACATATATATTCAAGAGAAAAATGCACACGCTCGATTGTTTTAATAAATCTGAAGCTTTTAGTCTGTCGCTCTTCCTGTCATCAGTCTTTCACACAATTTATTTTCATTTGTCTCAGGACTCTGTTACACAAAACCGTTGAGTGTGGACATGGCTCCTATGTGAAAGCTAAAAAGATGACTTTTTAGACTATTTTTTACAGATGTTAAACATCTTAACATATCTGTATTGGCGAGATATGTACAACAACGCAAATCACCAGACACACCAGTTTGATAAACCTTGTCGAATATTTGCATGTTTCTTAGATCAGTTATTTTATCAAACCCCAGTCGAATAAACCTATATAGATCCGTTGTTGTTTTTATTTTAATGCAATAAAACATGCTGCATTTAACCCCTTACGGTTAATAACACAGTTTATTAAGTGAGAAAGAAAGTCTAATCTGTTGTAAAGATTAGTTAGGTTAGAGATTCATGGTTTTAGGTTTTACATTTTGTTAGAACGATATTTGTTAAACAATAGTTATATCATTGTTTAATCATACTTCTATTCGTCATCTTGTAGAGATATATTCAGTGTGATTCTAAGAAAGTTCTTTATTTGTAAAAATGTTTGTATGAGACATCATAAAAGTCTAAATATTTAACCGTGTAGAGGGTGTTTATGTCCATGTTTGTGTTTGTTTATTTGTGTGTGTGTGTGTGTGTGTGTGTGTGCATAGCACACAGGTCGTGTGATGCATCAGTGCAGCAGCATTGGAGCAGTAGTGCTTGTAGTTAGCAACATGTATGATGCTTGCTGGTCCTGCTTGTCACTATCTGCTTTCAGCTGCTGCCACCGGATAGCCCTTTGTTTTTCAAGGGCGAAAAGAGGAGCCGAGTGTGTAAGTCTCCTTAGCCGGTACATAGCCTCTCCACTGCCAAGATCTCTTACACGCCTCCTCGTGGCACACATGGTAACTGGTCCCTTGCGGTTCCAGGCTAAGTTGTATGGGATCTCGGAGCAGCGGTGGGCCCCAGAGACGTGGCATGAAGGCCCATTGGTGTGTGGAAATGCCCTGATGCCCGTCAACCACCGCCCCAGCTATGGGTAAATAGCCCCAGCTATGGATAAATAGTGAAGACCCCAACGACGGCGCAGGCGGAAGTGTGTCCAACATCACAACGGCTGGGAAGTCGGAAGAAGGCAACCCCACAGCCACATGGGTCAACTCGGGAGGGTACAGTGGCTAGGGGAGCAAACCCCGAAGACAAACCTGCATCTGGGGGCAGGCATAGGCGGAGTCCAACTGACCGGACCACCGGCAGCCCCCTGAAACTTCATGCCAGACGAAGGTCGTCATGGGTTCTCTCATGCCACTGGAGGTCCATCTGGTAGGAGTGAAGATGATGGGAGTGAGGTCTGCGCACCCACACCCCCACCTTAATCCTTACCTATGTGCAAGCTTCTTGCTCCCCAAAAAGTCCTGTGGCGATGTGGAATGGTGGTGGGCACAGGCCAAGGATGTGGCTGGGAGTGTCTAGCCAAACCATGCACACAGGCGGCAATGGAGTGATGGTCGTTAGGACTGCGGGATGGAGCAGCGCGTCTTTTCGGCAGCTTCCACTGCGACTGAGCAGCCCCACACTGCTCACCCCTGTGATGGGGAAGGACCTGGAAAAGGTGGTCTAAAAATTGTCTGCTCCCCACACTCCGGACGGTAAGCCGCAACCGTCGGAGCATCCCCCCTTGCGGTCGAAAAACTAAAGTGAAAAATAAGTTAAGTATTGCTTCGTGGAACGTTCGCACATTGGTGGACCTGGCTGAAACTCCTGACAGGCCCCACCGCAGGACAGCACTGGTGGCACTGGTGGCCCTGGAGCTCGCACGATATAACATCGACATAGCAGCTCTCAGTGAGACCAGACTACATGGGGAGGACTCCCTGACAGAGGCTGGTGCTGGGTACACCTTCTTCTGGAAGGGGGTCCCCGAAGGCTCTCGTCGTAACCATGGAGTTGGCTTTGCTGTGAAGTCTAAACTGCTGCAACGCATTCCGGAATCCCCTATCGGCATCAATGAGAGACTGATGACATGGCGCATTCCTTTGGCAAAGTAACGCTTCGCCACTCTCATCAGTGCATATGCTCCAACTCTTGATGCCGAACACAACATCAAAGATGATTTCTACAGAGCTCTTGATGCCATCTTACAGAAAACCCCGGCTACAGACAGGCTCATACTCATGGGTGATTTCAATGCTAGAGTGGGTATGGAGCACCTGGTATGGAGTAAAGTCATCGGCCAGCATGGGGTGGGGAAAATGAACCATAATGGGCTCAGACTCCTCTCCCTCTGTGCAGAGCACCAACTGGTCATTACTAACACCATCTTCCAGATGAAGAACAGGTTCAAGACCACCTGGCAGCACTCACGTTCAAAACATTGGCATCTCCTTGATTACGTGATTGTCCGTCAAAAGGACAGACAAGATGTCCTCACCACCCGTGTTATGAGAGGAGCTGAGTGCTGGACTGACCACCTCATGGTCAGATCCAATCTACTCATGAGAATTCAACCCCGTAGCCCAAGAACTGCCTCATACAAGAAACTCAATTGCACAGCACTGAATAGTCATACCACCAAAGACACCCTTCGTCAGCTCCTTGCTGAAAACCTCAACAAGATCCCGGAAGAATCAACTGACTGGCCAGCGTTACGCCAGGCTATTTATAAAGCAGCCTTAGAGGAGCTCGGCCAATTAAGGACACATCACCAGGACTGGTTTGACAGTAACTCATGGAGATACATTCACTTCTAAAAGCAAAGCATGAAGCCCACAAAGCTCTCTATCTTGCCCTGGATCTCCCACTCTCATAACCTCCTTCACTGCTGCAAGAGCAGAAACCCAGCGTGCCCTCCGGATTATGGAGAATACCTGGTGGGTGCAAAATGGCGCAAGAAATTCAAAACCTGGCAGACTGCAATAACATTCAAGGCTTTTACGATGCCTTAAAAGCATTGTACGGCCCCAGGAAACGGGCGATCGTCCCAGTCCGATCAGCTGACGGGTCCATGCTCTTTAAAGGCCGTCACGAGATTCTTGCCCGTTGGGCAAATCATTTTGAGAGTCTCTTTAACCACACCAACCCTGCTGACTTACATATACTGGATAATCTGCCAGACCTGCCACCAACCAAGCACCTGGACACGCCTCCACTTTACTCTGAACTTCGGCAAGCTATTGCAGGGCTGAAGAACAACAAATGCGCTGGACCCGACGGAATCCCTGCAGAGGTTTTTAAACATGGAGGTTACAAAACATCTGGGAATATGGGACCCTCCCACGGGATTGGAAGGATGCTAACATCGTGGTCATTTAAAAGCAGAAAGGAGACAGAGCAGTCTGCGGTAACAGCCGTGGAATATCCCTCCTCTCCATCGCAGGGAAAGTCCTGGCCAAGTTCATGCTCAGCAGATTGGTTGAGCACATCTCGGAATCTGTGCTTCCGGAAACTCAGTGTGGCTTCCGGAAGTCCAGATCCACAACAGACATGGTTTTTGTCCTGAGGCAGCTGATGGAGAAGAGCCGAGAGCAGAACAAAGACCTTTATGTAGCCTTTATCGACCTCAGCAAAGCTTTTGACACCATCAACCGGGAGCTGCTCTGGAAAAACCTCTCCAAACTTGGGGTGCCACCCAAGTTTCTCAGCATCCTACGGCAACTGCATGATGGGATGCAAGCTGCTCACGGGAGAACTCCAGTCTGAGTCTTTCGAGGTAAACGTTGGGGTGAAGCAAGGCTGTGTCTTTGTCCTCATGCTGTTCCCTTGACACTGAAATACACACCCGGATAAATAAAGCCTCATCATCTTTTGGTCGCCTACGCGGCAGGGTTTTTGAAAATCGGAACCTGAAGGTCAGTACCAAGGTTGCTGTTTACAACGCGGTATGTCGCTCCACTCTGCTTTATGGGGCAGAGTCATGGACTCCATACCGCCAGCACTTCACCAACCTAGAGGCGTTCCATATCCGCTGCCTACAGAAGATCCTCAACTTGTCCTGGGAAGATCGAATCCCCCACACAGTCATCCTCAGTAGTACTGACTCAATTTGTATGGAAGCAGCAGTGGCCAAAAAACATCTACGTTGGCTAGGGCACACCATACGCATGCCTGAACATCGCCTGCCCCGCCAAGTCCTCTACAGTCAACTAATGGGTGCAAAGCGCTCTGCTGGAGGGCAAAAGCGGCGTTTTAAGGACTACACCAGGGACCTCCTAAAACGAGCAAACATTCCCGTCACGTATCTCGAATCTTTGACACTTGACAGGTCAGTCTGGCAGGTCACCTGTGCCACTGCAGTTTCTCAAATACACCAAATCAACCAAGACCGACGATCCGAGAGACGCATCAAGAGACACCAGAGGGCGGCTGGTACCCCCCTGGTGTCTGGTTTCCCTTGCTCCATCTGCGGAAGAGTGTGTGGCTCAAGGATCGGACTTGACGCCCATGTGAAGTGGCACCAGCGTCAACGTCGTTGAACCCTCCCCCCTCCCACCCCCATCCCTGGAGCAAGCGTCATCATCGAACACGATGGACAGCTAAGAGTGTGTGTGTGCGTGTGTGTGCGTGTGTGTGTGCGTAAATGTTTACATTTACAAGCTTATGTTTGCGACGAGAGGGGTAAAAATATACAGTGGGGCAAAAAAGTATTTAGTCAGCCACCAATTGTGCAAGTTCTCCCACTTAAAAGAGAGGCCTGTAATTTTCATCATAGGTATACCTCAACTATGAGAGACAAAATAAGAAAAAAAAATCCAGAAAATCACATTGTAGGATTTTTAAAGAATTTATTGGCAAATTATGGTGGAAAATAAGTATTTGGTCAATAACAAAATTTCATCTCAATACTTTGTTATATACCCTTTGTTGGCAATGACAGAGGTCAAACGTTTTCTGTAAGTCTTCACAAGGTTTTCACACACTGTTGCTGGTATTTTGGCCCATTCCTCCATGCAGATCTCCTCTAGAGCAGTGATGTTTTGGGGCTGTCGCAACACGGACTTTCAACTCCTCCAAAGATTTTCTATGGGGTTGAGATCTGGAGACTGGCTAGGCCACTCCAGGACCTTGAAATGCTTCTTACGAAGCAACTCCTTCGTTGCCCGAGCGGTGTGTTTGGGATCATTGTCATGCTGAAAGATTCAGCCACGTTTCATCTTCAATGCCCTTGCTGATGGAAGGAGGTTTTCACTCATAATCTCACGATACATGGCCCCATTCATTCTTTCCTTTACACAGATCAGTCGTCCTGGTCCCTTTGCAGAAAAACAGCCCCAAAGCATGATGTTTCCACCCCCATGCTTCACAGTAGGTATTGTGTTCTTTGGATGCAACTCAGCATTCTTTCTCCTCCAAACACAACAAATTTAGTTTTTTACCAAAAAGTTATATTTTGGTTTCATCTGACCATATGACATTCTCCCAATCCTTTTCTGGATCATCCAAATGCTCTCTAGCAAACTTCAGACGGGCCTGGACATGTACTGGCTTAAGCAGGGGGACACGCCTGGCACTGCAGGATTTGAGTCCCTGGCGGCGCAGTGTGTTACTGATGGTAGCCTTTGTTACTTTGGTCCCAGCTCTCTGCAGGTCATTCACTAGGTCCCCCCGTGTGGTTCTGGGATTTTTGCTCACAGTTCTTGTGATCATTTTGACCCCACGGGGTGAGATCTTGCGTGGAGCCCCAGATCGAGGGAGATTATCAGTGGTCTTGTATGTCTTCCATTTTCTAATAATTGCTCCCACAGTTGATTTCTTCACACCAAGCTGCTTACCTATTGCAGATTCAGTCTTCCCAGCCTGGTGCAGGTCTACAATTTTGTTTCTGGTGTCCATTGACAGCTCTTTGGTCTTGGCCATAGTGGAGTTTGAAGTGTGACTGTTTGAGGTTGTGGACAGGTGTCTTTTATACTGATAAAGCGTTCAAACAGATGCCATTAATACAGGTAACGAGTGGAGGACAGAGGAGCCTCTTAAAGAAGAAGTTACAGGTCTGTGAGAGCCAGCAATCTTGCTTGTTTGTAGGTGACCAAATACTTATTTTCCACCATAATTTGCAAATAAACTCTTTAAAAATCCTACAATGTGATTTTCTGGATGTTTTTTCTTATTTTGTCTCTCATAGTTTAGGTATACCTATGATGAAAATTACAGGCCTCTCTCGTCTTTTTAAGTGGGAGAACTTGCACAATTGGTGGCTGACTAAATACTTTTTTGCCCCACTGTATATGAGTGAAAAAATAAATAACAAAATTAGATGCTAAATTAAGTCAAATTTAACATCCATTTCCTACATCAGAGCCTTTTATTAAAATAAACAACTTTCTCTATTTATTTAAGTTTGTGTATCATCTCATTATTTATCTGACTCATCTCATCCTAAATTTCAACTTGAAGTCACATTCACCAGTTCTGTAAACATGACTCCGTTAGTAAATGTACTTTATTTTCTAAAACTTGACCTAATTTTTTAATTCAGCAGATGTTTGTCATAAAACAAGGTTCAATAGGGCATGCATCCCATGACCGGATGGTGAACCGTTCCAGCGTGCATGTGCGTATATGTGTGCGTTTACACCTCTGCGCTTCCTCTAAAACTCATAGGCCTGTGTCATAAATTGATGAAACGGAGTTGCTTTGATCGTCTGACTAAAAACCTTCACAAAAACTTCACTCGTGCTGTGTGAAATGTGATATTGACACGACCGTCTTCAAACTTCGTTGCACTGCTTGAGATGAAATATCTGCATCTCGTGTGATGTAAAAAAAGTTTACATGCTGCACGCGTGTTTCAAATGATAACAAGTCTTATATGGCAAGAAAATCAGAGAGTTATTGATTTGGTTTCATTCCTGTTAAATATTTGTATGTGCATAACTGCGTTTTAGCTGTTATAACATATCGTAAGATTGACAAAAAGCAAAGAGTAAATAAAGGAAAATGTGTTGTTAAACAAATAAAACAAACTTTCCCCAGAGGTTAGGACTTGTTTGTTTGTTTAAAAGTAAAACTATAGGTCTACTAAACAATTTTTAAAGTGAAAAGATTTAGGTGAATGATGTTGAATGGCTTAATTAAGACATGTAAAAGACGTTTTAAAAATAACTTTAATGTTTTAAAAACAGTCCATGGATTAATTCCTTTAAATCTCCGTTTTGGTGCCTCCTCTTCCGGATCTAGGGGATGAGACGTAGGCGTGGTCTGTCTGAGGACCGGATGTCGCCATTCAGAGTTTTGAGACGGACATGCGCGGACTTCTCGCCGGACGCCGTTTGGGGACTTTTTCTTTTGTTTAACTTTTCCGTTCAGCTAAGTTATTGATAAACTACAAGCTAGATTTCATTTCAGTAGATATGTTTTAACAAACGCCTCTGAGATTACCTTCTTTTTTTGGACAACGGCTAAATGTGCGTTTGTTATTTTTCCTTGTTTCCAGCTTTTCTTGTGACAAAACTTGTCTTCTTAAAAGTTTGATTTTTTTATTTTCATTGTCAAACTAACTAGTTTTAACTTGTGATATTAGTTCAAAAGACTTGGTACAAGAATCTTCTTAACGGTGTTTTTATTTATTTTTAGATGTTGGGTAGATACGTGTTCCTTTAACTCTGTCAAAAGTAGTTTTAAAATGTAGTGTTACAAAATTTGTACAAACGCGTCTGACGCATTTTTATTTATTTTCTCATTTGTAAGATTAGACCAAACCTAGATTTTGATCTGTATCTTAAATCTTATTTAACGGATTGATGTCTTTTTTCCATCCTCTAGCTTTGTCAAAATTTACTTTTCCTAATTTATTTTAAACAACACTTTCTGAAAAAATACAAGCATCGCTCATTTACGTGTATATTCGATGCATTTTCTTTATATTAAAACTTGTTTAATATAAATCAAGTTAACCTTTGTTAGCTTATCCACACTCAAACCCTAGTTTTCTTTGTCTTTGGTTTTATTGATTTCTATTAACGTTACGCTGTTTGACCCTTATTTGGTTTACGTCGTCTATTTTTGCACTCTTTTATAAATGCTATACTCCGACCTTCTTGTTTTGAAGTTTTTCCGTGACATTGTTGTGTATGAAAAAATAACTTTAATAAAAAACTTTTTTCCCCATTTAACAGGGTTTCGCATTTCAATGTCTCCATACACGCACGCACTCTATATAACACATTATATAACCCTAGAAGTCTTAAGCATGACAATACCTTTGGTTTTGAGCAAAACTTTGTTCAAAAGTTTGGTTTTAAAACAAAACTTTTCCCACAACCTAGGATCTGTTTGTTTAAAAGAACAATTAGGCTAAACTATTAAAGTGAATAGATTTGCATTTATGCATTTAGCAGACACTTTTATACAAAGCGACTTACAGCGCATTCAAGCTATACATGTTTTAGGTGAATGATGTTGAATGGCTTAATTAAGACATGTAAAAAACTTACTAAAATAACTTCTAACATTTTACTTTACTCTAAATCTCCGTTTTGGTGTCTACTCGTCCGGATCTAGGGGATGGGGATGTAGGCGTGGTCTGCCCCCGGTGTGCTTGGGGAGCTCATTCTAACTATGACTGTCGATGCGTACGAACCTCTCTACGGACACGCGTGGACCTCTAGTTGCAAGTTGAGCGTCTGTTATTTTTCCTTGTTTCCCAGCTTTTCTTGTGACAAAACCTCTGTCTTAAAAGTTTGATTTTTTTATTTTATTTTACACCACGGTAAGGCATCGCTATTATTTAACTTGTGATATTAGTTCAAAAGACTTGGTACAAGAATCTTCTTAACGGTGTTTTTATTTATTTATTTATTTTAGATGTTGGGTAGATACGTGTTCCTTTAACTCTGTCAAACTAACTAGTTTAAAATTGTAGTGTCACAAAATTTGTACAAACGCGTCTTGATGTCTTTTTTCCTAGTCTATTTACTTTGATTTTGTATTTTTCTTTAACACTGTCGAACTAACTACTTTTTGAATTACAATATTACTCGGTTTTAACAAACGCGTCTGACGCATTTTTTTTTTTTTATAACGTAGTAAGATAAGACTAAACCTAGATTTTTATTTGTTTTCTTACACTGCATTTTACCTATTTTTAAACAACGCTTTCTGGAAAAATAGATATTGCTCATTTTACGTGTATATACGGTGCATTTTCTTCACATGTATGTGTATGAAAAACTTTAATAAAAACTTCCCTTTCTCCACATTTTACACAGTTTCACAATTTATTGTTTAAACTCACAAAACACAAAGTTTTCAAAAAGCATTCCACACCACCCCTCCACCCTCCCCCGTATCAGATATACCACGTGGGTTATCCGTCTAAGATCCCCACATGGGGAGACTAGATAAGGGTGGGGGCTGTACAAACAGGTGTTCAGTTTTTGGTGGTTTTTTATGAGGGTAATAAATCATTTTTATGTGCCACAAAGCAGCCAACTATCTCTCTCCTGGCGTACACATAGCACACTATTACACTTCTAATATTCAAATCTTACACTTCTAATGATTCAAAAAATCATTAAAGGATTGTTAGACTGCATTAATTAGGTCAACCGGAACCGGGAACACTTCCCATAAAACTAGAGATCGACCGATATATCGGTTAACCGATATTTTTCCCGATATTTAAGCATACCATAATCGGTTATCGGTTTTGTAAAAAAAAAAAAAAAAAATTGGTCAACTTGAATTTTTTATATCACATACATAATTATACAGAGTATAATCAGCAGAGAAATGTGTTCTCTGTATTTGACCCATCCAAGAGCACACACACACCTGGAGCAGCTGACACACGCAGGCACACACACACACACACACACACACACACACACACACACACACACACACACACACACACACACACACACACACACACACACACACACACCTGGAGCAGTGGACACTGTTCACTCAGCGGTTGATGCTCAGCACGTCCACCGCATGTAACTTTTAACAAGATTCACTTGTTTGAAACATGCAAAATTATATTAACATTTACTAACCATTATTTCGAAAATAAACATCTAAATAAATACATCTCTATCGAAATTAATTATTTATTATCTCCGCAAGCAATCGCAGTTTGAGTATAGTTCTGTGTAAATAGATAAACCGCGCTGTCAGCAGTTTTCATAATTTAGAATGACAAAAACATTTTAATAATTCTGACAAAACATGCCAGTTAAGAAATGCAATCAAATACAATGTTTTGTTTGTTATAGCTTATTTCAATATTCCAGAGAATATTATTCAGTGAATGAACATTATCCAGTGCATTATTATTCACTCTTTAGCCTATTAATCAGCTTATAAACCTAAAACTGTAGTTTAAAATGAAGTTGATATTTTGTTTGAGTTTTCCCTCTGTTCCTTAGGTTTTAAATAAGCCTGTAAACGCCGTGCGCATTTTATTTTGACTTTAATATCAGCAGCAATTCGGCATCAAGCAGTGTTTAAAATAAAAATCTGCAAATACTGTGTAACCAAATAAATGAGAAACGAATGTTTTTTTTTTTAACATTATCAATTAGATCAGGGGTAATAGATCGCTCACGCTTTAGGTCAGTGTTTCTCAACCAGGGGGGCGAGAGATAAAACTCAAATATAATACATTCACTAATATTATGACTCGCATGTTAAGTAATGTAAAAAAATATATAGCCTATAAATACATAACAGTACCACCTCTCTACGTATTCTGTGTTTAGGAGGAGAAATATGGTTCTCATGGCGCTGTGAATACAGACTGAACAGGCTCAAAACCGCTGTATGAAAACATGATACACAAACTACAGCTCTCGCTGGATAAAAGAAGCCAGTGTCACACTAGTACACACAAGTTTTGATGGGCAAGTTTTGTAATCAAGGTAAAGTTGATTACAGTGACATAATCGTGCATTAGGCGCGCGTTATGCCCGTTATAAATGACGTGCAAACGAACCGTGTATGTGCGCTCTCGATCACTATAACATCATATTTCTGCTTGAATACAGCTCAGTATATAGTTGAATACATCGACGTGAATAGTGAATAATAATAAAACACTATTTTATGTATTATTATTAAATTAATGCAACATCACAACGAGCCTTTTTAATTATTTATTTAATTTGTATTTTATCATTTATTTACTTTTCACTTGGTAGATCTCGGTGAGTTTTCTCCCTTGACTTAGATTAATGTCAGACACAGAAGCCATAGGCTTTAAACGGGCGCTTTTACATTTCGTTTTGAAACTCTTCCGCATCGTCTTGTCTGTGTCACCTCACTCTTCTTGTCAGTCATCTCTCTTCACATGATAAATTAAATCTGATCTGTGATGTAGAGGTTTGCGCGGGACTGCTTTAGGTTTTATTCCGCACACACCCGCTCCCGCGATATATTCACTGTTTGTTCACATTTCTGCTTAAAGAAAGAGAGATAGACTAACAAATAAAAGTGTAGTCTGCACAAAATTGTATTGATTTTATTCGTTTTGTCAAGAGTCTTGAATTTATTGACTGATAAATGTCAATAGCATTTTGCTGCCAACAAGGAATAAAGTGTCACAGAGAGGAAAAAAAAGTTATATAAAAATTGTAATCCCTATTTTTATTCGTTTTGTCAGGATATAATTAATTTAGGCTAACATTCAGCCTAACACAATAGGAAAAAATGTAGGTTTAGCCTAATATATATTTTATAAGTCTTGTCAAAACACTAAATTTCAACACATTGAAAAGTGCAGCAGAGAAAAATAAATAAATTCAACACAGTCTGTCATTTAAAATGATAGAATAAGCATAATACAAAAAAATTAAAAATTAAAGACGAGTTGAACGTCCTTCAATGACATCGCATTCACACTCCATCGTTATTCTGATCTGTCACTCATCACAACCTGCCAGTTCTGTTTGAGAGCTGTATATTATAATCGGCATCGTTGCACATGCTTTGCTCAGACCCCGCAAAATAAAACGAAGCACTGGTTCGTGCTGCAGCGCGCATAACGGTCCGAGTGCAGGCTGTACCGGTGCTCGATAAGAATAAAGCGCAGATATGCTGTTCTGAAAGGAGGTATGGGAACGGGATATTGTTAGACTGCCCGCTCAAATTCAAACTGCACCAGAGTTACCGACCGCTACCCCCTTGTATTCGGGAAATTAATCCCGCGGCGTAAGAAATCTGGTCGGGACCACCGCGGCAATGCAAACCTAGACTGCTGTGATGCAAGACTCGTTCGGTCGGTGCACTTGTGTTGAGCAGCAGCGTTTAGTTTTAATTGTAGTGTCCTCTAACTGAACAAATTTATTTTTATTACTATAAAAACAAATCTAAACGACGGTGCCATGGTGAGCAAGTGACGGTGTTGTGCTTAACACCGGTATAACCGTCATCACGTCTATCGCGGCAAGCCTACTTCACTCTGTTATTTATTTACTTTATAACAGTAAATAAATATCGGTTCCCTTTCGAGCTTTCACGAGACATCACAGAGAATTTCTCCGTTATGGGAACTCCTTCCCTCCAACCTTTCCTGAAGACCTATTGGCTCACGCCAGTCAATGACTGGCCAATTGTCGCAAAGCATGCAAATATGACGAGCTCGAGAGGCAGTATAAATGCGGCGCCCGCGACAATTACGTCAGAATCTTTTTCTTCACTTTGCTGAACCTAGGTTATGGCTTAAAATATTACAGCTCACGGTTAAGGTTCGCTCGTTCGAGGGCAGGCCTCATGGCTGCTCCTCTGCAGCGTTCAGGTGAGTATGACATTTCTTAAAGGTAGTCCGTCTGCCCTCTGATCAGCGGTGGACCTTCGGGACTCAGGTGATGAGCTCATGCCGACTAAATGTCCGCATTCCTCTCACCGTCGAACCTGCAGGACAAGACATCAGCCCGGCTTCTCACGCCCCCCTTCCATGGCGGTGCGGAGAGCCGAGAGCAGATGCGGGAGCAAAGGGATCTCACGTCGCGCCGCAGATGCTGCGGAAAACCCACTGTGTAAGCATGCAGCCCCGCCTCAGAGCAGCGTTCTGCTGTTTGCAAAGCACAATCGCTCCTCTCTCATTCACATGATAATAGCCCCTTATTAGCGGCTACCGTGTGTACGGAACAACCTCTCATTCACATGACAATAGCCCCTCATTAGCGGCTACCGTGTGTGCGGAACAACCTCTCATTCACATGATAATAGCCCCTCATTAGCGGCTACCGTGTGTTCGGAACAACCTCTCATTCACATGATAATAGCCCCTCATTAGCGGCTACCGTGTGATCGGGACAACCTCTCATTCACATGATAATAGCCCCTCACTGCGGCTGCAGTGGGTAGAGGACATTTATAATTCACATGGTAACAGCCCCGTATCAGCGGCTACATTGTGTAGTGAACATTTTATAATTCACATGATAACATCGGCGGCGCCTTGTGTGTAGAGGACATGTTTTTCTAATTCACAAAGCGCGCGAAGGCGATGGGATCTGATGCCCCTGCGCGGGAAGCGCGCAAAGATGAGGAGTCACATGACTCCCCTACGCGAGAATCGCGCGAAGGTGAGGAGTCACATGACACCCCTGCGCGGAAAAGCGCGCGAAGGCGAGGAGTCACCTGATGCCCTGAAGGGCGCATCCTATCAGCCTCCCAGATTTCGCCGGACTATTACGCCAGCGCATCCTATCAGCCTCCCAGAGTTGTTTACACCTACACGTGGTGTTCAACTAGGTCGTATAGCATAGTCAGCCTGTAGTTATTACAGCCGCTATATTGTAGAAGACCGCGGGATCGAGGTCTTCTTGGACAAGTTATGGACAAGTTAAAGAGACCCGGGAAGAGGCACCACGACCAGTGCAGGAGCCCTCAAGCTGTCTCAAAATTGTAAAATGTGTGGGACGAAGTGTGTTCATTAAAAGCATACGTTTGCACGAGGAGCTTTTCCTCCTCGCTCAGTCACCACCGCCGCTCGCCCCTCCCCTGAGCGACCGGAACCCGCTGGTCAGTTCATGAGCGCGTGAGAAGCGATTCCAAGAATCTCACGCTGGTTGCTCTGCATAAGAGCGAGGGTACACCCATCAATTCAGACGTAGACCACCCCGTTTCAATGGCGTGGCGTAGTCTCTAACACTGACTCGAAATGCCCTTATCCTAAACAAGAGCTATACAATTGCTCGGAGAAGGAGCAATAGAACAATTTTCAGCGAGCAGGCGGGACGGCTGTTTTGTCCAGCCGCTGTTTTGGGGTGCCTAAGAGAGAGGGTGGACTCTGCCCGATTCTAGATCTCGGACCCATCAACAGAGCGCGGCAGCGTCCGTTCAGGATGTTAACGCTAAGCAGATCCTGGCGCATTCGAGGGGACTGGTTTGCGTCCGTGGATTTAAAGGACGTGCATTTTCACATTCGGATAGCACCGCATACAGACGGTTTTTCTGAATAGCTGTCAACTGTCAGGGAGAAGCACAGCGTTCCAATACTCTGTTCTCCCGTGAGCGGCGTGGACTTCGGGATGTTTGCGCATCGCGGCCACATCGAAGCTCTGGCGCAACCCAGATGCGCCAGATGATCACGATGGATGCATCGACTCACGGCTGGGGAGTAGTGTGCGAGGAATGCCAGCCCGGGACTGTAGCTGGAATCTCAGAGCCGGTGGCACATAAACCGCCTGGAGCTGGAAGCAGTCTTCTTAGCTCTAAAGGATTTTCAGCCACAGCTGGAACAGCAAAATGTACTGATTCGCACCGACAACACGTCTGTGGTTTCGTATATAAATCCTCAAGGAGAGTGGAGATTGCACCCTGAGTCGGTGGCATAAAATGGATGAGCGGACAGACAGAGATTCAGATGCGGTGGCTGCAGCGACCGTATCTCGGCTTTGTTACTGATTAATAAGTCTAATTTTGACATCTGGAACTCTGCTTCTCGAGCCTCATTGACTAAAATGAAGGAATCCACCTCTCGTTCTTTGGGCCACGACAGAAGCAGTCTTCTTAGCTCTAAAGGATTTTCAGCCGCAGCTGAAACAGCTGCATGTACTGATTTGCACCGACAACACGTCTGTGTTTTCGTACATAAATCCTCAAGGAGAGTGGAGATTGCACCCCGAGTCGGTTCGGATGATCTGGAACCGCTAGCCTTAAGGGAGAGCGGAGGTGGATCTGTTCGCCAAGAGCGAGAACACGCATCGCCTGTTGTTCTTCACTCCCCGCTGACATCACGCTGACAGCAGCTAGGCCGTATGCATTTCCTCCGATCAAGAAATGTTACCGCTGGTGTTATGAGAGATCAGGGTGGAGCGAGCATCAGTGATACTCATCGCCCCGAATCCAGCCTGGGTTCCCAGACTTGACGGAACTGCTGGAGGCACCTACTTGACGTTCCCCGGCAGGAAATATATGCTATCCCAGGTCGAACCTGGAACTATAGAGCCATCATGTGTGATCACTTCAGGGGTATCAGAGATGGGCGCCTTACAGTCTCGCACGCTCATGGGAGCGCGAAAACCCTCTACAAGACGTTTGTATGCTTCAAATGGGAGTGTTTGTGAAGGAGTCAGGCTCATATCGACCCGACTACTTGCACCGTATGTTCGGAGTTTCCCGCTGCACAGACTGGATAGTGGATCGTTACCATCGACACTGAAGTCTATGTCGCGGTCATTGCCGTGTCCATTCCCCGCAGAGCGGGCAATCGTTCGGTAAAAAAAGACTACATCCCCCATGTCCACTTTCGTTTCCGCCCTGGGACCAGGAAGTGGGGTAAGAGCTCTCTCATTGCAACCATTTGGGCCTTTAACATCCGTAGGTTTGAAGGAGCTATTCCTTAAAACTACAGTCCTTCTGGCCTTCGCTTCGGCTAAGCGCATAGAACATTTACACGCTTTTTCTGTGGACAGCGACTGCATTCGATTCGGTCCCGGGGACTGCAGTGTCACTCTCCGGCCGAGATTGGAATACGTGCCTAAATCACTGTCTACCCCCTTCGAAAGGACAGAGACGGTTCGCTGTCAGCCCTTTACTAATCATCGCCTCACAGAGTGCGGACGCCCAGACTGCAGTTTGCCCGTCCAGTGTTTTTGAGATTTTACATTGACCGCTTCAAGCAGTTTTCGCAATCGATCCAGCTTTTGGGTGCTATGGTGGGTGTCTGAAGGGCCGAGCCGTGTCGAAACAAAGTCTGTCACACTGGATTGTGGACGCTATCACGGAGGCATATACAACCCAAGGTTTGGAAAATTCCCTCTGCACATTGAGGGCTATTGTTCCACCTAGCGTGGTCAAGATGTATGTGTATTCAAGATATTTGCTTGGCAGCCGGTGGTCTTAGAATATCTTCGCCAGGTTTTACAAGCTGGACGTTTAGTCCTTAGCCTCCCAAGAGCGGTCGGTGAGTAACTAATTCATGTTGCTAACGTTACCTTTTGTGGGAGGTGTGTTTGTACAGTACATTACTCAGCCCTCTATGAGGTGTTGTTTGTCGGCCCTGAGTTCAGTGCCGCGGACATGGTCATGTTATGGTATGCTGCTCAAACACAGTTAACTCTGTATAGCTCCTATAATACTGCTATGGCTGGATGTGTTCTGCCCTGCTCTCAGCGCAGCCCATGTAGTCACTTGCCAGATATGCAAATTTAGTATACCTGAGGTGGCGCTCATTGGCTTATCTCATCTATCAGCTGTGAGCCCGCCCCTACGAGCGCTGTTATTGGTGGAATGC
This sequence comes from Gymnocypris eckloni scoliostomus, assembly GCA_027564155.1. Lineage (NCBI taxonomy): Eukaryota > Metazoa > Chordata > Actinopteri > Cypriniformes > Cyprinidae > Gymnocypris > Gymnocypris eckloni. Next base: position 23,124,719 of record CM050417.1, read on the forward strand.
TATCGCGCTGTGTAACTGGTACAGGCTGCCCGTCTCTCACGGGCGGGATTGAATAACGTTCCCATAACGGAGAAATTCTCCGTGATGTCTCGTGAAAGCTCGAAAAAGGGAACGCTCCGGTTACTGTCGTAACCTCGGTTCCCTGAGAGCGGGAACGAGACATCACGGTGATCGCCGTGATTGCTGCTCGTTCAGCCAAGCGGCGTTCAGTATCAGATTCTGACGTAATTGTCGCGGGCGCCGCATTTATACTGCCTCTCGAGCTCGTCATATTTGCATGCTTCGCTACAATTGGCCAGTCATTGACTGGCAGAGCCAATAGGTCTTCAGGAAAGGTTGGAGGGAAGGAGTTCCCATAACGGAGAAATTCTCTGTGATGTCTCGTTCCCGCTCTCAGGGAACCGAGGTTACGACAGTAACCGGAGCGTTCTGCATATCGGTTATCGGGTACATAAACGTACAAATAATCGGTATCGGTTATAAAAAAATCAATATCGGTCGATCACTACATAAAATTTGTTACATCTATGCTAATATTGGTCTATTTTTTCTTATTCCTAGGTCACCGAAGCCACCCAATCCGGTCCGTATTCAGCCCAGATGATCACTGCAGTCACCAGGTCCAGTTCGTATCCAGATCAGATGATGATGGATCAGCACCTAGAGACAACCTCTACAGCCCCTACAGCCCTGAACGTCAACGAAGTCTAGGACACCTAGATGAGCCCCAGAGACAGATCCCCAGTGAGGACCTCATCACCAAGACACCAAGAATTGATTGCACAGATACTGTTTAAACTGAAATGAGCTGGACAATACCATCACTGAATTCAATAATGAAATGCCTTTAACTGAAAATTTAGTGTTTTGAGTCCTATTTTGATATTGCAGTTGCTTTGACACAATTTGTATTGTTAAAAGCGCTATACAAATAAAGGTGACTTGACACGAATCAAAAGACTGTAACAGGGACATTTTTATTAATTTCAACAGCACCTTGTAAGATTTAGCCAACACATGCACTGACCAGCATTGTCTGTTAAATGATCGCTGCACAAACTTCAGTACACCTAGTCATGAGGCTGAACATTTTCTGCTCAACTATTCTCTAAAGCACCGTAGTAAAAAAAAATAAGTCTTACTGTGGCCATTTTTTTTTTAAATCAAGAAGAACAGGATGAATCCATTTAGTCAAATGTAAGAAAAATATTACAAATAAAATAATTAACTGCACTAAATGTAATGGTGTTAAATATTAAATTACAAACATTGCACTGTGTTTGAAGTTTGAACTATTGACAATTTACCTCTATAGATAGTTGAATGTCTAAAGTGGACTATCAAAATAAAGTGTTAACCAATAAATCTTCAACATAATATATAAATAAAACAATAAAATCAAACAACAAATAAATCAACAAAGCGATAAATAAAACAAACAATTAAAATTATAAATAAATCAACTCAATCATCTAAGCCTGGTGACTTTTGAAAGCAAAGCCACTCTCACTGATACTGAGCTCAAAGCTGATAAGTAGTTTCACCACTATACAATACATTTATTTAATAATGTGTGTAAGCTTTATGATACACCACACTATAACCTTGTTACCACAGCGAAAAACTGCTGATAAATGATGTTATGAATTATTGATGTCTGATCTGTTAACGCTCCTCAGGCCAACAGCCTCCTCCAATCAAACCGTCTGATTATCAAGAACAACATATTACAGAAAATGAGTGGTGAAGACATTAATCAATGCCTCAACCCAGAATAACATCTGCAGAAGCCCAGAACACAATGCAGCAGGCTTGCATACTTATTGACTTTCATTTATTTGCTGTGTATGGGGGTGTATGAAAGACATAGAACATTTGTGTGGGTTGGTAATAAGGTCCCAGCTTAATTAGCACAATCAGATAACAGACCCTTCTGGATATCAGAATTTTCACTGCAAGTCTCCACTTACAGCAAAATCACTTCCAAATAAAGGGACATCAAATTAGAAACCACAGTTTATCAAATGACTTAAAATTATCCCCTTAGAAAACAGGACAACAAAATAAAGATTTAGATAATCAAAAATGTGCAACTTTTTTTTTAAAACACATGCTGTTCTGTACAGTGTTTATTTGTTTCCTATTGCATTAGGCTGTAAAAATTGCACTGTGTAAGAGAACATAACTGGAATTCAGTAAAAGAACAGACTTGACATCTGTGATGTGTCAGAGATTTTAGATATACAAAGATGGTGCACTCATATCACTTACAAATGTGACAACACACAACAGGTCCACCTTCTAAATAAAAGAACCATTCGCAATCCGCTTGTTAAGTCTAACGTCACCGCTTCCACGTCCAAATGCTCTATCAGATACCATGAGAAAACAACAAAAAGTGCTAATATACATTCACAATGAGATATAATACTACCAAAAAAATTATAATCCTAAACTTTAACTTCATACTGAAATCCCAGATATCCAGACAATGAAAATATAAATAAATAAATAAATAAAACCTACTTTTGTGGTAGGCTGATGCAATATAACTAGTATGTTAAGGCATATGGGTTGTTTACAAGTTTTTACACAGCCTGTGTGCTGCCACATCTGGCTTAGATTAGTAAATTGAGTTTCTGCCTGCATTATTGTCAATGGCCAGTTAGCAATTTAGATAAAATTATACAAACCCGATTCCAAAAAAGTTGGGACACTGTACAAATTGTGAATAAAAAAGGAATGCAATAATTTACAAATCTCATAAACATACTTTATTCACAATAGAATATAGATAACATAAAATGTTGAAAGTGAGACATTTTGAAATGTCATGCCAAATATTGGCTCATTTTGGATTTCATGAGAGATACACATTCCAAAAAAGTTGGGACAGGTAGCAATAAGAGGCTGGAAAAGTTAAATGTACATATAAGGAACAGCTGGAGGACCAATTTGCAACTTATTAGATCAATTGACAACATGATTGGGTATAAAAAGAGCCTCTCAGAGTGGCAGTGTCTCTCAGAAGTCAAGATGGGAAGAGGATCACTAATTCCCCCAATGCTGCGGCGAAAAATAGTGGAGCAATATCAGAAAGGAGTTTCTCAGAGAAAAATTGCAAAGAGTTTGAAGTTATCATCATCTACAGTGCATAATATCATCCAAAGATTCAGAGAATCTGGAACAATCTCTGTGCGTGAGGGTCAAGGCCGGAAAACCATACTGGATGCCCGTGATCTTCGCGCCCTTAGACGGCACTGCATCACATACAGGAACGCTGCTGTAATGGAAATCACAACATGGGCTCAGGAATACTTCCAGAAAACATTGTCGGTGAACACAATCCATCGTGCCATTCGCCCTTGCCGGCTAAAACTCTATAGGTCAAAAAAGAAGCCATATCTAAACATGATCCAGAAGCGTAGGCGTTTTCTCTGGGCCAAGGCTCATTTAAAATTGACTGTGGCAAAGTGGAAAACTGTTCTGTGGTCAGACGAATCAAAATTTGAAGTTCTTTTTGGAAAACTGGGACGCCATGTCATCCGGACTAAAGAGGACAAGGACAACCCAAGTTGTTATCAGCGCTCAGTTCAGAAGCCTGCATCTCTGATGGTATGGGGTTGCATGAGTGCGTGTGGCATGGGCAGCTTACACATCTGGAAAGGCACCATCAATGCTGAAAGGTATATCCAAGTTCTAGAACAACATATGCTCCCATCCAGACGTCGTCTCTTTCAGGGAAGACCTTGCATTTTCCAACATGACAATGCCAGATCACATACTGCATCAATTACAACATCATGGCTGAGAAGAAGGATCCGGTACTGAAATGGCCAGCCTGCAGTCCAGATCTTTCACCCATAGAAAACATTTGGCGATCATAAAGAGGAAGATGCAACAAAGAAGACCTAAGACAGTTGAGCAACTAGAAGCCTGTATTAGACAAGAATGGGACAACATTCCTATTCCTAAACTTGAGCAACTTGTCTCCTCAGTCCCCAGAAGTTTGCAGACTGTTATAAAAAGAAGAGGGGATGCCACACAGTGGTAAACATGGCCTTGTCCCAACTTTTTTGAGATGTGTTGATGCCATGAAATTTAAAAATCAACTTATTTTTCCCTTAAAATGATACATTTTCTCAGTTTAAACATTTGATATGTCATCTATGTTGTATTCTGAATAAAATATTGACATTTGAAACTTCCACATCATTGCATTCTGTTTTTATTCACAATTTGTTCAGTGTCCCAACTTTTTTGGAATCGGGTTGGCTGAACTTGACAATAAACAAATATTTCAAACTGTGCATTTAGCCTTACACAATGGCCTACCATGTGCATACTCTTCCATTTTATGTGAGCAACTGACAGCACTGCCAGTGTCACCACAGTCATGAGATAAAGGAGGATATGCTCAAGTTACTGTCGGAGGAGTAACCGGAATACACTTTTTTAAAAGTTATTTTTAATGTTATTGTTTTTATTGTTGCGGCATGTTTATTATGATTAAACCCAGAGGATATGACTCGTTTAAGATAATTAAATTAGCTACTTTCAAATAATTAATGGGAAATATTGAATTTCTTTGGTTAAAAAAAAGGTGGTCAGACTCAATAGAATTAAAACATACATTCAGTAGGTTTGTAACATCATATTTACATTAAACTGTGGTTTATGTGTTTAGATTAAGCGTCTGATGAACTGTTCATCAATAAATCAATAATCTCATGCTATGGGCACTGCCTTTGATTCCGGCTACAGCGGAAGTTATTTTACACTACTATTTGAAGCTACCGCTTTTCGAATGAGGAAGTGTGATAAAAGCATAGTTATGCTTTTATATAGTTACTTTGAATGCTTGAATCTGATTGGCTGACGAACGTTCTGAGGTGTGCAATTATTTTCAGGGAAACGCACGGCGAACGTAGTTCCAGGCAGCTCTCTTGACCGCATAACAGTTCCGTATTACTTTGCCAAATTATTTCTGTTATTTCAAAGGTCTTACAACAGAAAAATAACCAAAACCCACAATGACACTGGCCAAACAAATAAATACACTAAACAAAAGGATAAAAATCGACAGATCTTGTCCATGTTTTTGCCACAACATTACGTTTTATTATGTACGGAAAGCACATAGCCTAACGTTACTCTCTCTTTCCAACATTAATCGCTCTTTCTCTCTCTGGTCTTATAACTTAGTTATTAAATGTATTAACAGCATTAGTCTGCTATCAATGGCTCAAGCCTCTGTTATGGTTTAAAATTACGCTTTGGAATTAGCAAGGGAGGCGTTGGATGAGATGCGGAAGAGATAATCCTACTCACAATAGCGATTGAAGTAGAAAAAACGGACGAATGTCTTGAAATATATCATCTGATCAATGACTTGAGGTGTGGCAACCGAAGTATAAGCGGAATAATTGACTCCGAGCCGTTGAATTATTAGAAAAATAATGCACACCGAGGTGGTGATGTGGTCACGACACGAAGCGGAGTTAAATTAAAGGAAAATTAAACGAAAATAGAAAAGGCCTGTCGGCAATTATTCCTTACTTATTCAAATGTGTATGTGATTTGTTGTGAATGTGAAAATATTTGTGAATTTTGAATGAATGATGCATTTTATATAGGGCTTTATTGTGTATTGTTGTACACCCAACGCGCTTTACAATCATGTGGGGGGTCTCTTCTCAACCACCACCAGTGTGCAGCATCCACTTGGATGACGCGACGGCTGCCACAGGACAACGGTGCCAGTGCGCTCACCACACACCAGCTACAGGTGGAGAGGAGAGAGAGTTAAAGAGACAATCAAGTGGATGGGGATTATTAGGAGGCCATGATTGACAAGGGCCAGTGGTGGGAATTTGGCCAGGACACCGGGGTTACAGCCCTACTCTTTTACGAGAAGTGTCATGGGATTTTTAATGACCACAGAGAGTCAGGACCTCGGTTTAATGTCTCATCCGAAAGACGGTGCTTGTTGACAGTATAGAGTCCCCATCACTATACTGGGGCGTTAGGATCCACACAGACCACAGGGTGAGCAGCCCCTGCTGGTCTCACTAATGGCGCTTTTCCACTGCATGGTACGGTACGGTTCGGCACGTCTCGGTATGGTACGGTACGGCTCAGTTCGGGTCGGTTTGCATTTCCACTACAGTTTAGTACCGCTATAGAGTGGGTGGGATTATTCACGTGTCGTTTTAATTGCGCCGCCTCTACTGCCGTGACATCATCGTAAACGCGCCACAAACAAACTCACAACAAAGAAAGGAGACGGAATAGTGTTCTTCATTCGCGGCATGTGGATGTTTTTAACAACAATGGAGAGGTCTATGAGAATGCTTGTGATTTACCCCCAGCAGCAGAGACTGTGGTGACAGTGACACGGGCTGTAGATGAGGAGAGCAGGGATGTTCGTGCAGGTGTGCTGCGTTACTTGATTAGTTAACTATTCATGCAGCGTGTTCTGTAAAGTGAATTATCAATAAACTTTTGAATATTTCAATTTACAATGTATCCCTTGTTTTTTTTATTTATGTGATGTTTTTTATAATCGTGGCATTAATCATTTGTCTTTTTCAAGAGGTTCATTACGTGCTCATACAATAATACATATTTAATATAGTCTGGAGGTACACTTATTCGATCAGATTGTTTTTAATTGAAGCAAAACACACATACAAAGGTAAAAATATAAAAAGAAGACATACTCTGAAAATATAGCAAGTTCAAAAGTATATACATAAGGCTTTTTCCTTCGGCGTCGCGCCATCAAGGTCTCGCTGGATCCGCTCCTTGGCTATCAACGAGAGGAACGGCTGTACTTCCTCAACAGACAATGAAACAGATAATTTGTGGTTGATGCAAAAAGGTGCGTTTGTTGAAACAAAAGTTGTCCGATCCTTCACTGGCTGTGCTGATTTAAATCTAGCGAGTCTCATGTTGCAAGTTCTTTGACGCAGTAATGACGATTCTCTCCGGCCAATCAGTGATCAGCAGAGTTTACACGTCACGTTTTGGTAACGGTACGGATCGCTTGGAACCTCGGCTGAGGTGGTACTAAAAAAGTACCAGGTACCAGGTACAGTACCCAGTGGAAAACCCCCCAAAAGTGAACCATACCGAACCGTACCGTGCCGTACCATGCAGTGGAAAAGCGCCATAAGACCTCTTCCAGCAGCAAGCTAGTTTTCTCAGGAGGTCTCACATCCAGGTACTGACCAGGCTCAACCCTGCTTAGCTTCAGTGGGCAACCGGTCTTGGGCTGCAGGGTGATATGGCTGCCGTTTTTTGTTAATCACTATCACTTTATACTTCGTGTCTTTTTTTGATAAATTTTTTTTTTCTGTTACGCAGTAAAGTTAAAGTGAAGCGCATTAAGTATGCATAAATGAAATGGCTTAATTTCTGCACGCTATCTCTTGTCAGTGCTTTGTTCATAACGCAATTATCAGGACAGAAAACCTGCATAATGTTTGAAATGAAATGTATATTTATGTAATATTTACTAAATGAGAACAACTAATTTAAAAATGAATACTTGAAAAAATATTAAATCTATAAAAAAATTAATACAGATTAAAATCTGTAATCCTATTGTAGTATTTTTCACAATATGTACACATTTTTCGCTACATACTTTTTTTATAAACTACAGTTTAAAAGTTTAAGTTGGAAAGAATTCTCAATTTTTTTTTTAGAAATCATCATTTTAATACTGTTCTTTTAAACCGTGTATTCATCAAAATATACAGAAAATAAATGCTTTCACAAAAAATAAGCAACAACCATTTCAACATCGATAATAAATTTAATTATTTCTAAAAGATTATTTCTAAAAAGGATAATGTGACACTGAATACTGAAGTAATGGTTACTGCATGGCTGATTCAGCTTTTCTCTCAATTGAATAAATGTAACCCTGGACCACAAAAACAATCTTAAGTCTCTGGTGTATATTTGTAGCAATAGTCAAAAAATACACTGCATGGGTCAAAACTATTGATTTTTCTTTTATGCCAAAAATCATTAGGACATTAATAAAAGATCATGTTCCATGAAGATATTTTATAAATATCCTACTGTGTGTGTGTGTGTGTGTATATATATATATATATATATATATATATATATATATATATATATATATATATGTCTATATGCATATTAGTAATCAAAAATTACGTTTTATATATATATATATATATATATATATATATATATATGAAGAGCTCTTTTCCAAAACGCTATAAATCCATTTTAATAGTTTTCATGAAAATGACATTTTTTTTACCTAGACCCATACATTTTGTTAATATTCAATGTATCCTGTTAAAATGGTCTGTTGGCTCAGTCTGAACATGTTAAACAATGATTGTTAAATGAAACAACAATATTGTCGATTATAAATGCAAAGTTTGTTTTTTGTTTTTTTCAAAACGCTACAAATCCATCCTTTTTGTTTTTTTTATGTTGGTTTATGTCAAAAAAAATAAAAAAGAGAACATGCAACACATGTTATCAAGGACTTATACTATAAACTGGTCGCACCAGCCTTGTGTTGATGTAACCCCCCCGGGTCCGCACCATCACACCGAGCGGGTCTCGAACCCGGGTTTCCGGCGCGGGAGGCGGGTGCTCTAACAAGGAACGCCAAAGGCTACAGCCTCTAGTGTCAGTCGCTAGAGCGCCTCTTTTTGAGGTCAGGAGAGTGACGTTTACACACCGCCTTTACTGGCATACACATCTGTTACATTGACATCCCACAGTGGGTATTAACGCGCCACCTGAGTGAGTGCATATCGCATTTAGGCTAAAAACAGGTTCGGCGCTTATAGCGGTTTGGAAAGGAACATCATCTTGCAGTACATTTTAAACAAGGAAATATAGCGATTTGGCATGAAACATTGATGGAGCAGTGAATAGGTTCAGTAGACAGCAAAATGGCATGATGAACTCATTTTTTTTCATTAAAAATTTTCAAATTTGGCGTTTATCGCATTTTGGAAAAGAGCTCTTCATATATATATATATATATATATACACACATATAAAACGTAATTTTTGATTACTAATATGCATTGCTAAGTACTTCATTTGGAAAACTTCAAGGCAATTTTCTAAATATTTAGATTTTTTTGCAGCCTCAGATTCCAGATTTTAGCTGTATCATTCTAATAGCTGTATCTCAGCCAAAAATTGTCCCATCATAACAAACCATACATTAAGGGAACACTTATTTATTCAGCTTTCGGATTTACCCATATAACTAGTTTTGTGGTCCAGGGTCACAAATTAAGTTTTTAAAGATATTAAAATAGAAACCCTGGTGAGTCAAGATGGCACCGAGGATGGCAGCCGTGTTGCGAGCTCCGGGAAAACTTTGCAGTTTTTCGAATGTTTTATTTGTTTTTTTGTTGTTTTACATGTTAGATGTTGTTAGTATAACTGTCTACGATAGAGACACGCTTTTGAACATTGGTTCCTCTGTCGCGCAACGCAAACCGGACTTTGAGTTTTTGAATGCCGGTGGACTGTTCACAGACACGGTATCGGAGCCCTTTGTGTGGGTTGCGAAATCGACACGCCGCCGGCACGCCGAAAAAGAGGAAGGAGAGCTGGCGTTCTCGCCAGACTGAGACGCCGTGCTTTCCGAACTCCTCTTCCAACCATTTTACTGGCCAACGCTCAGTCACTGGATAACAAACTCTGTGAACTGCGGCGCGCATCTCATACCAACGAGAAACAAGGGACTGCTGTGTTATTTGCCTCACAGAAACCTGGATGTCTGCTATAGTTCCAGACTCAGCCATCGAGCTCACGGGCTTCTCCGCACCGCTCGGATAGAACAAAGGAGCTCACAGGGAAAAGCAGAGGAGGGGTGTTTGTTTCTATATCAACAACTCATGGTGTAATGAAAGGAACATACACTCTATTAAATCCTTCTGCTCCCCTGATCTGGAATTTCATACGCTTCTGTGTCGACCGTTCTGGCTACCGAGGAATTTACAGCGATCATAATCACGGCTGTTTATATCCCCCAAGCCAACACAGACCAGGCACTCAAGGAACTGTACAGGAATATAAGTGAGCAGGAAACTGCACCCAGATGCAGCTCTTATTATCACGGGGACTTTAATAAAGCCAACTTCAGAACAATAGCTCCAAAATACTTTCAACACGTCACCATCAACACGCTGGAGATCGTACACTCGACCATTGTTACACCCCCTTCCGGACGCATACAAGTCCCTCCCCGCCCACCTTCGCAAATCGGATCACTCTTCCGTTCTGCTCCTGCCTGCTTATAGGCAGAAACTGAAACGTGAAGCACCCGCCTCAGGACAGTTCATTGCTGGTCCGACCAATCGGACGCTATACTACAGGACTGTTTTGATCACGTGGACTGGGACATGTTCCGGGCAGCGCCTGAAGACGACATAGAGGCGTATTCAGATACAGTCACGTGTTTCATCAGGAAGTGTATAGATGATGTAGTTCCGACCAAAACAATCCGTATCTACCCCAACCAAAAACCGTGGATTAACAGCGATGTTCGATCAGCCTTGTCAGCGGACATCTGCCTTTAACCGGAAACACTGACGATCGGAAACAAGCCAGTTACGATCTCAGGAGATCCATCAAAGCAGCCAAACGAACATATAAAAACAAAGTTGAAGAACACTTCAACAACAATAACCCAAGAAGCATGTGGCAGGGCATCAACAACATCACAGGCTTTAAAGGAAATAAACCAGCTACTGTGAACATTGCCTCCTCTCTACCGGACGAGCTCAACAGCTTTTATGCTCGGTTCGAGGCTGATAATACCGCACACACAGAGAGCGCTGCCGCAGCTGCCGCAGAAGAGGTCAGTCCACTCACGCTTTCTGTCGCGGACGTAACCCGATCCTTTAAACGGGTGAACATCCGTAAAGCCGTAGGCCCAGATGGTATACCAGGCCGTGTGCTCAAAGCATGCGCTTTCCAGCTAGCTGGGGTTTTTACAGACATTTTCAATCTGTCCCTCTCTCTGTCTGTGGTTCCCTCGTGCTTCAAAAAATCCATCATTGTACCCATACCGAAGAAAAATAAAATCACATGCTTGAATGACTGGAGGCCCGTTGCTCTGACCCCCATCTTCAGCAAGTGTTTTGAGAAGCTTGTCAGAGACTACATCTGCTCTGTGCTGCCTGCTTCACTGGACCCACTACAATTTGCATACCACAGTAACCGTTCCACAGACGATGCTATTGCCTTCACCCTGCACACTGCTCTCTCCCACCTGGAAAACAAGAACACCTATGTGAGGATGCTGTTCGTGGATTATAGTTCGGCATTTAACACCATAGTGCCTGCCACACTGGTTGCGAAGCTCCAGACTCTAGGACTGAACAGATCTCTGTGCAGCTGGATCCTGGACTTCCTGACAGGCAGAAGTCAGGTGGTCAGAATGGGCAACAACACCTCATCTCCCCTGATCCTCAACACTGGTGCACCGCAGGGTTGCGTCCTCAGCCCACTCCTGTACTCACACGACTGTACAGCAACACACAGCTCGAATGTCATCGTCAAATTTGCTGATGACACAACCGTGATAGGCCTGATCACCGACAATGATGAGACGGCCTACAGAGAGGAGGTGAGTACCCTGACTAAATGGTGTCAGGAGAACCACCTCTCACTCAACATCGACAAGACCAAGGAGCTGGTGGTGGATTACAGGAGACAGAGCAGAGAACACACACCCATCACCATCGACAAGACACCTGTGGAGCGGGTGACCAGCTTTAAGTTCCTCGCTCACATCACCGAGGATCTCACATGGTCTGCTCACACAGATGCAGTGCTGAAGAAGGCACATCAGCGTCTCTTCTTCCTGAGACGGCTGAGGAAGTTTGGAACGAGCCCCAGAATCCTCAGGTCCTTCTACACCTGCACTGTGGAGAGCATCCTGACCGGCTGTATCACCGCCTGGTTTGGAAACAGCACCGCTGGCAACCGCAGGGCTCTGCAAAGGGTCGTGCGAACTGCCCGCCACATTGTCGGAGGTGAGCTTCCCTCCCTCCAGGATATCTACACCAGGCGGTGTACAAGGAAAGCCCGGAGGATTATCAAAGACTCCAGCCACCGTCCCACAGACTGCTCTCTGTTGCCCTCAGGGCGACGTTTCCGCAGCATCCGATCCGCACTAGCCGACTGAGGGACAGCTTTTTCCCTCAGGCTATCAGGCTAATGAACAGTCAGAAATGACCCACCCTACAACACACTCCCACTCACACAACATGCCATGCACTGCACTTTAACACAGTTCAACTGGACTACACGCACACACTGCACTAACACAACCTATCTGCTATCACTGGACACCATACAATGCACATCCACGACACTGCATATGAATAATCTGTTGCACCTTTGCACATCTATCTGCTGCTCAACCAATCTGCTGTTAATTTATAATCTGTTGCACCTTCACATTATTACTATGTATAGACTACATTATGTATAGATAGTGTACATAATGTAGATGTGCCCATACGGTGTATAATGTGTCGCTGATAATTGAGTGTGTCTTTATAGTACACTATGTGTACTGAGTATATGTATGTGTATTTTGCACATTGTCTTCTGTACAGTCTGTAAATATGTACTGTCCATATGTAAATTGTTGTTATTTTTTTGCACTGTCTGGAGCACTGTAAATGCTCCAGTGCAGCTTTTTTGCACTGTCTGTCCATATGTAAATTGTTTGTTGTTTTTTTTGCACTGTCTGTCCATATGTAAATTGTTGTTGTTGTTGTTTTTTTGCACTGTCTGTCCATATGTAAATTGTTTGTTGTTTTTTTGCACTGTCTGTCCAGATGTAAATTGTTGACGTTGTTTTTTTTGCACTGTCTGTCCATATGTAAATTGTTGTTGTTGTTTTTTTTGCACTGTCTGGAGCACGCTCATAAGAATTTCACTCACCAAGGCACTTGTGCTGTGGTGATGTGACAATAAAAGTGATTTGATTTGAAACCTTTTTATTTTAAATGTAAATAATACTTCACAATTACTGGTTTTGTGAGCATTTAAAAATGCATGGTTGTTGGTTGTGTATTTCTGTGTTTGTGTGTTCAAAGTTAGGTCCATATATATTATTTTAGCTGCTGACCAAAACATATTCAAGTTACAGTTATATAATGAATATGGACATAACTGTCGGGTCTCAGGTCTGATCACCTGTTCTTGCTTTCTCTGTGTTGTGATGTCATGTGCTGGGTTTGTTTTGACAGCTCGCCACATGTGTTTGTCAACCTTATTGTTTCCCCGCCCTCCTTGTTTCGCTGCTCATTAGCTAATCTTGTTCCTCACCTGGTTCTCATTATCTACGATTACCTTCCCTTTATAACTCCCTGTGTTTTTCTGTCCGTTGTCAGACTGTTGTGTTTTTTTCCGCTGGCACTGACTGTATTACTCACCTCTCGTTTTGTCTTGTTAGGCTCCAGTGCTCGAAGCTGTTTTTGTGTTTCTCTGCACCCTTCTCTGTGCGTCCAGTTACCGTGGGCTTCTACCGCTACACCTGCCATTCCGGGTTAGCTGCGGACGCGCTGCGGACAGCTCAGCCTCTCGCTCGGATTTGCGAGCAGCCTCGCCAGCTTCATTGCTTCTGCCGCTGTTACGGCTCATCCCGCCGTGGTGATCTAACCTTTTGTGTGGCAGAGGATTCTGTCCATCTCTGACTGCCCGTGGAAGCTCTGTATATTATTTGTTGTCCAAATAAACATCCGCTTTACCCGCATCTGAATCCTGCCTCTCCTCCCTGACAGAACAGTCTGACCAACTATGGATTCAGCGGGATCGGATCCGCTTCGCGCGGCTCTCGTGCAACAGGGAGCATTGTTGGGTCAGCATGCCACCCAGCTCAACACCACAGCACATGAGATGGACGCTCTCAATGCCCGAGTCACGGAGCTCCTCACGCGGGTCGATGATCTGCAGCGGGATGCGGCTAACCGTGGCCCCGCCCTCCGTGCTGGCATTCCTCTGGAACCTGAACCACATGCCAACAATCCCCCAGTTTATGATGGTGATCCAAATTCCTGCCAAGCCTTTCTCTCCCAGTGTTCGCTGGTGTTTTCACTGCAGCCGCGACGTTATAGCACCGAAGAAGCAAAGGTTGCATTCATTCTCACACTTCTCTCTGGCTGCGCCCGTGAATGGGGTATCGCTGTTTGGAGATCGCGGGCTCCCTGCTGTGCCACATTTGTGGATTTTTGTCAGGAGATGATGAAGCTTTTCGACCGATCAGCCCAGGGGGATGAGGCGGCGGCTCAGCTGTCTCGGTTGTCACAAAGGAAGTGTTCTGTCACCGACTATGCCATTCAGTTTCAGACTTTAGCGGCGGCTTGCGGCTGGAATGAGGGCGCGCTGCGTGCTCGTTTTCTGGAGGGACTAGATGAGGCCATCGCCGACGAACTAGCTGCGGTGGATCTTCCCCAGGAGCTGGATAATCTGATCAACCTTGCGCTCGTGTGGAGGCCGTCTAAACCGCCGCCGCCAGCGCCGTCAACCCACCGCCCGTGGCGCCACCTGGAGGCCTCATCATCCGATGCGGCGAGTCACCTGCCTGCTGAGGCTGAGCCCATGCAACTGGGTCGGCTCCGGCTCACGCCACAACAGAGACAGGAACGTTTAGCTCTGGGGTTGTGCTTGTATTGTGGCAAGGCTGGTCACTTCCCTTCAGTGTCCTTTAAAAGTCAAGACCCACCAGTGAAGCGGAGAGTCCTGGTGGGTCCCTCTCCTTGTACAAACTCTCCAGCTACGCACACTCAGCTGCCCTTTCGACTTTCCTTCCAGGGAGGTTCGCACACTGGTCACGCCCTGCTGGATTCAGGGGCTGAGGGGAATTTCCTGGATTCTGCCACTGCTCGGAGATGGAACATCTCGACCATTCCCCTGGCCAAGCCTATTACGGCGTGGTCATTAGGGGGCCGTCCCCTCACCACCATCACTCACGTCACACCTTTTGTAAGCCTTTCCCTCTCTGGTAACCATCAAGAACTGATTGAGCTGTTTATCATTGACTCTCCTAGGGTCCCATTAGTTTTAGGGCTTCCGTGGTTGCTTAAATACAAACCCTCATATAGATTGGGTTAATAAGTCTATTTTGGCCTGGAGTCAGTCTTGTCATGTGTCATGTCTTGGTGCTGCTTTTCCTGCTGTCTCTGTGTCTTGTGTTTCGCAGGCGGACCCTCCTGACTTGACCGGCGTCCCGGCGGAATACTACGATCTTCGTGCGGTTTTCAGCAAGTGCCGGGCCACCTCGCTTCCTCCGCATCGCCCCTACGACTGTGCCATAGACCTTCTCCCGGGCACTTCTCCGCCTAAGGGTCGGTTATATTCCCTTTCCGGTCCTGAAAGAGAGGCCATGGACCGGTATATACGGGAGTCACTTCAGACTGGGCTCATTCGCCATTCCTCCTCTCCCGCCGGTGCGTGGTTTTTCTTCGTGCAGAAGAAGGACGGCTCCCTACGCCCCTGTATTGATTATCGAGGGTTGAATGACATTACCGTAAAGAACAGGTACCCCCTACCTCTAATGTCTTCTGCTTTTGAATTGTTGCAGGGAGCTCAGGTCTTCACCAAATTAGACCTCCGCAACGCCTACCATCTGGTACGCATTCGGGAGGGGGATGAGTGGAAGACGGCGTTCAACACCCCCTCGGGACACTACGAGTATCTGGTTCTTCCATTTGGTCTTTCCAATGCTCCAGCCGTGTTCCAGGACCTCGTCAATAGTGTCCTGGGTGACATGATAAATCAGTTTGTCTTCGTGTATTTGGATGATATTCAAATTTTTTCCCCCTCTCTCCAAGTACACACCCAGCACGTTAGGCGGGTCCTCCAGCGTCTGTTAGAGAACAAGTTGTTTGTCAAGGCGGAGAAGTGCGAATTCCACGCCGAGTCTGTCACGTTCCTTGGCCATATCATCTCTACCAGGGGGATCAAACCAGACCCCGCTAAGATAGAGGCTGTCGCCATGTGGCCGGTCCCCGACTCCCGCAAGGCTCTGCAGCGTTTCCTGGGGTTTGCCAACTTCTATCGGCGATACATCAGGAATTTCGGTCAGATTGCTGCACCCCTCACGGCGTTAACCTCCACCAAGGTGATCTTCAGGTGGAACCCAGATGCGCAGGTAGCCTTTGATGCCTTAAAGTCCCGTTTTGTCTCTGCTCCTGTTCTGTTGGTTCCAGATCCTGAGTCCCAGTTCATTGTCGAGGTCGACGCGGCCGGATGTCGGGGTTGGCGCAGTCCTTTCTCAGCGCTCACTCTGCGACGGGAAGGTGCACCCGTGTGCATTTTTCTCTCGTCGTCTCAGCCCTGCAGAACGTAACTATGACATCAGCAATAAGGAGCTGTTGGCAGTAAGATTGGCCTTGGGCGAGTGGCGTCACTGGTTGGAGGGGTCAGCGCAACCCTTCTTGGTCTGGACGGATCACAAGAATCTGGAGTACATCCATTCGGCCAAGAGGCTGAGCTCTCGTCAGGCCCGCTGGGCACTCTTCTTTGGCCGATTTAACTTCACCCTCTCGTACCGGCCGGGGTCTAAGAATGTCAAACCCGATGCTCTCTCACGCCTGTTTGGGGCCCCAGAGGGGGAGCTTACGGCCGAGACCATTCTTCCTGAAGGGATGGTGGTCGGGGCTCTTTCTTGGGGTATCGAACGGCGAGTAGAGGCCGGCCGAGGGTGCACGTGCCAGATGGGTGTCCGCGGGCAGGTTGCTGGTGCCGGAGGCGCTGCGCCCTGAAGTCCTTCAGTGGGGGCATGAGTCCAGGCTTGTCTGCCATCCAGAGATTCGGAGAACGTTGTTTGCCATCCGTCAACGTTTCTGGTGGCCCACTCTGGCCGCTGATGTCAGACAGTTCGTGTTGGCCTGTCCCACTTGTGCTCAATGTAAGCCCGTGAATCGCCCTCCCGATGGTCTGCTTCATCCTCTCCCCATCCCTTCCCGTCCTTGGTCACACATCGCCCTTGATTTTGTCTCTGGGCTTCCCCCATCGAAGGGAAACACTGTGATTCTCACGGTGGTGGATCGCTTTTCTAAGGCTGTTCATTTCATTCCCCTGCCCAAGTTGCCCTCTGCCTGGGAGACCGCCCAGCTGATGGTGGACCACGTCTTCCGGCTCCATGGATTGCCGGTTGATGTGGTTTCAGATAGGGGTCCTCAGTTCGCCTCCCGGTTTTGGAAGGAGTTTTGTAGACAGATCGGGGCCTCGGCTAGTCTGTCTTCTGGTTTTCATCCTCAGACCAATGGGCAATGCGAGCGGGCCAACCAGGATCTTGAAAGAATGCTCCGCTGTCTGACATCCAACAATCCGAGTTCATGGTGCCAACAGCTCTCTTGGATAGAATACGTCAAACTCCCTTCCGTGGCGGCCTCAGGTATGTCCCCTTTGAGTGCTCTGTTGGTTATAAACCGCCTCTGTTTCCATCACAGGAGCCCGATGCTGCTGTCCCGTCCGCCCTGGCTTCGTTCAGCGTTGCCGCGCACCTGGGAGAGAGTCAGGAGATTTTCTCGAACCGCTGGGCGAACCAAGGCAGCAGCCGATCGTCCGGTTATCCCTCCTACCTATGTGTGCGGTCAACAGTATGGCTTTCTACCAAGGATCTGCCTCTCCGGTCGCCTTCTCGTAAGCTGGCGCCCAGATTCATTGGGCCATACCGTGTCACCAAGGTGGTTAATCCGGTGGCGATCAGGCTCAAGCTCCCCCCCGCTCTTGGCCGGGTTCACCCTGTGTTTCACGTCTCCAAGGTCAAACCTGTGTTTTCTTCCCCCCTCAACCCTGCCGGCGATCGCCCCACCCCCTCGTCTCATAGATGGCTCCCCTACCTATACGGTTAGGAGATTACTCGACGAGCGGCGACGCGGCAGAGGGGTTCAGTATCTCGTGGACTGGGAGGGTTATGGTCCAGAGGAGAGATGCTGGGTGCCGTCCCGGGACGTTTTGGACCGTTCCTTGATCGAGGATTTCCGTCGGCGACGAGGTAGGCCTCCTCCTGGAGCGCCTGGTGGCGCTCCTGAGAGGGGGGGTACTGTCGGGTCTCAGGTCTGTTCACCTGTTCTTGCTTTCTCTGTGTTGTGATGTCATGTGCTGGGTTTGTTTTGACAGCTCGCCACATGTGTTTGTCAACCTTATTGTTTCCCCGCCCTCCTTGTTTCGCTGCTCATTAGCTAATCTTGTTCCTCACCTGGTTCTCATTATCTACGATTACCTTCCCTTTATAACTCCCTGTGTTTTTCTGTCCGTTGTCAGACTGTTGTGGTTTTTTCCGCTGGCACTGACTGCATTACTCACCTCTCGTTTTGTCTTGTTAGGCTCCAGTGCTCGTAGCTGTTTTTGTGTTTCTCTGCACCCCTTCTCTGTGCGTCCAGTTACCGTGGGCTACCGCTACACCTGCCATTCCGGGTTAGCTGCGGACGCGCTGCGACGGCTCAGCCTCTCGCCGGATTTGCGAGCAGCCTCGCCAGCTTCATTGCTTCTGCCGCTGTTACGGCTCGTCCCGCCGTGGTGATCTAACCTTTTGTGTGGCAGAGGATTCTGTCCATCTCTGACTGCCCGTGGAAGCTCTGTATATTATTTGTTGTCCAAATAAACATCCGCTTTACTCGCATCTGAATCCTACCTCTCCTCCCTGACAATAACAATGAATATGGACATAACATATTCACACTCTAAGCTTTAATCTGAGGGTATTCGGATCACAACTGAGGAAAGGTTAAGGAATTACAGCTTTTTAATATGTACAGTACTTCCCCCCTTTTTCAAGGGACCATAAGTAATTGGACAGTTGACTCAAACGTTATTTCATGGACAGATGTGGGCTACTCCTTCATTATTTCTAAATCAACTAAGCAGAAAAATGTTCTGGAGTTGATTATAACTGTGCCATTTGCATTTGGAAGCTGCTGCTCTGAACCCACATCATGCAGTCAAAGGATCTCTCCATGCAGGTGAAAATTTTTAAGCTTCAAAATCAAAACAAATCCACCAGAGAGATAGCAGGAGTGGCCAAATCAACAGTTTGGTACATTCTGAGAAAAAAAGAACACACTAGTGAGCTCAGCAACATAAAAAGGCCTGGATGTGTACATATACATACACACACATTTAAATAATGTTTACTTATTTCTCAGATTTTAAAACTCATGCTACACTACACTCAATCCTGTCAATCCCGCAATTCCACGCATAAGCCTTCCCCGCATCTCCCACAGAGAATAAATCATCTACTCAGCTCCAAACCAGCGGACACTTTAAATGCTGCCTAGAAGGCAGCTGCCCATTGAAAGCAGACAGTGAGGCAGCTCACTGGGTTTTGGAAGAGAGCTATCTCAAAGGGCAGTCGTGGCCTAATGGATAGAGCATTGGACTTGAAACCTGAGGTAACCCAAGGTTGGGAGTTCGAATCCCGGCTCTGGCAGGAAGTGTCCACGACTGAGGTGAGACCCTTGAGCAAGGCACCGATCCCCCAACTGCTCCCTGGGCGCCGCAATGTCGGCTGCCCACTGCTCCAGGTGTGTGTGCACTTGGATGGGTTAAATGCAGAGAACACATTTCACTCCTCATTATACTCTGTATAATTGTGTATGTGACAAATAAAGCTCATCTGAGCTTAATTTGTATTTGTCTCTCTTTGCATCTCATTGGTTCACCACATGGCACACCGCAGCCCAGCAGTGTCAATGCCCTATCAGCCCTCTTTTCAATCACTTCCACCCAAATGATTTTCAATGGCCATAAACGAGCACATTTCACCAGTGAGGGCCATAAACCTGATCTGTGGATGGCAGAAAGTACAAGATATTCTGAAGCTAGAGCCTCGATTTATCATTCTGTGCCTTTACTTTGTGTCTCTGACTAAACCCACATATAACCCACATATATATATATAAAAGTCACATATACCAGAATCCTCCTCTCTCGGTGTCATTGTTAATTTTGTGTATCACATAATCTCATTATCAGCAGCTAGCTCGTAAGTTGCATTCACAACAAGCACCAAAACAGATAAGAGGATATTAATTGGAAATTCAATACTGAAGTATAGCAGGGATTAAATGTGTCCAGCAGAAGATGATGAATGATTCATTTACCTCATCAAAAGATGCTCAATGGTAAATGTGCACATTTTCTCTGATGTATAAAGGAAAATGAGAAGTTGTCATCTGCTCTGAAAGGCTGACCTGCTGACAGTAGGGGTCGACTGATTATCGGCGCCGATATTAAGCATTTGACCGATATCGGCCATTTTCAAAACAGATTTGCCGATACATTTTTTTTTTATGCAAACAAACATACTATTTACAGGTGACATTTATTGGTGAATAAATTATACAGGTGAAATTATTTAATGTTTAAATGCGCTATTTGGCTCGATGCAGCCTGTCTGAGCTCAACACTCTGTGGCCTAGAGCAATCTCCGCCCACCGCTCATCTGATATGTAGGGAGTCACGAGTCTGACCAATCAACGCGGAAAACTGAAGGCAGTCTCACACCGAAAGCACTTGCTAACTGGAGCCGCCTGCGTCAGTGATCACGCATCAGTTGTCTCTCAAATGTAAGGCAGCAGCAGACGTTGCAATAAATCACAATCCACTACACTGAAGTTGCAAAACACCTCAATATAACCTATGATGTCATGATGCGAAAATGCAGGAGTCGCGGAATGCAGTCATATAATGGAATTTACCGTATAACGCGGAATGTCATGGAATTTGTCGAAGTTTGGATGAATTAATCAAAAGTAGGTCCGTACACTTAAATCGACTCGCGCTATGGACTAGTATCTATAAATATTAAGCCGCAAAAACACTATTTAAATATGAATCCTGCATGTTCTGCATCTCTGTTAATGAATGACACAGACGTGCGGTTTCATTTACTGCACACATACATACTGAAGAACTTGATGCTCGCTGTGTTTTCAGCATCTGCCGTCTCACTAAATGAGTACATAAATACATGAACAACATCCCCAGAACTGCTCGGAGAGTCACTTCATGAGCATTTGACCGTTTCATTTGAGTAAAACGATCGTCATATCATATATACATAGGCTACAGAAACTTAAACGGTCCTCATGGCAACCTGTCAAAATATAAGTTCGGTTTAGCCGAATATATTACTGTGGTGCAGTAGAATATACGTAATACAACTACAACAATTATTACAACTTTTGTTGAGAATAATCACACAATACGCTATTTCTTCCATGTTTTAATTTTAATAGTAAACTCATTTGTTTGCCAAAAATAAAGTCTAACTCTCATTTGATTAAAAGATAAATTAAATTAATGTTTTATGCCTTCATTTGCACTGTACTGTAAATTAAAACCAACGGAAATGTTGTTGTTATTAACAGTTTTCAGAATTAAAGACATGTTTAAAAGCAGTTAAAGAACGTTTTTTGTCAGAGCTCTTGTTATTATTAATTTTGGCATTCATTTTCATTTTTACACCAGACACGTATATCGGTTCAAAATATCGGTTATCAGTCTACTTGATCTGCAATAATCGGTATCGGCCCTGAAAAACACATATCGGTCGACCCCTAGCTGACAGTACTGTGAAACAGAACAATGTCTATTTCTGCTGTACTGCAAAAATAATCAAACATTGTAATGCTTACCAGAAATATGAAATTGTGACATTCTGGAAGGGCTGGATAGTCATTAATTGCAAAGACATATATATAAAATAGAGAGAGAGAGAGAGAGAGAGAGAGAGAGAGAGAGCACACTACCATTCATCAATTTGGGGTCAGTATGATTTTATTTCAGGTTTTTATTTAATGAAAACTTGTGAAATGTTACCATTTAAAATAACAGTTATCTATTTTAATAAAAAATGTAATTTAATTTAGCCTAGTGCAGGACCTTATAGTTTTCCTAATGATTATTACTAGGGCCAAAGCCCTAGAGGGCACTGCACCCCCTAATGCACTAAATGCACTAAAATAACTTGGTCCATAGATCATACATACACGTACAAAAACTGCACAGTCTGATAGCAAACAGAGAAGGAAAATCAGGTTAAAGTTTTGGAATAGAAAATTCCGCCTGCCAGGGATACCGGTGTTGTGCAATTGTAGATTCTAAGTGTGACAAACTCCACGGGTTTGATATAGAAATCTGTTGTAAAATTATAAATGTACTGTCCCTTTTGATCAGTTAAATACATCCTTGATAAATATTACATTTATATAGTATTTAAAAAAGTAACCCCATATTTTTTAACTGTAATATACAGTACATGTATATTTGTGTGTGTATGTGTGTGGTATGTTTAAATTCAGAAATTTTACAATTTGCCCATTAATGAAGAAAAAGAAAAAGTACAAAAAGTAGTTCAGCACTAATACAACAATGCATTCAAAATGTCAAACTGTCCACACTAAATGGTGTTTACATGCTCAATTCGATATTGTAGGCATTTCCAGCTGTCCTCATTAAAAGTTAACAGATATTGTACAATTTCAAATTATTATAAATATTTAAAAATTGAATTTAAGAATTTATATAAATTAACTAATCACAGTTTTGTGTACATTTCATTTGCTTTACATTTAGCTTTGTATATATATGTAACAGTTAGTTCATCGAATTTGATTGGCCAAGTGGTATTCCAGATTATATTTAGTGCAACAGCAATGGGACTTTTGATGTTGCTTAAATTAATGCCATAAGTAAACCCACTCTCCAGATCAGCAGATCAGCTCTGAAGACTTCATATCACTCAAACACCTTAGAGCATTATATCAGACTCACTTCTCTCCCTGAAGTTTGTTGGTTTTCACAATCAAATCCTGAGTTTGTTCTTTGGCTGCCTGTTGACACACAAAACATGGAAACTAAGTTATGGAAAAATAGCATGTTGGCCCTTCAACTATATAAATTTAAATATCTTTTTCAATCCCTTGAAATGCTTTTCAAGTTTTTAAATAGGCAATAATCTTTAGTAGGCTTTAGTAGGCTCTTTTTCCAAAAGAGAAATATGCTATTTTGCTTAGGGTTGGGCGATGTCTACCAAATTGGCATCGGACGATGTCTACAGTGAAACATCGTGATGGACGATGACATCGGGGGGCAGGGCTAGGTGTGTGCACAAAGCGTCAATCCATATGCAGAAATGCACGGAAAACAAATAACGTGTTCTACGGAGCCACTAAATCAGCGGTTCTCAATTCCAGTCCTCGCGTACCCCCGCTCTGCATATTTTGCAAGTCTCTCTTTGTTAACACACCAGCTCGTTAGAAGTGAGCTCCGTGCATGAACTGTGTTCCAATTGACATGGTCTGTTGTAGATAAATGCTCTCTTGAACAGATATCATGCCTCTTCAAGTTATTACATGGTCCCAACAAAGTGTCCATTGCTCCTTACTCCCTGAAAAGGGGAAATCCTTTGAAGTTTACTTCCCTTCGGAACATTCATTCACAGATTTGTGCGGTGCAGCGTCTACACACACACACACACACACACACACACACACAGACGAAACTTACTAGAGAAACACGAAGTGTGACATAATATACCTCTGTAAATAAATACAATTTAAATTCATGTATCGCACATTTCAATGCCCTTTGAATGGAACATATATGTTCGCTTCAAACTGGAATTATGGCAGAATATCCTGTGATGTGATGACAACTTCGCAAGGCACTTACAGTCGAATAGTACAAACATCTGAAGCGAGAGAAACGTACAAAATGTGCAGAGCAGGGGTACGTGAGGAATAGAATGGAGAACCGCTGCACTAAAGGGGAATATGCCACTTGCAGCCTGTTATCGTACATGAAAGTTCACTTACCACATAGAGTAAGGAGAGGTGACTGATAGGACAATGGGGAATTATTTGCAGATACTGAGCACCACTGACAAACATCCAATTTTGTAAATGTATGGTACTGCTACTCCGTAGAGTCCGTGTGATCGCGAATCTCAAAAGTGAAAGTAGAATAAGAGCGCTCATTCAAAAGCGGTTTCAATGCCCTGCATATTTAGGATAAAAATCTCGATCACGATGCCGGCTCAACATCTTGATGTCTGTCAGCCATTGGCGATGGAAGATGACATCGTATATCAACCCAACCCTAATTTAGCATTATTTATTTAGCATTTATCTGCTAAATAAATGCAAACATAAATAATTACCTTCAACGTGTTGGTCATTTCTTCACAGCAGGAGCTCATGGCCTGAACATCTTCATGAACGTTCTCTAGTTCCTGAAGCAGAAAGACACACTCAAGTCCTATATTGCAGCAGAGGTTCACTAGTGAACAGAGGTTGTATGTAAATTTTATAGTGTAAACCACCTCAACAGCATCATCTTTACATTTATTCAGATGATTTTCTACAAAGCCATAAAATATCTGTTATTTTATTATCCTGGATATACTATTATAGCTTTTGTTAATATTTTGAATTTGTTTATTTGTATAGTTTTTTTATTTGAATTTGTCTCAATTAAAAAATTTTTTTATAATTTTGCCAACACAAACCAAATAGTTTTCAGATAGCTAGAGTATAGAAGTGAAATGCATAAATAAACTTGAATTTGAATATATCGTACCTTGTAAAATTACTAAAACTGAAATAAATATAAATGAAAGCTAAATAGAAATATTAAAACAAAAACAATGCAAAAACACTACCAAATTAATGAAGACTTTAACTAAAATTCAAATAAAAACTATAAAAATAAAACTAATTCAAAATATAATAGTACTGTAGTTTTTGATCATCAAAAAGTCTCACAGGCATATTATGTAATGTTACAGGATGATTTTAATTATACATATATATATATATATATAATTAATTTTAAGTATGCATTTTGAGCTGCAGTATAGAATTGTCACTGAGAATTTACCTCCTTCACTTCTTTAAATATCCGTACAAACTCTTCATTAATGGACAGGCTGCATCTCTCTATGTCTCCTCTGAGGTTCCTCCTGGTTCTCAGACTGTTCTCGGTGAAAAACCCAGAGAGAGATTTCAACGCTTCAAGCATCTCCTAGAAAGAAACAAAAATAGAAAATAATTGAAGCAACAAGATCTTCACAACTGCTTGTTCATCAATTGCATGTTGCCTATGAACATCTGATTACATAAATCCATTTACAAAATGTATAATGCATGTTCTGATCAAAGTAATATTACTGCAATCACCTTCGCCAACAAATGTACTATAGTATTACAATAGTACAGTACAGCGATGGTATGGCAATTCTGTGGCTGTTGGATGTAGACTAATGTTCAAAAGCTGATGAGATTCTTTAAATGTTTTTGGAAAAAAAAGTCTCTTAAGCTGCATTTATCCAATAAAATATATAGTAAAAACAATAATATCATGAAACATTATTTCAATTTTAAATAACTTTTCTATTTTACTATAGTTTATATTCTTGTGATGGCAAAGCTGAATTTTCAGCGGCCATTACTCTAGTCCTCAGCACCACATGAGCCTTCAGAAATCATTCTAATATGCTGAGCTGATGCTCAAGAAACATTTCTTATTACTATAAATGTTTAAAACTGCTTATTTTGTCTGTGGAAAGCATAATATATATATTTTACCTGATATTTTAGTGCGGATGTATACCTAGACGAATTGCACTGTAGGGGGCGAGAACGAGTCTTCGAACTAGAGGCTCGCAGTCCGTGATGGACAGATTGTTAACGGCTGGTCTATGTGGTAATACAATCGGGCAGGACATCCAAACGCTCACCTATCATTCATCAACCTCAAATATGGCTTTTCATCTGAAAGATGTATGTAGTAGCAACTTTACATGGCGCTCAATATGATGTTAACCTAGAGAAATGTGCTATTGAAGTGTTTGTGTGGAAGCGCTTGCTGCTGGACAGGCTCCGGTGCGTTCACTTACTCTTAAAATCTCCGTCATTTTTGGTCATACAGATAAAAGTAGCCTAATACATCTTTCGAATCTGTAAAGACTCTACGTTTATTTGTGTGCACTCAGAATAACAACGAAACGTTGCGCTTTTAAGCAAACAGGATGCGCTTTAGGTCTCATGTGAACTTGAGCGAGAGAAACTCCGTCTTTGAAAAATATATCTATAGAGAGTGAAATGTCTAAAAAATAAAAATAGAAGACGTGTGTGTTAGCATGGATGATTTACATGAAATTGAATCTGTGCAACACTGTGCATAAGATGGCTTTCAGTTCAATATAATAACAAAAAAACGACATTTTGGATTTTTATTCAACTAATAAGGTGGGCGCTGTGATCTGTACTATATTTTTACTGTAATTGACAGTTATCGGCAAAAATAAATAAATAAAACCAACACGGGAGTGGGAGGGAATGGGAGTCATTCTTTCGGGAGTGGAACGGGACGGGATTTTCCTCCAGTTTTTTCGTGGGATTGGGACGGGAAGAGATTAAAGTTTGTGATGCATTTTGGAAACAGGAGATGAGCCCATGGTCTAATGCGCCACCTGGCTTGAGAAACCCGTTCTCAAAGACTTACTTTTAGTCATTATTTGGGTAGCACACATATTCTGAATGCCTTCGGCAGAATTCAAATGAGCCATTTTAATCTAGATTAATTCCAAGATTAATCTAGATTAATAAAATTAATCTATGCCCACCACTAATATGTATATGTATGTATATGTATGTATATATATATATATATATATATATACTTTAAGATTCTTAGATTAATAGAAACTTTCTATTAGAATGTGTGTTACAATGTAGTAATCTTTACTCTCACTTTTGATTATTTAAATGACCTTGCTTAATAAAAGCATTAATAAAAAAAAAAAATGATAATAATAATTAAATATAAACTTTACTGACCCTTACCTTAGCCTACATTATACAGAACTATGATTTATGTTAGGGGAAAAAACAAAACATGACCTTACCATTATACCATGCCTAAAAAAAAAATACATTGTAATACCATGCTTCTCCACGTACTAAAACACAAAACAACTAAAATTATTTTTCAAACATCAAACATGGCAGTACCATAGTATTCTTTATTTTGGAGTACCATATACATAAGAATAGGAAATAAGAATTTCAGTTTGTTTTACTTACAAGTATTATAAATGGGTTACACAAAATATTTTCAACAACTGGGAAATATGTAATATTTCTTTATTATAGCATTTTACCACCCTTTCCCTTTAGTACAACAACCTTCTTAGAATGGATTCATACCCTTTTTTTCCTTCCAAATATATCCACAGTGTTTTGATGATAGTCAAATCGTGATTGAGCTGGCCTGTGTAAATGTTGAAGTTAATCTCGGTGCTCCAACTGTCCAGGTTGTATTATCATAACATCATCTTTTAGCAGTAGTGTCTGTGATTACATTTTTAGCATTTAGTGATCTTTCTTGGATGTTGGATTTATGAAGTTCTATGTGTTTTTTTTTTTTTGGGAAACAGGGTCTTCAATGTGATTACTGAGCTTTGCTGCAGTAGTTCTGTGTTGTTTGAACACAATCCCTATCGTTTACTTTTCGCCCACTATTCTTCACTAATTAAGTCTTGCCAATGTTTGAGTACATAATCTTAATCGCATTCTTAAAACATCGAACAGTTGAGCTGTAAATGTTACAGATGCTCATGCTAAACGGGATTCCATAATTTGCTGTTTTTGTTTTAGAAGTCTGACAAGTTTCCTATTTCACGCATGGCTTTTACTAAGCACCCCTGAACACAACCTTTACTACACTGAAATACAACCTCGAGAATATAGACAGTGAGAAGTTAATGAAAAAAGATAATTGAAACATGTTTTTTCACTATAGCCTACGAAAATTATATCCACCCCTACAATAACTAAGAGTTCATATTACTTTGTCCAACCCGTGAAGATGTACCATGTTATAACATAACCATGTACAAATGTACATTTCTGTAAGGGTTTGACAGGCAGAACACCACGATACTGAAATATGATTTACCATATAACGTTACCATTATTTTTAAATAATATATACAAATGTGTTGGTACTTATCCTATCTCTAATTGAGGACTGCTTTTTGTATCCATGTTTGAATCAGAGACATCATGGCTAAACATTTTAATGAAAATTAAGTGTATATAAAATGTAATGTATAAATTAGGGAGTAAAGTTAGTACATTTATGTTTTTTTATTATTATTATTAATTACGTGCAAACAGACGGTCACAAACCTTGTCATTATCCAGCCTGGTCTCCAGGATCTTATTGAGTTTTCTGGACAGAGGGTTGTTTGGCTGTGAGGACGCATTGCTGCTGTTAGAGGTGTGAAGGTTTGAAGCATCAATTGACAGCTCTGCTTTAGTCTCCGCCATCATCAATATCCACGTCAACCTCCTGGAAGCTGTTTTGAGTAACCAGAAAAACGTCCCATTGCAACAAGAGGTTCCGACACATTAGTTCCGCGCCTCGAGCTTCTTCTTCTTATTTTTAATGGTGATTAGCAAAAAGCTTTCGCGTGCATTACCGCCAACCACTGATCTAGAGTGCGGACTAAGGATCCATACCGCTATACACAATACCCAAATAAAAAATTTATAAATACATAATAATATTACAACCTTTAAACAAATATAATTCAATAAAATTATATTTATCAAATTCTATTTATCAATCTTGTTGATCCTAAATACTCTAGAAGGAGATTTCAACCCTTATCATCTGCAGATTTTTTAAGAATATTACTGATATTTTGCTCTCCATTTTCTCTTAGTACATTCTTTAAAATGTCTCTCTCTGAATCATACTTATTTCAAAAAATTAAAACACGGTCTACTGTTTCTTCCTCTCTACAATATTCACACTTTGTGTCTGATGGAATTCAGCGGTGTATGTGTAATCAGTGCATTCAGCTGTGTATGGGCAATCAGTGCAATGATGATGGAAAATGCAGTCCAGTGTGATGTGTGGTGTGAGAGTCAATATGATGGAGAGGCGACCTCTTGTGGCAGTCGGACAAAAGACCACGAACCGGATTCGTGACAATATGGACCAAAATCTCTGAGGAATGTCTCCAACACCTTGTTGAATCTATGCCACGAAGAATTAAGGCACTTCTGAAGGCAAAATGGGGTCCAACCCGGTACTTGCAAGGTGTACCTAATAATGTGGCCAGTGAGTGTGTGTGTGTGTGTGTGTGTGTGTGTGTGTGTGTGTGTGTGTGTATATATATATATATATATATATATATATATATAACGACAACAATATAATACTGATATAATGTTATTATAATAATTATTGTTATACAATTTCTATTGTTTATAGTTTTATTGTTTGGGAGTTTTATATTTTTAATTATAGATACAATTATACTTAAAAAATATCAGAATAAATCCTCATCCTAGTTCCTCATTTAGTTAAATACAGTATAAATGTGTAATGTGGGTCAGGTTTTGCATACATGCAGGGACCAAATAATGTACATAAAGATAGGCTAAGAATGTCCCCATAAATATAAAACCTGAAATGACCTACATTGTGGGAAGAAGCTCATGATTCTTATTGTCACGGTCCTGCTGGTGTGCCGGGCTGGCCACCAGATGTCTCTGTGTGTTGAGCACATGGCTTGTTGTTTGTTGTTGGTGCCATGTGCTCCCATGTCTATTGTCTATCCCCTCCCATCTTGTTACCTAATCATTGTTTCAGTTGCTCCACCTGTGTCTCCCTTGTTACCCTCGTTTGTATCTCTATTTAGCCTCCTGGTGTCTGTAGTCCTGTGCTGATCCATTGTCTTTCGTTGTGTGTGTGTTATGTTGACTGTGCAACAGTCGCCTGCCTGCCTGCCGCCTGTTTTTTCCCTTTTGGGCTGGTTTTTGTTTATTTTTGTTTTTTAAAAGCTCGTTCTCATGCGTTTGAGTCCTCGCCTCATTTCTCTCTTCACGCATCCTGACAGAACGGATCAGCCAATATGAGGACTCAGCAGAGGAAGGGTTTGTGTCATCCACCACCCGCCACTATCTCCAGCCCCCTATACCAATGCATCCTCCAGTTCCTGAGCTCCTGCTGTCAACAGGGCAATGACGTGAGGAAGTTTACCGTGGAGTTCAGTGGTGCAGCAGAGGGGTTAGGGTACAATGAGGCGGCCCTCAAGGACCTCTTCAACAGTGCCCTTGATGGTTGAGGGTGACGAAGCAGGACCATCTAACATTTGGGGAATTTGTGGAGTTTTTGGCACGTTCCCCAGCTAAGGGGGCTGGTGTGCCTCAGGTGGTGGGCGACGAAGCTGCTCAGCCGGTGAAGCTTCCGTTCCGTGGCGGTAGACAAAGCCACAGTGTTCCTAGTGGCGGCTGACGAAGCTGCAGCGCACCCTGGGATTCCTGGGCTGGTATGCAAGCTGGAGGATCCACCCATTAGGTAGGTACGGGCAGCTAGCATTCCAGACTGGCTCCTCCCAAGGCGGCGGTGCCTGTTCCAGAGCTCGCTCCGTTCCGTGAGCCCACAGAGTCCGCTCCAGAGCCCTCTCCGTTCCGTGAGTCCAGAGAGTCCGCTCCAGAGCCCGTTCCGTTACGGGAGCCCACATAGCCCGCTCTGTTCCGGGAGCCCACAGAGTCCGCTCCGTTCCGGGAGCAGCTTAAGCAGTAAATGTCAACAGAGGGTCTCAAACGTAAAAATGAAATACATATAAATAAATAATTATAAAATAAAATATATATTTTTTAAATTCCGGGGGATTTAACCACCTGAGCTCTTTAACCCTTTACGATTCCTGTAAAATTAGCCTAAAACGCCTGAAAAAGGCATATCCAAAGTAAATTGCATGCTCTTCTTGGGCCATTTGGAAGATATGCATGATGTTGGTCTCCTTTGAAAGGTGACACTCTGAGGTTTGTTTCTCAAAATCACTGTAAGTCTTACTGATATTGAGTAATAGCACTTTGAATAAACTAAAAAAATAAGAAAATAATTCCGCCTGCATTTTATTTGTAAATAGAAGCCTGCAGATGACTATAGCTGGGAGGTATGAACTGGAAAATGCATTGGGATCACAGAATGAAGCCTTACCAAGCCAAATTTCCCATTTGATAAACAATATATTAGAAAATTAGTGTTTTACACATGTTTATCTAATTTTATGTCTAGACACTTCCAAAACAATTACACTTGGGAGACTACAAACGACCCTTTGTAACCAACGTCACATACAATGCTGTAATTCTTGAATGCTTTAATGTACAGTCCTCATTTTGGGCTCTAATGAAAGGTTACACTTAGAGCTATTCAATTTCTCATCCAGATTCACTACATAGTAACTGAAGCATAAACACATTATAGTGACATTTAATTATAGAATCCAAAATGTGTACACTTTTAAAATTACATATATATTTATAATCTAATTTTTTTTCCTATATTTCTATTTCTGTACATAGTACATTATTTAATTTGTGGGTTTTTCTTATATTGGTGTTATATTGCATCCCTATGTGTTATTCCTATGCATGTCTGTACTATCATGCATGTCTGCATTATGTCAACAAAAAGTGGTCTGATAAAGACACTGATTGTACATGCTGTGTTTATTGTATCTTAAAATGTTTACAAAGTTGAAATCACAAGAATCTCAGCTTTCCATGGATATATGACATGTCCAACTTTTTTTTTTGTTGAGTTTTTGTGTCTGACGACTTTACCATGTCACCACTAGGCGTCCCTGCCGGCGGGACACTGGATTCTTAAAGTTCACAAGCACAATAAAAACTGTGTTTTTTTGAGGTGACACAACTTTCTGACTATTTAATTTCCCAACCAATGGCACCTATAACTGCTGTTGAAATGCAACAAATCACTTCAAACTAGTGCCTTGGCATTAACTTCACATTGCCGGAGGGAAATGAGGAGTTACATTGACAATGAATAATCACAACAACTACAGATCTTGCACCCAAGAGGGCAAAAACAATTGAATTTCAGCCCATTTCACTTCAGAGGATTAAATAGAGAAAGGAGGTGAGTCACAAGGTTATGCTCTCTGTGGTGTTTCCTTTGTGAATTATTCACAGCTGTGGTCACTCCTCCAGCATGCACCACTTTGCACCAGCATCTCTTGAGCTTTACACACATGCCCCATCTCCTCCACCCTATCAGCCCTATGACAACTGTCCCTATACGCTGCTTTTTAGTCAATGGCTTTTTTTTTTTGCACTCATTAGCCAGGTCCTAATTTAGAGAACTATTTCAATTTCTAACATATGTGCTCATTGCCATAGTAAATGTGTGTGTGCGTGCGTGCGTGCGTGCGTGTCTGTGTGTGTGTGTTAATTACTATTTTTATGCCTAAATATAAATAAAAAAATTGTGCTATCAATCAAGAAAAATTTACTAATTAATCGCACATTTTTCTAAACTTAATCTCGATTAATCGCAATTATTCCCACCTAACATTAAAGTTTTTAAATATACTTTTATATTGCAATAATTTTACATTGAATCTTCAAATGTACAATCAACATAAATACAGTATATTTTTAACATTTCTTTAATGGCATCTTTTTTATGATTGAAGGCCAGCATCACTGATATCAATATCTCTCTATAAAATTGATTTTTTTCCCTTTAATATTTAACCATTGACTGTGACCATTCAGCATTACATTGAGAGCTATCAATTTTAACATGTATTAGACTTCTAATTTAAATTAACTTAAAACAATCTTCACATGAACCCATAATAAATTACATATTTAGCTACCTTTGCTCTTCAGCTGAAATATAAAGAAAATGAATAGTTACCAAACACTAAATTCTAAATTAATTATAGATGAATCCCTGAAAGCTATAAAAGTTCTTGATTTCCTCTTTTTTCTTTTGTTTCTTGAATTAATAGACATCACAACATTTGGTTATAAGTTTATTTGGCTGCTATTGCTTTAAAAGCTGCTGCATGAAGCGGATCTGGCATGCATCTTATATTCTAACAATTCTCTTTGCCTTTTCTAACCCACTTCAGGTCTTAAACTCTACTAATGAGTGGACGTATTGAATCGGGTGTTGGATGCCTCAAGTACGGTGCCGAGAGAGCTCAACGCGCTGCAACTTCAGAAAACACATGCAAATTAAGGAAACAACTTCCTCAATTTGACAACACACAGGCTGCAAATGCTCACAACACAACCCAAAAAAGAAACGCGATGCAAAAAAATGTATTTGGTTGTGTTATTATGAGCACTTGTACCATCTGCTGTCAAAATGGTGAAAATGTTTTCTTGATTTGCTGGTGCTTTTTCTATTTGCATGCAGGGCCGGCTCTAGGCATGGGCAGGGGTGGGCTAAGCCCACCCAGAGCCATATAGAGAGAGAGTTGCAACAACTCCATTCACTCCAATGGAACGTTTTTTTTTACAGCAATTGCGGCTCGTGGAGCCTCTCAAAAGTTCCCGGAAGTAGCAGCAAACACATGCAGCGCCATAGAGATGCAGCAGAACAAACCGTTTGCGACGCACTTTTAAAAGGTTAGATGTTTAAAAAAAATATTGTATATTATCAGTACATTTGAATAAAAGTAACTTGTACTTTAAAACCTCCTAGTAGATTATTACTCATTAAATTAGTAGATTTAAGAGATGTTATCAGATGTATTCATTAATTGCTGTAAATAGTTAATTGCATTTATTTGAATAAAAATACAAAAAAGTAATATTGTAATATATTATTATATGAATTATGCTGAATTTTCAGCATCATTACTTTTGAACGGCAGTGTACATGTTTATATGAGTACAAGACAGATGCTTAAGTTGTTTTAAACCTAAATATATTGTGTATATGAATAAGTATTGTAAGAAATACACATTAAATATATAATATTTATAATACACTAAGTAATTATATTACTATATATATAATTGTAAACAATAAGCTTAATTTTCATTGTTTCATTCACAGTTCATTGACCCATTGTGCGGTGCGAGCTGACAATCACCTGTCACCAGCCTGTCTCTGTACTATCTGAAAGTCATAAATATGACATTAGTTACCATGAGATTAGTGAAAACAATGAATATAACGTAACATAAAAAGGGAACAGCAACCTGTCTTTATACAAGTTAGAATATACTTGAAATAAGTTAAGGCAAATAACGGTAATCGAACACTAATCCTAAAATATTAGCTGATTTAAATACTTTAAAAACAACATCGCTGTAACTACATACTCAAGTTACATACATATGTCGGTGTGTTATATAAATATATAAAATAAATGCATTTATTGCCTACTAATTACCAAAAATCGCAGTTCTGTCACTCTATTCTTACAGTTTGAATTGCCCGCTAAAGCACTTCCTGGAACTATCTGAAGTCTACGTGATTCACGTGACGACCAAGCATTCTGAACTTCCGTTGTCGCAACTCTATCTCTATATGGCTCTGAGCCCACCCAAACGTCTGTCTTGCCCACCCAATCAGAATCTAGGTAAAGACAGCGTGACTCATTTTTACGATTTGTGTATTGATTAAAAGCAATCTGAGGCGGGCTCTGTGTTGAGAAGTTCGAGTAAGGGCTGTAGAATGCCCCGACCAATCACAAAATAACACCAGTAAAATTGCAGTACTTTGATTGGCTGAAAGCAACGGCGCGGTTTACACTCACGAAGCGGGCGGCTTCAGTGACAGTCACGGAGAAGCAGACGCTGACAGTCTCGCAAGCGATAAAGAGCGTTAAAAAGTCATAGTATTTGCGTGTAAATGCAATGCATAGTTTTTGGTGCCTATAAAGAAGCCTAGTGGCTCCAGCAGCAGTGACCATGGTGTGGCTGCTGTTGCTTAACAAACTCCAACTTCCCCAGCTCCCGCTTCAGAAACACGTCCCGACTCCTTCCACCTCAGTCCCCCAAAATCTGTATAATATAAATGTTATAAAAAATATCTATCCAGAGTAGATACCAAAGTGTAAAAATACTGTATGATATAAATATTATAAAAAAATATCTATCTATCTATATGGAGTAGATGTGTAACCGATGTAGTCTGCGTTGTGTTTTTTTTTAGATGGAATAACCACACGGACATCAGCTGACGGCTTGACTCTTCTTTTACTCTCTGATAAGACAAAAGTATACATATACACACGGTGTGAATTCGCCTTTTCCCTGCTTTCTCTCATGCAGAGACAATGCAGAAAGGGAAGAGGAAGAGACATTCAGATGATGGAATTATTTTAACAACATTAGTAACAAAACAGCATACCTGATAAGACAAAAGTATACATATACACACGGTGTGAATTCGCCCTTTTCCCGTTTCTGTAACATGAATGTAAAGTGCAATGTAATCAGCACGTGCTTCAAGTTCACATTGGATAAAAATGATTAAACTTGATGAAAATATGAAAATAATCTAATATACAGGTAAAATAATGTCACAGATATGATTTAAATGACAAATTTAAGTACAAAAGTAATTCAAAAGAAAAAGATGAAATTAGATTAATCAGAGCTCATCAGAAACCCACCTCTCCCATGCATAGACAATGCAGAAAGGGAAGAGGAGGTGCAAAGACAGGAAATTAGGTTCAACATTGCAGTCAGAAATTTAAAGGGCAAGGTGCACACACACAGACAGGCATATCAGGTACACATTTGAACATTTGTGTAATTCTAAATACACATGAACATAATACTTTCTGTACCTGTTACATTCACCCCCCTAGAATTACACAAAATTGTGAGAATATAGGAAAAACTCCAAACACAGGTCACGAGAATTACTTGGTCCACACTCCAAACAGTCAGTGAGGACGACCGGCATTGAAAGCTATCCAATAAAAGGATAAAAATGTGAAAGAAGTTGGCCAAACCTCTACACTTGTAGGCATATGCAAAGTGCCCATTACACTTTGAATAACTCAGACCTTTTGCTTAAACAGAACATAAGAATACAGGAAATGACACGTAGTATCATCAAATACAGTGCAGTACAATACACGGACCTAAACATGAATAACAGGAGATCCAGACTCCATACCAAGTAAGGTCTCAAGTTGAACCATTGACTCAATTAGTCTAAGTACAGGTCTAATTACTCTACCAAACCTGGTAGTATAGTGATTGCTGGAGTCACCGTCAACCACAGGATCACTTGAATTATTAGAAACAGTAGGCGAAGACGCACTGGCTACATTGTCAAAGTCAACAACAGATACATCATCATGTGCCTCAGAAACAGTTTGAGAAGAATGGGATGAGACCCAAGCAGCAACAGGGTCATCATCACATACAGCGACATGAGAAGTGACAGACAGAGACTCTGCATGTGACAAATGATTAGCGACTGGCATTGTTGAATCAGCTAGATCACATATAGACTGAGAATGTGTGGAAGAAGGACCATCACCAACACTTTCATTGACAGCAACATCAAACTCTGATGTGGGCAAAGGAAGAAAGTTAACTGGTAACAAGAGATTCCGGTGCACTACTTTCTCACGACCAGACCCATCTCGGATCTCATAAATGTGCAAAGACGGGTTGGAAGAAACAATGGAGTACATGGTGGGCTCCCATTTGTCGGCAAGCTTCCGTTTACCTCTACAACCTTTGTTAGCAACGAGAACGTGATCACCAACTGACAAAGGTAAACCCTTGACTCTCTTATTGTACTGATCAGACTGATGTTTTTGTTCTGCAGTAGAGTTCTTTTGAGCCAGCACCATAGCAGACTGCAGATCTTTGATGAGGGATTGAACGTAGTCATTGTAATCACAGATGGACTCGTCACGAAGGACACTTTGAAACATAAGGTCAACAGGTAATCTTGGTACCCTCCCGAACATCAGGTAAAAGGGGGCAAACCCAGTTGTTTCATGGGCAGTACAGTTATAGACGAATGTCATTGTTTGCACTAACTGTGGCCACTTTTGCTTCGATCTAGGAGGAAGGGATCGTAGCATGTTACCCAACGTTCTGTTGAACCTTTCAGTTCCGCCATTTCCCATTGGATGGTACGGGGAAGTTCGTGACTTGTCTACACCGGCAAGATCAAGAAGTTCTGCTATCAGCTCGCTCTCAAAACTGGCTCCCTGGTCCGAATGGAGACGCTGAGGAAAGCCATAGATGCAGAAGAATCCATCCCATAGTTTTTTAGCAACACTCTTAGCCGTTCTGACAAGGAAAAGCATGCGCTAGCTTGGTGAAATGATCCGTGATTA
The DNA here is from genome assembly GCA_027564155.1 of Gymnocypris eckloni scoliostomus. Classification (NCBI taxonomy): domain Eukaryota; kingdom Metazoa; phylum Chordata; class Actinopteri; order Cypriniformes; family Cyprinidae; genus Gymnocypris; species Gymnocypris eckloni. Next base: position 23,161,938 of record CM050417.1, read on the forward strand.
CCAAGACATCCACCGATTTATTGTGCCTATCTTCAGCGGCCCAGAAATCAATACAAACGAGCTCCAATGGGGCAGTGGTCTTGATGCTCTCCAAGGGTGCTCTAGCAGCTGGCTCTGGAGTTTTACTCAGGACACAACGAGTACAAGTCTTGACGTAATCACGCACATCGCGTTCCATCCTGGACCAATAGAATCTCTGGCGAGCTAAGGACAGGGTACGTGACTGACCTTGGTGACCGGCCAAATCATGAACACCAAAAAGAGCCTGCTTCTTCAGGGAATCAGGCAGCAAGAACTGAAACTTTTTATGCTTCGTGAGTGGATCTTTTATGGCTCTGTAGAGAATGTCATTAAGCAAAAACAGTCTGTCCCACTGCTTCAACAATCTCAAAACATGCATATCCTCATTTGCACGCTCACGCCTGGAAGGTCTGCGCTTCCTGCTGACATAAAAGGCCACCCTCGAAATAACTGAATCATCGTGCTGCTGACTCTGTATTTCAGACAATGAAAAGGCATGGGTTACATCTTGACAGTCGGGAATCAACAAACTCAAGTGACCAGCCAGGGAAGTCGCCCTGGATACAGCTCCTGAATCCCAATCATCACAAGAAGACAAGATAGATGACACATCCTCAGCAGTCATGGAAACATTTCTCTCAGAGCTTTGGATGATGCCAGTGTCAAGTGTCTGTGACTGGCATGTAAGACGAAATGTTTTCTGCACAGAATCATCTTCCATACTGTGTACTTGTTTCAGCAGTTCAGAGTAAGGGTCGGACAGAAGACGCTGACTCACTGGCTTGACGAATGGATCACGACTGAGTGCATCCGCCACAACATTCAACCTTCCAGGGACGTACTTGATCTTAAAATTGTATGGGGCAAGCTTTGAAACCCAGCGCTGCTCACATGCATCTAACTTAGGTTTAGTCATGATATACGTGAGCGGGTTGTTGTCAGTCCATACGGTGAACTCATGGCCTTTAAGCCAGTGACTGAACTTGTCGCATATGGACCACTTAAGAGCCAAAAACTCCAGTCTGTGTGCAGGGTAATTGGCTTGGCTGCGGCTCAAAGACTTGCTGGCGAAGGCTATAGGACGTGCTTTATCCTCGCCAGTGGGTACTTGAGAAAGCACTGCACCGAGGCCATCCAACGATGCATCAGTGCAGAGAATAAAGGGACGCTCAAAGTCAGGGTGAGCGAGCACGACACTCTGGACAAGGGCTCTTTTCAACTCCTCAAAGGCGACATCACAGGCAGGAGTCCAATCTTGGGGAGACAACTCCCGGAAAGTGCCAGCCCTATTACGACTGCTCGTGCCTCTTGCCAGACGTTTTTGACCAGCCGTCAAATTGAACAGTGGCTTTGCGATTCGTGAACATCCAGGGATGAAGCTTTGGTAGTAAAGAACCATGCCCAGAAACGATCTTATATTCTTTGGCGAAGGTGTGGATCCATCCTCTTTCATGAGATCTTTCTTCTGAAAGGCCAAAATGACTGCTACTTTGTCTTCATCCATAGAGACTCCAGAACCGCTGATCACATGGCCCAGAAACTTGATGGAGCGCCTGAGAAAGTGACACTTTTTTTGAGCCAACTTCAAATTACTAGCTCTCAACCTAGAGAACACCACTTCCAAGCGTTTCAAAGCCTCCGGTTCAGAACGGGCAAAAACCAGCATATCATCGAGATAGCAAAGGAGGCTGGAAAAGTTGAGGTCTCCAAAAATGCTGAGCATCATGCGCATAAAGGATGCCGGACTGTTACACAAGCCTTGGGGAAGGCGGTTATATTCATACAATCCCATGGGTGTTGTAAACGCTGTGTAATGCCGATCAGACACATGGAGTGGGACATTGTAAAATCCCGATGTTAAGTCCATAGAGCTGAAAAAAAAATTGCCACCAAGAGCAGCCAGGCAATCTGCCTGATGGGGCAAAGGATGAGCATCCTTGATAGTCTTCGCATTAAGCCAGCGAAAGTCAGTACAGAGTCTCAGAGATCCATCCTTCTTCCAAACCATTACCAAAGGAGATGCATATTCACTGACGGATTTACTAATAATACCTTTCTCTTCCATTTCAGAAAGAACTTCTCTCAACTTTTGGTAGTGGGCGGGAGGGATTCGGCGATAGGGCAGGCGGAACGGGCGCTCATCGCATAGATGAATTCTGTGTACGAAGTCTTTCGCCTCTCCACAATCAAGTCTGTCTCTGGAGAAAACATCGTGATAGGACAGTATAAGACTCGCCAACTCCTCCTTCCATGACTCAGAGACTTCACAGCCATCGATATCAACGTCCTCCAAACCATACTCGTGCAGCAGCCGCACAGGGTCAACAGATAGAATGGGCTTGGGGAGAGCAGAATCAGTGACATCGTGAGGTTTGCACACGCCTTGCGTAAGGGAAACATCTTCCACTGCCAGGCAAGGAGACACATCTGCCAGCTTGGTGTTACGTCTAAGAGTTATCGGAGACTTGCTAGGATTCAGAATCTTCATCGGTACCCATCGATCACCCCACATGGGAGACACTACACGTCCAACAAGAACATGACGGGGTGCTGAACGTGAAGTAGTGGGTTCAACAATGACGGTGCTACCTGGGGAAATATGAGTGTTAGCAGGTAATTTTCCCCACACAAGGTGCTCACTCCTGGGAAGTAAAGTGACTGCTTGACAAAGCTTCACTGAGCCAAGTTTATCAGGTTGAAGGGAACCAGACCAACGGGAAACACAGCTCAAAAGCTCGAGAAACTGTTCACATTCTGGGTTGCTGTTTTGACAGTTAATGAGCTCCCAGTACTTCTTTTCGGCTTTCATCTTCTGAAGCACACATTTGATGACATTACTGCCGATAATGAACTCGTCCTTCTGTCCAGGTACTAGTAAAGTAGGTACAATGAACTTAAATCCATAGACTTCGACTTCCAGGTCATACATGCACTTAGGCTGAATAGTAAGACCACCACAGCCAACTAGGACCACGTTACCAGGAATCACTGAGGGTTGTGGGAGAACTCCATCGGCACGCAACTTGGATTCACCTTCTGTACTCAGGGTGCAAGCCATACTACCAGAATCAAGCAAACCATTCAGTACGGACTGCCCACCAACAGTCAAAGGGGTATAGAACAGATCACTAGCTCCATCAATTTTCTGAGATCCCACATACAGCACTGTTGTGTCAGGTGGCAACAACTTGCAACTATTTACAAAAATTTCTTTAGGGTCTGGTTCGTCATTTAGGGGAATTTCACCACTGCCCATGCTTACCCCCTCCACACATGGGCTTTTTAGTTTAACTGGGTGGTAGGAGAAAGTGGTTCAAGGCCTCCTGCCTCAGGGCAATTACTCTTAAAATGTCCTGGTTTGAGGCAGTTACAACAAAGCCTATGACGCATGCAGTGAGAATACGTGGTGTGCTCTTTAGACCGACACACTCTACATGTTGAACTCACACTGGACTTGGGATCTGAAGTCCTGACGGTTCTACCAGGATGAGACGGGGACAGTGAGGCAGTGCATAGCGATAAAACTTTATCCATCATGCCAACCAACTGCTGCATACTATCATTCGGAGTAAAAGGAAATGCATCAGGGTTGAGCTGACTATTTGGACATGGTGACTGACCTGATGAGAGTTCGGGCTGTTTGCGAGAATTGGGTACTGGATCGTCACTGACCATCACAGTAGTCTGATGGCAAGCAGACACAGGTAAGTAGCGTGGAGTTCTTGCAGAAGCTCTTTTCAGGGTCCTGCAGTGACAATCCAGTCGTTCTTGAACCTCAGCAGCACTCCACTGTTCAGCAGGCTTGAACTGAAAAGACAAAGCAAGGCCAGGATCTGGACAGTGAGAGACAAACATCATTACAGCTTCAGCTGCAGGGTCTTCAACACACTTGTTGCGCCTACGCAAACACTCATCAGCCACATCAATTGCCTTATTCAATCGTATCCAATAGTCCATTGGGCTCTCATCTGTCTTAGGGAGAGTGTTGTAAAAGTCAGCCATAGGCATGTTGGAATATGTCAATTCACTGAAGTTTCGTTTCAGAATGTCAAACACTGTGCTAGGGATCAATGAAGCCGTCGGCACTGGGAAACTGCGCAAGGACACTTTGACTACGTCTCTCGCTTTTCCCGCTAATCTGCTCAAAATGAATTCAGAGGCTTCGGTGTCATCAGTGCATTTCTTACGATTTAAATAACTGTACATCATGTCTTCCCATTCATGCACAGTAAATGAATCATTTTGATCACCTCTAAAAAAAAGTTGGAGGTGTAATATCATGTTGGACAATGACTTTCAAATTAGAAGCATCAACACATTCACTTGAATGCTGCACAACTGACTTAGACTGCATTTGACTGGGCTGTTGTGCTAAATTGAGACTGGCTGAAATGCTTTGACCAATTTTCTGTGCCAAATCAGAAATAATACCCCCTAAAGACTCAGCAGTAATAATATGATCAGCGTTTGCATGTGTCAACGGGGTAGAACAAGCAGCTGAGCTCCCTGAAGCACCTATAGCTGAATCAGACATGTGTGCATGGTCAATTTCTGCATTAAAGAATGCCCTCCCTCTCCCAAAACATTGAGGTGATACATCAGACATTTTGTCAGTTTGCCGTACTCTAGCCCCACTACCCCTGTCTACTGGGAACATAGCACTGGGCCGTTGCACAGGAATAAAATTTTCCTGACTAACAGTGTCCTCAAACATGACTCAGCTTGAATAGTAATCAAATAAAAACGTAATAACTGCCTCAGAAATCGCAAATAGGAACACAAAATCACAAACTAGAATGCATAATATATATGTACGTTGAATAAACACTTTAGACTCTCTTAAAAGATAGTTTGCAGTTCGATATTCAGATTTCTTTTGGCTATAAATACGCAGTGCGCTGTCATAGACACGCAAATAATACTGAATGACATTCTCCATGATTTGTGAATTCATATGACAGTGTCCTCCGGGACGAAATCAGTTTTTTTTTTCGTAGGGACCCTTCATTTTATAATGGCTATAGCTCAAAAAATTGGACACTTGGAAGACTAAAACCAGTGTCATCTTCTCCAGCTTGATCTGTGAATTTTTCACAGAAAAGCATTTGTCCACAGACCCCTTGGTAAGTCCGCTATAAGGAAAGTGAAAATAGGCGTTATTGATGTTTATCGTCCTACTGCCAATAAACACGCAGACGGCTGGAATAAAAAATATTGTTTTTAGCTCGAGTTCGATTTGTGAAAACTTTCACAGTTCAGTACGTGTCAGCTGACCCTTCCTGGGTCACTAACATCACTATTCTGATCTGTGAAAACTTTCACAGTTCAGCACGGGTCAGCTGACCCTTCCTGGGTCACTAACACCACTATTCTGATCTGTGAAAACTTTCACAGTTCAGCACGGGTCAGCTGACCCTTCCTGGGTCACTAACACCACTATTCTGATCTGTGAAAACTTTCACAGACCCTTCCCTGGGTCACTAACACCACTATTCTGATCTGTGAAAACTTTCACAGTTCAGTACGGGTCAGCTGACCCTTCCTGGGTCACTAACACCACTATTCTGATCTGTGAAAACTTTCACAGTTCAGTACGGGTCAGCTGACCCTTCCTGGGTCACTAACATCACTTTTCTGATCTGTGAAAACTTTCACAGTTCAGTACGGGTCAGCTGACCCTTCCTGGGTCACTAACATCACTATTCTGATCTGTGAAAACTTTCACAGTTCAGTACGGGTCAGCTGACCCTTCCTGGGTCACTAACATCACTATTCTGATCTGTGAAAACTTTCACAGTTCAGTACGGGTCAGCTGACCCTTCCCTGGGTCACTAACATCACTATTCTGATCTGTGAAAACTTTCACAGTTCAGTACGGTCAGCTGACCCTTCCTGGGTCACTAACATCACTATTCTGATCTGTGAAAACTTTCACAGTTCAGTACGGGTCAGCTGACCCTTCCTGGGTCACTAACATCACTATTCTGATCTGTGAAAACTTTCACAGTTCAGTACGGGTCAGCTGACCCTTCCCTGGGTCACTAACATCACTATTCTGATCTGTGAAAACTTTCACAGTTCAGTACGGGTCAACTGACCCTTCCTGGGTCACTAACATCACTTTTCTGATCTGTGAAAACTTTCACAGTTCAGTACGGGTCAGCTGACCCTTCCTGGGTCACTAAATTCACTATTCTGATCTGTGAAAACTTTCACAGTTCAGTACGGGTCAGCTGACCCTTCCTGGGTCACTAAATTCACTATTCTGATCTGTGAAAACTTTCACAGTTCAGTACGGTCAACTGACCCTTCCTGGGTCACTAACATCACTATTCTGATCTGTGAAAACTTTCACAGTTCAGTACGGGTCAACTGACCCTTCCTGGGTCACTAACACCACTATTCTGATCTGTGAAAACTTTCACAGTTCAGTACGGGTCAGCTGACCCTTCCCTGGGTCACTAACATCACTATTCTGATCTGTGAAAACTTTCACAGTTCAGAATGGGTCAGCTGACCCTTCCCTGGGTCACTAACATCACTTTTCTGATCTGTGAAAACTTTCACAGTTCAGTACGGGTCAGCTGACCCTTCCCTGGGTCACTAAATTCACTATTCTGATCTGTGAAAACTTTCACAGTTCAGTACGGGTCAGCTGACCCTTCCCTGGGTCACTAAATTCACTATTCTGATCTGTGAAAACTTTCACAGTTCAGTACGGGTCAGCTGACCCTTCCCTGGGTCACTAACATCACTATTCTGATCTGTGAAAACTTTCACAGTTCAGTACGGGTCAGCTGACCCTTCCTGGGTCACTAACACCACTATTCTTATCTGTGAAAACTTTCACAGTTCAGTACGGGTCAGCTGACCCTTCCTGGGTCACTAAATTCACTATTCTGATCGTTTTAATGTCATTATATTTAAATATATATATATATTATTGAAGCTTTTTTATCTAGTTGCAAATATTTATTTATTTAATTATAAAAAAAGCCAATAGGATCAAATTCATTTATGAAAATATATTTTCTGCAAACAATAGCCTACATCAGTGCATTTGCACATAGGACAAAATGTTGAGCACAATTATTTCAATGCACTGGCAATTGATCATCATCATCATCTTATTATTATTATTCTTCCCTTGTACATTTTGATCTTTGCACATTTTGCTTATTTATCGTGACCTTAAAGAGTCGCTATATAGGCTATGTGTGTGAGTGTGTGTGTGTGTTGGGGGTTTAATTTTATTTTAACCTTCTATAATACAAAAAAATATATAATTTAATTTCATGGTTCTTATAATGTCTTTATAATGATATGTATAAGAACATTTTAAACATTTGTATAGAGTATATACATATATTGTTATTTATTTAAATTATATTATTAGTTTTCAATATTCTGTTATTCTGTTTTTCTTTTCTTGTTAATTATTATCCTGCAATGTATCTATAAAAATATAGTCTATAAATCTAGTCCCTGTATCTTTAAAATATCTTTTTATTTATTTAATTAATAATTTTCTTTCTTTTTTCTTCACCATCTCCTTTTTTTATGTATTCACATTTCCTTGTTTTGCAGGCTGAAAAGAAGATTGACACTGTTTTTGTTTTGTTTATTCACTGTTTATTAAATTTATAACATCCAAAGGAAAGATATAGAACCAACATGTCAGAAAAAAAAAAACAGAATCACAAAGTTGGAAAAAACATTTATTTTTTTCTCTTTTAATTACAGCTTTTAATTAGTTGGGATATGCCTCTACATCTATTTTAATATTTGCCCACTCTTCTTTGCAGAAATGCTCAGTTCAATTATATTTTATGGTGACCATTTGTGGACTGCAGCCTTAAAGTCATTCACAGATTTTCATTGGGATTTAAATCCTACGACCACTATGTGATCAGTTTTGCTGTGTGCTTTGGGTCATTGTCATGTTGGATGGTAAGAGTCAGCTGACCCGTACTGAACTGTGAAAGTTTTCACAGATCAGAGTAGTGATGTTAGTGACCCAGGGAAGGGTCAGCTGACCCGTAATGAACTGTGAAAGTTTTCACAGATCAGAATAGTGATGTTAGTGACCCAGGGAGGGGTCAGCTGACCCGTACTGAACTGTGAAAGTTTTCACAGATCAGAATAGTGGTGTTAGTGACCCAGGGAAGGGTCAGCTGACCCGTACTGAACTGTGAAAGTTTTCACAGATCAGAATAGTGGTGTTAGTGACCCAGGAAGGGTCAGCTGACCTGCTGAACTGTGAAAGTTTTCACAGATCAGAATAGTGATGTTAGTGACCCAGGGAAGGGTCATTGACCCGTACTGAACTGTGAAAGTTTTCACAGATCAGAATAGTGATGTTAGTGACCCAGGAAGGGTCAGCTGACCCGTGCTGAACTGTGAAAGTTTTCACAGATCAGAATAGTGGTGTTAGTGACCCAGGGAAGGGTCAGCTGACCCGTGCTGAACTGTGAAAGTTTTCACAGATCAGAATAGTGATGTTAGTGACCCAGGGAAGGGTCAGCTGACACGTACTGAACTGTGAAAGTTTTCACAAATCGAACTCGAGCTAAAAACAATATTTTTTTTATTCCAGCCGTCTGCGTGTTTATTGGCAGTAGACGTATAAACATCAATAACGCCTATTTTTCACTTTCCTTATAGCGGACTTACCAAGGGGTTCAGGACAAATGCTTTTCTGTGAAAAATTCACAGATCAAGCTGGAGAAGATGACACTGGTTTTAGTCTTCCAAGTGTCCAATTTTTGAGCTATAGCCATTATAAAATGAAGGGTCCCTACGAAAAAACTGATTTCGTCCCGGAGGACACTGTCATATGAATTCACAAATCATGGAGAATGTCATTCAGTATTATTTGCATGTCTATGACAGCGCACTGCGTATTTATAGCCAAAAGAAATCTGAATATCGAACTGCAAACTATCTTTACTGCGGTCTCTTACCGCAGTTCAGAGTACAGTATGAAGGATACAATGCTCGACGTTCACTGAAGCGTCCCGCGGTCCTTATAGCAAAGTCTCTCTCGATTAATATGCATCAACGATGAACGAAAGTCTTCCGGAGAAAAAAAGGTCGTCAATCAGAAAGATAATTTTTTTTTTTACCGTTCCTTTAACAAGCAACAGTCTGTCCCGTTAAGTCACGCACTGTTCGTGTCACACGCGCCCTCCTTCTCAGCAAGCACTGGGCCACTGCGAGCGATAGTGGCGTGGAAGACCGCGAGAGGGGATCGGCGAAACCGGCGAGCCGTCACGCAACCACGGCGATCTGCGAAGTGCTGATCTGATGATCCGGGTCACAGCACTACGTGTAACCGGTGTAGTCTGCGTTGTGGTTTTTTTTAGATGGAATAACCACACGGACATCAGCTGACGGCTTGACTCTTCTTTTACTCTCTGATAAGACAAAAGTATACATATACACACGGTGTGAATTCGCCCTTTTCCCGTTTCTCTCCCATGCAGAGACAATGCAGAAAGGGAAGAGGAAGAGACATTCAGATGATGGAATTATTTTAACAACATTAGTAACAAAACAGCATACCTGATAAGACAAAAGTATACATATACACACGGTGTGAATTCGCCCTTTTCCCGTTTCTGTAACATGAATGTAAAGTGCAATGTAATCAGCACGTGCTTCAAGTTCACATTGGATAAAAATGATTAAACTTGATGAAAATAATCTAATATACAGGTAAAATAATGTCACAGATATGATTTAAATGACAAATTTAAGTACAAAAGTAATTCAAAAGAAAAAAATGAAATTAGATTAATCAGAGCTCATCAGAAACCCACCTCTCCCATGCAGAGACAATGCAGAAAGGGAAGAGGAGGTGCAAAGACAGGAAATTAGGTTCAACATTGCAGTCAGAAATTTAAAGGGCAAGGTGCACACACACAGACAGGCATATCAGGTACACATTTGAACATTTGTGTAATTCTAAATACACATGAACATAATACTTTCTGTACCTGTTACAGATGCAAAGTATAAAAATACTGTATAATATAAACACTATAAAATATCTATCTATCTATCTATCTATCTATCTGTCTGTCTGTCTGTCTGTCTGTCTGTCTGTCTGTCTGTCTGTCTGTCTGTCTGTCTGTCTATCTATCTATCTATCTATCTATCTATCTATCTATCTATCTATCTATCTATCTATCTATCCAGAGTAGATACCAAAGTGTAAAAATACTGTATGATATAAATATTATAAAAAAATATCTATCTATCTATATGGAGTAGATGCAAAGTATAAAAATACTGTATAATATAAACACTATAAAAATATCTATCTATCTATCTATCTATCTATCTATCTATCTATCTATCTATCTATCTATCTATCTATCTATCTATCATCATCTATCTATCTATCTATCTATCTATCTATCTATCTATCTATCTATCTATCTATCTATCTATCTATCTATCTATCTATCTATCTATCTATCTATCTATCTATCCAGAGTAGATACCAAAGTGTAAAAATACTGTATGATATAAATATTATAAAAAAAATATCTATCTATCTATTTGGAGTAGATACCAAAGTGTAAAAAGACTGTATAATATAAATGTTATAAAAAATATCTATCAATCTATCTATCTATCCAGAGTAGATACCAAAGTGTAAAAATACTGTATGATATAAATATTATAAAAAAATATCTATCTATCTACTACCACCACAACCCCAACCTGTTTGCATGTGTTTTCTGAAGTTGCAGCGCGTTGAGCTCTCTCCACTGTACTCAAGACAGTTTTTACAGCATACTAAGACATTGCATGCAGGTAGTTTCTTTTCACTGTTATGATATGAAATTATACAGGCTATCGCGTGCGCCGGCACCTTTGCGCGTATATTTGAAGAGCGCGCGCTACGAGCACGGTATCTTTTCTGCGCTCGTTTGACTCGCGCCTGGCGCGGAGGCGACGTTAGAGCGGACGTCTCTAAATAAACGCAATCCAAAAAAGAAAGGAGAGACGGAGGCAGCAGTTGTGAATGGGGTGGCCAACCCTAGCCCCGCCCCTGCGTTAATTGCGTTAAATATTTTTAACACGTTAATCTGGAAAAAAAAATGAATATCCTGCGTTAACGCACTAATTTTGACACCATTAAAAATATATATAATATTGTAAATATGTGTAAAATATTATTTGAAAACGAATGGAGTTTCTTATGTTTAATTACGTTACATTTATTGCCTATTGTTACGTTATCTGATGTTTTAGATGTTAGATTCATTATTTATTATTTGAAAAAAAACTTTATATTTAGTTAGTTGGTTTAGTATATTTAGTTTGTTTAATCTTATTAAGTTCAATAATAATAACTTAATTTATTACTTATTTAATTGTACTTTTTTTTTTTACTTTTTCTTCTTCTCTTCTTTCTTTTCTTCTTCTTTTACTAAACTTTTCTAATTGACCCCCTAGTCCTCCCTTGTGGCTCCCGGTGGTTCATGAACACTTGATTTAAATATACTTTTTCTTTTCTTTTCTTTTCTTTTCTTTTCTTTTCTTTTCTTTTCTTTCCTTTTGTATTTTGTTTTATTTATTTATTGTTATTTTTTTTTATTAGAATTAGAATTAGAATGTTTTTTTGTCATTGTACACACGATACAACGAAATTGCAGAGCCTCTGCGTAAGGTGCGTGGTACATAACAAACAAAAGAAACTAAAAATAAATATACATCCAGGTACTCACTGAAAAGCAAGCTCCCATAGTAATACAACATTCCTAGCTGTAAGCACTATGCGTGATATATGAACTGCATCTTTTTTTCACCTTGGCATATATTATCTTTTTTTCTTTCTTTTTTAAGTAAAGACTTTACGTGTCTGTACATGAACTGATTTTAAAATAAATTTACGCTGTGAAATATATACTGGAGTAAAAAGTGTGACAACTAGCCCCGCTGTGATTCAAAGGCCGCAGGACTGTGGGAGGAGCCTTGAGTAAGTGAGCCGCGCGAGCGCGCCTCGGACTCGTGTAGTCTGTCTGCTGCTGCACACTGCGCTCAGTGCGTGGACACGGACACCGCTCAACATTTCTTGTGTCTTCTGAAAAACACTGGGATTATTTTAGCGCTTTCCTGCGGGAGTGACCGTGAAATAAACAGAAAGACACAAGCAGATCCCAGCAGACTCAATGTAAGGAATTGAATGCATGTTTTCTGCGCGCGTAATGCGAGTTGCGCCCCGTTCAGCGGACAAAGTTTATTTCATCTCCACGGTCCCACGAAGCTGGATCGGAATTCGAAATCAACACACCAATCAGAATATATCTATGTAAGTTGTCAAATACGTGTTTTTATGAATATTTATGGTTTGCATGATGGCGTCTTTTGCATGGGAGCTGTTAATAACAGGACTGTCATGAAGTGGCACTGATAATAGGTGTTCAGTCTGTTGAGCTTTGTAGGATTTTTTCCCCCTTTAACTTCTGTAAATATTAGACGTTTGAGACTTTATAGTAATTTACATTCATATTACTGGATTAATACCTATGATTACATGATGTAATAGGCTCATTCTTAACATCCTAAAATATAAATGCACATATGATATATATCAGCAAAGCTGATATAATGCATATTATGTCTTATTAATACGATTTATAATTACTGTATGATTGTGAAGATTCATACAGTGAAAAGTGAAAATGTGCAATTGTTACCACAAGGAGTTCCAACCCTTAAAATGAGTTTGTATTCGACTTACTGTATTCAGATTGGTTTAGTCATATATCAAATACTTTAATAAAATCATTGAATGTATAACTGTTACCACATGAAACGTTTTTAGCCAATTTATTTTCTTTTCTTTTTCTTTGTTAGTATCCACCTGTAATATTTTGTGTAAATATTAGATGTTAGACTCAGCCTTATATGAAAAAAGTTGGGTGACAACTTTAATTAACAATATAACAAACATCAAATTAAACTACAGAAGATTGACATCATTAGTTAATGTTATACAACTACGATTCATTTATTTGTGTATATATATATATCATATTGAAATGTGCAACTAATCACTAACACTCTGAAAATGTGCAGTAAAATTATCAAATTAAGTGGCCAGATACATTTGGGCACATAATGTAAACTTAAAAAATTTACCATCCTTCATACGTTTGGGGGCTGTTTGTATAAATCAGATGTGCTGTTACAATAAACCATGGTTTTCAGGATTCTTTGATTACTATAAATTTCAAAAGAACATAATTTATTTGAAATGGAAATTGTAAAAAATGTTAGTCAAATAAAAAATGTGACTGTAACTTTTGATAAATTTAATGCATTCCTGTTGAATACAAATATTGTTTTACCCATATATTAAAGTCTACCTGAACCGCAAGTTGCTGGCTTTATTTCAGTATGGGACGTATTTCCAACTGAAATGGAATATTGAATAGAGGGCAGGGTTTTATTTTTGCGCTCCTCCTCTCATCTCTCACTCGCAGCAAACTAACGGTTGGAGGGGCAAAATAATTTCTGACAGTTAACATAATAAAATAAAATGGAAATCAATGAAAAATTATAAGATTTGACTACATGTTTTGTTGGATGCTGCGTTCCAGACAAGGTTGAAAGAGGGAACATCTGAGTTGGAATGTCTGACTTCCAACTTCAGTGAGTTCCAGTCAATCACAAACAGAAGAAAAAAAATAACAACAAAATGCTGCCTTTCGTTTTGAAAACAGCTGATGAAAAGCTAAAATTAAGTTAAAATGTTGAGTTAATGACTGTGTATAGCCCGTGATGTTTATGTAGTATTTTGAAATAGCGTTTTAGGAACATCTTAAGTGGCAATCAGTGACACCGCTCCCTATACGCAGAGTACGCAGTATGCGTAGGGCACCAACTCACAGGGGGGCACCCTCCCAGTTGCTCAAAAAAAAAAAATAATAATAATTGATGCGCCATTCCGCCATCCATGCTCGCTCGCACCTCATTATTTGCGGCTGAATGCAAATAAATGATCATAATTGATAGACAACTAGGCTAATACAAAAATAAAATGTTTGGACCCCTATAGTATGTGTATTTATTATTATTATTATTATTATTATTTATTAAATATAAATTTAAGCTTCTATTTTTTATTTTCAGTGACATTACTACTTGCTTTTAATTCACCAAAAGTGTCTAAATGTCTTTTGAAAAATACCATGACTATAGGACTATAATCTAGCATTAATAAAATGAAATAATTTAAGTTTAAGTGTAATTTTCCACTGATTTGCCACATGTTTAATTTTTGTGTGATTCTTCAAGTGACTGTTAGTCAAATTTGTTTGTAATTTATTATCTCACATTATTTACTTCTTATTTATGTTGATACTTATCGGGATTTATGTTATGTTATATTATAGTAAAGTTTTGAAAATCTAAATATGTGTGTGTGTGTGTGTGTGTGTGTGTGTGTGTGGGGGGTGTGTGTGTAGTTTTACTTTTTGATCAAATAAATGCAACCTTGGTGAGCATAAGAGACGTATTTCAGAAACATTCAAAAATCTTATGGATGGTATGATTATAAAAGTTACTTCAAGTTCAAAGAATACAATAATGAACGTAGAACAAACATTTTGACACTTACAAAAAAAGTACTGTGGTAGACAAAATGGTACAGTGATGGCATTGCATGAATTTCACATACGTTTCAGTACCATGATGCATTTAAAAAATACCGTACTGTTACTGGGGTACGTTCAAGCTCACACCGGTGCCAAACGTTTTGCTACGGTTTCCGGGTTGAATGACATGTTTCCTGGAAACAGTGTGCAACGGTGTGCAACAGGGTTTGAGATACGTTTTCTCTTGTTTGGTGGGTGTATCAAAAATTGTATCGCAATCAGCAGCAATGTGTATATAAACCACGTGGTATTAAAGAGACCGCTCGTACAATGGTTCCAAGTAAAGTCGTTTACCATGTGTCCGCTGCAGCTCATTATACGCAACAATTGAAGATATTAGAAGACATGTTTGTCGTAAGAGTTTTAATGTAACATAGCATATCAACATGATGATGATGAATTTGTAAGTAAATGTAATTAACTTCAAAATAAATTAATAGAGCAAGTATATTGTTTTCACATGTTGATTTACATTAAAGGCAAAATAGCTGAAATAATAAGAGCATAAGTATAGATCTGGAACTAGTCTGTCTAAATATCTTGTAGTAATTGCAATGTCTTCTGGTCCATATCCTTTCATGAAGGTGTGCAAGACACTGATTAATGAAACATAAAAATACTATATATTTTTTTGCTACCATGGAATTTCAATGTCCAAATTCAAAATATCGTATTACTATGACATTTTTATAAAAGTACTTAAAAGAAAGCTGGGTAACACTTTATTTTACAGTGTACCTGTTACATTGCATTAACTAACAGTACTTTAGTTATATCACTTAGTACTTATTATATAATGTCCACAAAACATGGTTTTACTAATAATACTACTCTCATGTAGGTGGCGGTAAGACAGTGTGGTCATAATGTCTGGTTTATCAAATAGTGTTTTATGAGTTCCAGGAAGTTAACAGAGCGTTGGGTAGCAGCGGCTGAACTCTTGACATTGAACTAGCTGAGAGAGAGAGAGAGAGAGAGAGAGAGAGAAAATCCCAAAATCCCCTAGATTATCCAATAACCCTAGAAGAACTTAATGGAAAACTGAAATCCCTCAAATGTAATAAATCCTGTGGCCCTGACAATATAAAAAACGAGATGCTTAAAATCAGCTCTCCTGAACTTCAGATTGCTTTACTCAAACTTTTCAATCTGACTTTGAGTTCAGGTGTTTTTCCTGAGGTCTGGAACACAGGACTCATCTCTCCTATCTTTAAAAGTGGAGACAAAACAGATCCTAATAACTACAGAGGGATATGTGTAACCAGTAATTTGGCAAAAGTATTTTGCTCAATAATAAATTCTCGGATTTCATCTTTCTTAGAGCAGCACAATGTCATCAGCAAATCTCAAATTGGCTTCCTACCTAAACATCGAACCACTGACCATATTCACACGCTACACACATTAATAAATGAACATGTACACCTAAAGAAAGAGGCGAAAATATTTGCATGCTTCATAGATTTTAAGAAGGCTTTTGACTCCATTTGGCATAATGGATTGTTTTATAAAATCATTCAAAGTGGCATAGGGGGTAAAATATATGACTTAATTAAAAACATGTATAACCAAAATAAATGTGCAGTTAAAATTGGACAGCAAAGGACAGACTATTTTTCTCAAGAGCGAGGTGTGAGACAGGGCTGCTGCCTCAGCCCGACTTTATTTAACATATATATAAATGAATTGGCAGATCTACTGGACCAATCAGACAGTCCAGGACTACAATTATTACACACAGAAGTCAAATACTTAGTGTATGCAGACGACTTAATAATTCTATCTAAAACACCAGAAGGTCTCCAGAACAACCTTAACATTTTAACTAAGTACTGCCACGATTGGAACTTAGAAGTCAACATCCCAAAAACTAAGATTATGATATTTCAGAAAAAACCCAGAAATCTAGAACATAAACATATATTTACTTTAAACAACACCACACTTCAACATGCTTTACAATATAATTATCTTGGTCTGGTGTTAACTCCCACTGGAAATTTCAATTTGGCAATAAAAGCATTACTTGTAAAAGCCCGCAGGGCACTGCACGCCATTCGAACGAAATTGTTCAAAATAGACATCCCCATCAGAATCTGGACAAAGATTTTTGATAGTGTCATACTGCCTATTGCCCTGTATGGAAGCGAGATCTGGGGTCCAACGAGTAACTACAGCCATAAAGATTGGCACAAACACCCTTTAGAAGCTCTGCATGTAGAGTTCTGCAGAAGCATCCTTCACGTGCACAGAAACACACCCAATAACGCCTGCAGAGCGGAGTTAGCCGTCTACCCTAAACCTAGTCATTAAAAGAGTTTTAAAGTTCTGGATCCACTTAAACTCTAGTTCTGAAGACTCTCTTCATTTTAAGGCAGTAAAAACACAATTAATGAGTGCCCAAAAAAGTTATCTTTGTGTAATGGTGTCAGATCTGACTAACAAAGCATTCAATATCACCAACCCTGAAAAACCTGGAAGAATCAAAGAAATTATGAATGAAGAGAAGGAGACATACATACAGCATTGGAAAAACAAACCAAAGACCAAATTGTCTCCAATGTTATCTGAAACTCAACAGAGAGTACAGTCTGGCTGATTATCTGGTCTCAGTCAGGAATATAACTCATAGACATTTACTGACGAAGTACAGACTGAGTGACCACCAGCTGGCCATAGAAAGAGGACGACATAAAAAGACCTGGTTACCTAAAGAAGAGCGAATCTGTAACGGATGTAGATCTGGATCAGTTGAGACGGAGGAACACTTCCTCCTCCACTGTGACAAATACACGTCCTTAAGAGACGCACTGTACAGTCAAATACAGCAGATTATTCCTGAGTTCCAGTCACTCCAGGAACATGAGAAATTAAGAATATTACTTGCTGAAGGACCTGCTTCCTCTTTGGTAGCACTTCATATTTATAAATGCCACAAACTAAGAAGTAAAGAGTGAACACATCTGCATTAGTAGTACCATTAATGTATATATAAATATATTTATGGATGTATTTTACATGTATTTTGTTTTGTTTTGTTTATTTATGGATGTATATTATATATATTTTTGTTTTGATTTTTATTCTGATATGTACAATGCTTTGGCAATATGTACCTATGTACGTCATGCTAATAAAGCAATATGAATTGAATTGAGAGAGAGAGAGAGAGAGAGAGAGAGAGAGAGAGAGAGAGAGAGAGCAGAGATGAAACAGAACCCTGATGTTAAATCACTGGACCGCGGTTGTCCTCAGCAATTGAGTCCCTTTCATTTGTATTGTGGTGTGTTAATGAGTGCTTAGGGGTTTTGGCAAAGGCAGCACCTCCCTGTGGTTCACATTGATTCATCTGATGCCCATTTTACTGATAATGAGTTCGATAAGCCCTTTATGTGTCACCAAAAGCATCTTTGATTAGATCCCTCCTCTTGCCCTCTTGTTCAAAATGTTTTGTTCTTTCAGAGATGAATGATGTTTCCCCTTTTGATGTGAAGTACTGGAAAGCCCTTCCAGAATTATGCAATTTAATCTCATCTTTTATAAATCAAAGGTTGCTTGTCATGGTCTTGTTGCTCAGAACTGACTTGAGGTTATTTTATGCACATGAATTATAGTTTACTCAAAAAAAAACTATAATTATTACTATTAACAATATTATTTACTCACTCTCTTGTTCTAAACCAGCGTTTTTATTGTTAACTAAAACAAACTAAATATTATTAAAATCATTTTGGTAATGGAAATAATGCTGAAATAAAATTAAATATGAATATTAGAAAAACATAAAAATAAATAAATAAATAAATTAACAGAAAAAAAGTTATAAATATAAATATAAAAAAACTAAATACAACACTATATAAAAAACAGAATAATACTGTTACACACATTTTTTAACTGATTCATCAGTTTATTAACAGTGAATATGATGTTTGATTTGTTCTGTTTATTACGCAAATCTATGAAATCACTCAGAGGGCCTAATACTGAGTCAGGTGTCCATTGGCTGCTTTTGTGATCAACTGTCTACAAATTTTTTTTTTGCTAAGTAAAGGCTCTTTTAATGTTTGTTTATTATTTAAAATTATCGAAACATTATTTATGGATTTAATATTTATTTTGACATACATTTATAAATAATTATTGTTCTTTATTTAAAAACTAGTTTTCCCCTGGATTACAAATGTACCAGCATGCGTCCTTCTGCACAGGATAAAGATGAACAGGCATGTGTAATTGCATTGTTTGTGTGTGTTAATGTGTGTTTGTTTGTGTGTGTGTTTGCCAGCTGGAACTAAACCAATAAAACCTAACGGAAAACCTTCCTCAGTCAAACTAATGGACATATTATTCAGGTGCTGCTGTGGATTTGAATTCATTTTAATGTAACATGCATATCACCTAAGACAATGTAATACCATGTTTTTGGAAATGTACAATAGTAATTGCATGGTGTTTTTTGAAGTACATTTAAGAGGATCAGAGAACAGGTTATTCCTGCATTGTGTCCTTTTGGCTAAAATACATTGTTGTTCATCAAAGTAGATTCAAGATTCAAGCTTTTTATTCATCACATACACAATTATACAGAATATAACCAGCAGTAAAATGTAAGTCAGGTCCACTCCATGGACAGTGCAATTATATGGAATACACACACAAGAGAATATACATAAATATATGTATGGAAAAAAATGAAGTAAATAACAAAATAATTACATAATAAAATGTGCAGGACAGTATACTGTAGACTTAATCAATTATAATATAAGCAGGAATGTGCAAGACGAATGTGCAAACCGGTTGTACAGGGTATTTACATAGCAGCAATACAAATGATAGAGAATAATTAATATCTTACTGATTATTTAGTGATTATTAAATGGAGTCATGTTGATGTTATGAGTCTGAGTTTGAGTTTAGGAGCCTGATGGCCTGGAGAAAGAAGCTCCTCCTAAGTCTCTCAGTTTTTGCCATCAGACTACGAAAGCGCTTACCAGATGGCAGCTAAATGAAAAGACAGTTACCAGGGTGATTTGTGTCCTTGATTATTTTAGCAGTTCTGCTTTTGCAGCGTTTGAGGTAGATGTCCTGCAGAGAGGGGAGAGCAGACCCTGAGATGCGCTCAGCTAAGTGCACAACTCTCTGCAGGGCTTTGCGGTCCTGACTGGAGAGGTTTCCATACCACACTGAGATAAACTGAGTCAATACACTTTATATGGCCCCTCAATAGAAAGTTGTCGAGACCCTGAATTTCCTCAGCTGTCGCAGATGGTACAGTCTTTGCCTGGCTTTCTTAACCTGTGTTTGAATGTGTGTAGTCCAAGTCAGGTCCTCTGAGATGTTTACACCAAGGTACTTGAAGCTGCTCACCCTCTTAACAGGGGTCCCACTGGTCATAAGAGGAGTGTAGGGCCGTTGCTGTCTCTTCCTGAAGTCCACAATCAGCTCTTTAGTTTTGATCACATTCAGAGAGAGACAGTTGAGATGCCTGGCACCATGATGTAAGTCTCTCTACCTCATCCAAGTTTGCGGTCTCATCATTGTTGGAAATGAGGCCTAGAACCACAGTATCATCAGCAAATTTAATGATAGAAGTGGAGCTGTGAGAGGACACACAGTCGTGTGTGAAGAGAGAGTAGAGCAGGGGACTCAGGACACAGCCCTGTGGGGCTCCTACGTTCAGGGTGATGGAGTAGGAAGTGAACTGGCTTAATTTCACCACTTGTGGTCTGCCGGTGAGGAAGTCTTGAATCCAGTCGCAGAGTGAAGAGTTTAGGCCGAGGTCTGTGAGTTTAAAAGCTAGCTTGATGGGGACTATAATATTGAAAGCTGAGCTATAGTAAATGAATAGCAGCCTTACATAGTTCCCATTGTTGCTGTCAATTTGTGTGAGGGAAGATTGCACGTGAGAGATGGCATCGTCAGTAGATCTATTTTGGCGATAGGCAAACTGAAGAGGGTCCAAAGTAACAGGGATGGAGGAGCAAATGTGGTTCTTTACAAGTTTCTCAAAAACCTTCATGACTATTGATGTGAGGGCAACTGGACGATAGTTATTCAGGCAAGAGGGTTTATTGTTCTTAGGCACAGGGATGATGACAGATTTTTTAAAGGAGGTTGGAACCACAGAGGTAGCAAGGGACTCATTAAAGATGGATGTAAACCAACCAGCGAGCTGATCAGCACAGGACCTCAGAACACGGCCTGTAATCCCATCAGTAGTTCCCTCCGAACCTCGTCCTCTGACACGGTGATTACATGATCATCGCTGCTCTACCTGCTGCTTCATGACATGCTGATCGGCAGAGTGGCGCTGTCGCAATTGCATTCAAAGCAGCCGTAGAAGGAGTTTAACTCCAGCAACGGATCTGTTTTACATATATTATCCTAAATTTTCCTTTCATGTTTAAAGTTCTGGGTTATCGATTTATATGTCTGTCTGACATCCCTCTTTGACATTTTCTTGACGTCAAAATAAAAAACTCAAGTGTTTTTTTGTTAGGTGCTTTTATGATTCACCCTGTGAAGTATTGCTGACCATGTACTGTTGGATTGGGGCCGAGTAACTCATATTGAATAGTTGATTTGTTTGTCAGTCAAAATATACTGAGTCAAATCTGAATAAAACGCTTTCTGTTGTGAAGTGAACAGTCCGGGGGGCAGATCTTCTCTGGCCTGACCAGGGATAGGCAACATCGGTCTTGGAGTGCCGATGTCCTGCAGAGTTTATCTCCAACCTTGAAAAAACCCTCACCTGCCTAGTGTCAGAGAGTCACATTCCCAGTCACCGCCGCCCACAACAATCACCAGATCACAGTCACCTGAATTCTGATCACCCGCACCTGCACTCCTAATCAGCACATCCATAAATACCACATGCTCTCTGACACTCATCGTCTGGTCTACGGTTCACTACCCTGAACAATACCTGACTCACCTTTCTCTCGTTGCTACTACTAACCTGTACTGTTGTCTCCCAGAAACCTCTCCAGGGATCCTCCTGTGTGTGCGTCCTGTTTCCCTGTGTCTCCCAGCTCCGCAATCTCCGAAGATAGAACTCCCAGCTCCGCGATCGCCGAAGATAGAGCTCCCAGCTCCACGATCTCCGAAGAAAGGAACTTTGATTAACACACCGTCAGAGCACCCCCGATTGGATTCCCCACCACGTCTCGCACCTGCTCCTATCACCTTCACAGTCCTGCATTATTAATAAACCCTCTGTCTTACCACTTACCTGTCTCTCCGTGATCTGTTTGTGACAGAAGACCGGACCAACACCGTCACCCCCCCATGGATCCCCAACCTTCCGTACCATCTGTAGCCCTGGAGGAGCTGGTCGCCACTCTGCGAACTTCACTCCAGCCACCTCCATCCCCTCAATCTGCCTCTGCCAGTCCCATGGCCTTACCAGCTGCCTACGCGGGTGAAGCGGCTGAGTGTGGCGGCTTTCTTCTACAACTAGCCTTGTACATCGAGATGCAACCACAGAGGTTTCCCACCGAGCGCTCCAAGGGAGCTTTTTTAATTTCCCTTCTCTCAGGCCGAGCATTATCATGGGCGAAAGCCATATGGAACGCTAATACCTCCTTAATCAATTCCTATATTGCATTCACTAATCATTTTAAGGAGGTTTTTGAATTAGCTACCGTAGCGCTCTCGGTGTCGGATCAGCTACTGCGCCTGTGCCAGGGGACTTCCTCGACTCACGAATACACGCTGCAGTTCCCCACGCTGGCGGCTACTTGTGGTTGGAATGAAGCGGCTCTCATCGGCGTGTATCGGCAAGGGCTGGATACCAATATCCGCACCCAGATGGCGATATTTGACGATGCCGTTGGATTGGAAAGCTTCATGCAAAAAGCCAACCGAATCGCCCAACGCTTGTCTGCTTGCCATACCGCCGAAACCGCCCGCCAGCCTGCTTCACCCGCCCACGGTTCCCCAGTACCAGAACCCATGCAGGTGGACACAACTCGTCTCTCGAGTCAGGAACGTGCTCGTCGGATGGCAACAGGGCTGTGCCTTTACTGTGCTTCGGTAGACCATTTCATCAGGTCCTGCCCCAACCGAACCCCACGCCCAGCGGTTAGTACAGTCCAGTGCGACCCTGACATTTCCACATTGTCTGTACTGACTGTTCAACTATTTACCCCAGTCAACTCCATTACAGCCTCTGCCCTGGTCGACTCGGGCTCCTCAGGCAACTTCATCTCCCAAGACCTCCTGAGTCGTTTACGCCTGCCCCGCCGTCGACACCTCCGAGCACTCCGAGTCGAGACCGTCACTGGCAAACCATTAGGGCGTGGGTGGGTTAAGTTTGAATCTCCCCCGATGAAGCTGAAGATTGGCAACCTGCATGAGGAGGAGATCACGTTTCTGGTATTGGAGGGACCAACCGTGGATATCATCCTGGGACGTCCCTGGCTCATCCGCCATTCTCCAGAAATCCAATGGGAATCAAGTGATATAATTCGCTGGAGTGAATATTGCCGTCAACACTGTCTCAAGGACATTCCAGGTCCTCCCAAGTTACCCGCGGCTCAGGTCGCCTCCACGTGGGTTGAGAGTCCGGAGACCAGTGTGAATTCCACAATCCCATTGGATTACAGGGCGTTCCAGGATGTCTTCTGCAAGCAGGCAGCCACCCAGTTACCACCTCATCGGCCATGGGACTGTGCGATAGATCTGCTGCCTGGATATAAACTCCCCAAGGGTAGAGTATACTCACTGTCCATCCCGGAGCGCAAGGCTATGGAGGAATACATCAAGGAGGCTCTTAATCAAGGATACATCCGGCCGTCTAGTTCTCCAGCGGCGTCAAGCTTTTTCTTCATGGGTAAGAAGGACGGGGGCTTGAGGCCATGCATCGACTACCGAGCTCTAAACTCCCAGACTACCAAGCTCCCCTATCCACTTCCCCTGGTCACGCACCTGCTCCTATCACCTTCACAGTCCTGCATTATTAATAAACCCTCTGTCTTACCACTTACCTGTCTCTCCGTGATCTGTTTGTGACACCTGTAGCCATATTAATTCTGAAGACCTTAAAGGGGTCATGTAATGCCCATTATCCACAAGTTGATATTATTCTTTGGAGTCTTAATGAAAAGTGTGTAACATAGTTTGGTTAAAATGTTTCATTGTTAGTGTAAAAAACACCCTTTTAGCCTGTCAAAAACAGCTCATTTTAGAGCAAACCATATTGTGTTATTCTCCTTTAAATGAGAAAGAGCTATGCTGACTTCCTCCTTCTCTTCCGAGGGACTGATTACTTTAGCCGCATTCATCGTAAAACTTGCTAAGTAGCACATTATTAGGAAAGACGGTTTGCAAAGATTAGCTTAAAAAAGCCTTGTACCCACTTCATCTGTAGGTGAAGCTGGATCATGAATTATTCGAGCAAACATAGACATATTTAGGTAGATCGAGGGTGCATTCCCTTCAAAACCAAACGTAATCCTCTTCAGCCGCTCAGATGAGGGGAGTAATTGACTACTGCTTTGTTCATTATTACATCCAACAACAAAACACCTCAAACGCTTAGGAGTCATTGTTGTCTACATCTCCTCCGGCGGTGAAACAACTGATGACAGCTCACTCAGGGCGGGTCTGAGGTAAGACACCAGTGCAGTGTGTGTTAAAACTACTGTCAATCAAGAATCGTGGGAAGGGCCTCCGACCGTGTGACGTCACGTGCTTGACCGTGTACTGTTTTTCTTTCACATCTGTCGCTTACTAGGTCTTTTTGTTTCCCTTTCTGTCCTCCTAAACTTTTCAATTACCCACGATCAGGAGGTGTTATATCTTTGTGACCTGATCTCCAGCCCTCTAAAGTAAACATAAAGCCCTCTAGAGTAAAAGCCCTCTAGAGTAAACTAGAGCCCTCTAAAGCCCTCTAGAGTAAACATCTCCGAGGACCTGACATGGACTGCACACATCCAAACACAGGTGAAGAAAGCCAGGCAAAGGCTGTACCATCTGCGACAGCTGAGGAAATTCAGGGTCTCACCAGCTATCCTGAAAACTTTCTACTCAGGGGCCATAGAAAGTGTTCTGACTCAGTGCATCTCAGTGTGGTATAATAATGCCACAAACCAGGACTGCAAAGCTCTGCAGAGAGTCGTGCGCCTAGCTGAGCGCATCTCAGGGTCTGCTCTCCCCTCTCTGCAGGGCATCTACCTCAAACGCTGCAGAAGCAGAGCTGCTAAAATCATCAAAGACTCAAACCACCCCGGTAACCATCTTTTCCGTTTACTGCCATCTGGCAAGTGCTTCAGGAGCTTGATGGCAAAGACAGAGAGACTGAGGAAGAGCTTCTTCCCTCAGGCCATCAGGCTCCTTAACACAAACTCTGTTCCATAAACTTTCACAAGACTCATTATTATCTGTAAAAAAAATAACAAAAACATTCATATTCTCATCATCCGTATTGCCGCTTATGTGTGCATACCCAGTACAACCGTTGCACATCCCTCTCATCCCTCCTGTTTATACTAATATTTATTAAGTCCCATATACTGTTTTTGCACATCCTATTTGTTTTGCACATCTTACTGTTTTACTGTTTTACTGTTTTGCACTTTTCTTTATTCTATTGCACATTTTACTTTTTAGTTCTTTTTTTACCTATATATATATATATATATATATATGCTCTTGTGTGGTGTTACTCTTATATAATTTTTTTTTTTTTTTTTTATTCTTTGCACTGTCCACTGAGCGGACCTGATTTGACCTACATTTCACTTTTGATTATACCCTGTATAATTTATCATGTGACAAATAAAGAAACCTTGAACCCCCTTGAACCCCCCCTCTATTTCAGCTCTCTTTAACCTCTCTCACTCCCAGCTCTGTCACCCATGGGGTAGTCGAGCAGCTCAAGAGAGGGAGCATAACATAATAAAATAGAAACAGAGGAAGAGAGAGCTTGTGAAATAATAGAAAGAGAGAGAAACAGACTCATGGTGGAATGTCCAGCTTAAGCAAAGATTTATTTCAGACAAACAGGAAGTCTGGCCTGGCAAAGGACGGACAGGAAGTGTTATTTCAGCTCTTTAGGTTGTTAAGTCTTTGTTTTCAGCAGCACGGGGCCAAGCACACCACACCGCTCTGCCACCTCACACTCAGCACTCTGCAAAATGAACCGCGCTGACATAAGGGGATTGTTATTGCACAGCCAACCTTTAAATGAAAGGAGCAGTAGTGGGAAAAATTTGTTTCATAGATGATTTATGGACCGTGCTTTCAGTTTTTTATTTTATGGAAGTAAACTGTACAGTTTTGAGAAAATGAGAGTGTATGAGAGGTTGATCATTAAAACAACTCAAAGCTCTTCCAGCTGATATATAGAACCGTTTTACCTGTAATTGACATATGTATTGTGAAATTACCTTGTGAAGAACAGCTCTGGGCCTACAGGAATGTACTGTATTTAAGCAATAAGCAGAGATTGATTGGTTGTGTTATAGGAATGTGTTTTTCCCCTATATCATTATTATTAAATAAAACTAAAACTATTGCAAATTGTTTTTGTTAATTGAAGCAAAGCTGAAATAATATTAAATGTAATTATTAAGTGAAAATCTTAAAAATGAAAAAAATAAAATAGATATGTTGCCTTGGCTGCTGACTGAATAAAATAAGTGAAACTAAAATGACTAAAACTTAAATAATAATAATATTGCTAAATTGACATTTAAAACTAAATAAAAATGTACAGTAATCTAATTAAAAATATTAATAAATCTTAAACTTTTTGTTTCATGCATTCAATAAATTGAATATATAAAAAATACGGCAATCGTTTAGGCATGTTGTCACCTATATACAAAACTTTTCAAAAGTGCAAATACTTTTTTTGTGTAAACATAATGACTCTCCTGCATACATCATATAAGAACAAATGGCCTTGTTTGTTTCCATAAAGCGATCTCCAATGATTACTTATATTTCTTATGTACTCTTGAGTTTATTTTGTTAAGTTCCTGTTATTTGTTTCTCCAGCGACTCCCTATGAATATATTCTGTTTACCTGTCTAATGCATATTCTCCAAAAGACCTGATTCGTTTTTTTTTTTTTTTTTGATAAATAAATAAAGAATAAAATCAATTTTGTCTGCCAAAACAAAGTCATGTGGTGTCCCCAACATACATAAACATGCAGACAAATATGACAAGCATGGTTGAAATTGCAAAAAGCATAATGCTGTTTTAAAATATTTGACCTTGAAAAATGTTTTTATTATACAATTTATTTTTTAAAGAACAAAATTAAGCTTGGTAAACTTACATGCTTTTAATGTATAAGGAAAGCTTCTTGTAATTTTTCTCCATTGACTTTCATGCACGGAAGAGCAGTAAGAGCAGCAAGAACATTGTTAAACACAGAAGCCCAGTCAGGGCTTCAGGTTCCCCAGAACCCAGGCTTCTCGTCGAGAAGATGGTGTCAATTGCACTGAGACCAGTTGATCAAATCCATAATCTTCTAGTTTGGAGAGCCGTGCAGAGAGAGTCTCTCAATAGATGAGACGAGACAAAAGAAGCAAGCAGGGAAAATGAGGGAGGACGGGGAGTGGAAAAATGCAACCGCCTCCATTGAGAGCCAAACGAGAATGGTGAATGGTGGTAGTATTATAGAACAGAAATACATTTCTGAATCCAATACATGTTGACTCACACCTCTCCTGAAATCATCTTACCTCCACATGACCACTCAGCATTGAGTGGAACGCTAGACTTATTAAACTTCACCTTAAACACCCTGTGAAACCTCACACCTATCCCTACTATTAAACAGTTCTTTGGAGATACTGTACAGGAAACGGTTAAAATGTTGCATGTATTCATAGGTTAGGGTGGTATAAATTGCCACCAGCTGTGTACGGAAGAAGACGTGGCTTAGTTGACCTTTGATGACAGGCGTGTCACTGAGGGGGAGGTGTTTTGGGCTAAACTATAAGACAGCTGGCTAAGACTCGGGTGAATATGAGTAGGTGAATATATTTAAATGCCTGAATGTCTGTAATCAAAAAAAAATATTATTTTAGTTTTGCAACAATATATAGGCACTAGGGGTTGCACAGCTAGCTAGTCGACTAGTCGACTTCAGTGCTCTGCCATGGCGCTTTAAGCTTGAAGTTGACTAGTCACTGGTCCTATAGAGGGCGCAATAGGATAATAAATCCACATTTATGCTCCGTTTCCAAACAGTTAAAATTACAAACTAATTATTATTCTGAATGCGCTCCACAAGACATGTGTGATTATATTACTGGATGCTCGAAATTGAACGGCAGAATGCATGTTTTAAACAGCTTATTGTACAGGTAAGTTAATCACGTTCTAATCTAATGCGCAGCTGCACTGTAACGCACACACATAGGTTACAGACAGTAGTGCGTACAATACATCACGTGCAGATCGCGTGCATAGAATCATTCAGCGCAAAAATGTATTGTCAACACTGTTCTGTGATTTCTCAGTAAAATAGCTTAGAAACTGAAAAGTTCAAGCATATATTTCTTAATAACTATATCCCACATTTTCACTACTAGTAGAGAGACGCTGCAAGGTAGAATTAATTCACACACGTAACCGCTCTCACTAATGCATTCATTCATATGAATGTAATCTTTACTGTACTACTTATTTGTATCTGATTTAGAATGAGCAGGAATCTGTGAGAAATATGACAACCCAAAGACTAAAGAACTGATAAAAAATAAGCTGTTATACAGTAGGTGCAATAGTCATATGGGCAGCGCTGTGTCATATTTCATAGCTGTGCACAAGGCGTTTGTCACCGCTCCAGACTTATTTGTTCATTAATGATGTCATCAGCAACTAGTCGACTTCGACTTGACTTTCATCACATAAAAGTCGACTTCAAAAAAAAATCAGAAGTCGTTCAACCCCTTGTAGGCACCATGTTTGTGTATGTCGATATTTGAGAAAGCTGTCATTTAAGTTTCTGTATTCCACAATGCACACTCATTTCCATAAGTGCACAAGTTGACTGCTCTTGAAATATCATTTTATGTGAGAAAATGCATGCTTGTCACCATGGTAATACAACAAAGTGTAGCTCTGTGTAACTAGTGCATTAGTGCTAATGACCTCCATTTAAAAACACCACAGGCACTCATATATCTCAAAGACCCCATGAAATGTAATTTTATTTCTTGTGTTGACATGTTTCCACAAAGTTGAAGGACATTTATTTTCTTTTTTCCAAAATAACCGGTCGCTTTTAGTTTTTTTTTTTTATTGATACTGCTAATACTGTAGGTAGCATATGATTTTATTCCTCAAACCAATTTACTGTAGCACAAACCCAGCCCCACAGTCAATTTTCTTTATTAACTTAATCATGCATTACCCTGTCAAGAAACATTTTTTTCAGACTTTATGTATTGTGTTAAGAGTTAACTATAGATTTAACTAATGGAATATTTTATCTAGTTGCATTTAAAAGCTGTTTTTGTCCCTGTGGACAAGATACATTTTTCTGAGAAGAGTAAGACTGTACATTTTAAACACGTATCTGCTAATAAGTTAAAACCAAAATGTGCTTTCAGTGCTCTTCATACACTACCAGGGAAAAGTTTGGGCCATGTAAGATATTTTTAACAGTCTCTTATGCTCACAAAAGGCAGCATTTATAATATCAAAACACTGTAAAACATTTATATTGTGAAATATTATTACAATTTTAAAATAACTTTGTTTATGTTGCAGTATATTTTTAAATATAATGTATTCCTTTGATGGCAAATCAGGAATTATGTGATTTGCTCAAGAAATATGTATTTTTCGTATTTATTTAAAACTCTTTTTTGTTGTTGTTGTTGGAAATTCCTTCTCATATTTTTTTAGGGCCGATGTGGACTATAAACTGATAAGATTAATGGAAATGTGAAAAAAGGCTGTGTGTAATTGTATATGTTGCTGGCAAAACCCTGTACAAGAGTACTTTTAACCAAAATTATAGTTAAAAATAAAAAAGTTGCATATGTTACAGATGTGTGATTGCTTATTATTATTCATCAACATTATTATTGTCCACATTTAGGTTTAAGGATTTGAACAAGCCACTAATAAGTTTTAACTTGGTGTGCTTATTTTTTGTGACTTATTGAATGGAAAGTGTTATCGACCACCCAGCAACCACATAGCAACATGTTAAAAACACCCAGAAAACCTTAGGAGCAGCTAAGTGGCAGAAACTTTTTATGAACAAACACTATTTACATTTACTGTGGTTTATATTAATTAAATACAATTTAATGGATTTGCATGGATTTTGAAACTGTTATGTACTTTAAAAACTGTATGGACTACAATGGTTGTCCAATTTACCAAATACATGTCCTTGTGATATTTGATTGTGGTTTCTGAAATTATCTTCTCAGTTTCATGATATCGCTTCATAAGGAGAAACTTTGAACCACTTGCATCTTGTTATCTGTCTTCATTCTCTCCTTTGCTGGCCCAAATACTAAACGCTGGTGGACAGCAGTTGGGTAGGCTTGTGATTATTATGGGATCTTGTTTCCATGGAAGTAGGCAGGCACAGAGGTGGGTGAGCAACAATTAGCATGAACACATACTTGATCATGTCTAGCAAACTGTCAATGCTTACAGCGCTACAACAGGCTACATTTACAAGTTTACATGTCACACTGCAGCTCTCCATTGGTTTTACACTCCATTGCAAATCCATGTGAACTGCCTCAAAACCTTTGTGGACAACAGGTTTCTAGTGACAAATAATGTTCTTAGCTGTCACCCACTACACACAACACATAAATAGTCAACTTAAAATGAACCATGCAAGAGACTCGACTGACACTCACAGTTGATTTCCAGCCTGGTCTTATTGTTTATAGTAATGTTTACAAGCACAAAACATACATTTTTGTATGTTTTTATTGATGCTGAAATGTAGCATTTGGACACATTTCAATGCTTAAAAATTACTATGTATTTTTAGCTTTAAAAATTAACCGAGATGTGAAATCGTCTCAGGTTATGCGTGTAACCATGGTTCCCTGAGAATAGGGAACGAGACGCTGCATCCTCTTGAGGGCGCTATGGGAACACCTTCAGCATGACCAGTGTCTGAAGCATGAATGAAAAACCGATAATGAACTTGACATTGGCAGGTGCAGCCTATGACATAAACAATAACCGACTACGGGTATAAAAGGGCACCTGTGGAAACGTCATCCACTTCTTTGTTTGAAGGAGAAGCAGGAATGCCGAAACATGGCAAAGAGACGCAGCGTCTTGTTCCCTATTCTCGGGGAACCATGGTTACATGCATAACAAGAGACATTCCCTTTCCAAAGGGAACTCCTTTCCTTCCGATGAGTGGATGCTTCAGCAGAATGACTCTCTAAGTGAGAGGAGGCCAGACCTACTTAACATAAAAATACTTTTTATCAAGGCGGCCTAACAGAATGGCGAGTACTAGATGTCACAGTGTACCTAGAGCTCAGGTGAGCACAGGCCTCAGCAGAATGCCTCTCTAAACAAGAGGAGGCCAAACCTACTCAACATAAAGATTGTTTATCAAGGTGGCCTCACAGAAGGCCAAACACTTAATTTCACTGCCTAGCTGGAGCTCAGGTGAATGGAGGCCTCAACAGAATGACTCTCTCAGCTAGAGGAGGCCAGACCTACTCAACATGAAGAATTTTTATCAAGGCGGCCTCACAGAGGGCCAAACACTTGATTTCACTGTCTAACCAGAGCTTAGGTGAGCGGAGGCCTCAGCAGAATGACTCTCAAAGTAGGAAGAGGCCAAACCTACTCAAAATAAAGACTGTTTATAAAGGCGGCCTAACAAAAAGCTGAACACCTCATTTCACTGTCTAGTCATATTAGCGGAGGCTTCAGCAGAATGACTCTCTAGAACGAGAGGAAGCCTAACAGCACTCGACCCTAGTTGAGAAGCTCTTAAGAGTGAAGTTCTCAGCATAATGACTCTCTAAAACGAGAGGATGCCTGACTACACTCAACGTTAGAGACAGCTAGCGAGGCTCACATAGAGCCTACATACTAATAGTGCTGCCTATGCAGAGCTCTGGAGAGCGGAGGCTTCAGCAGAATGACTCTCTTAAATGAGAAGAAGCTTAGCCACAAACGATCCTGGTAGGGGAACTCTTAAGAGTGGAAGTCTCAGCATAACGACTCTCTAAAGCTGGAGGAGACCTAGCTACACTCAACGCCAGAGGCAGTTAGTGAGGCTCAAAAAGAGCCTACATACTCATTACTGCCAAAGATGGAGTTCTGAAGAGGAGGCTTCAACAGGATGACTCTCTTAAAACAAGAGGAAGCCTACAACAATAAACTCTAGTTGAGGGGCTCTTAAGAGTGGAGGTCTCAGCATAGCGACTCTCTAAAATGAGAGGAGACCTGACTACACTCAGCACTAGAGACAACTAGCGAGGTTTACAATAGAACCTACATGCTAATAGTGCTGCCTAAGCAGAGTTCTGGAGAGCGAAGGCTTCAGCAGAATGACTCTCTAAAACGAGAGGAAGCCTAACAACACTCTACCCTCTCTAAAACTAGAGGAGACCTGACTACACTCAACGCTAGAGGTAGATAGTAAGGCTCAAAGAAAGAGCCTGTAGTACTCCCTTCCCTTTGAGGGGATGCTATGCTTAGATTACAGTTCCTTAGAGCTCCGCTTAGTGAACTGTAATCTAAGCATAGCATCCCTCAAAGGGAGGGGAGTACTACCAGGCTCAAGAATAGCTGTTCAGGGAGGCTGACAGAGAGCCTCACAACCTGACATAACTGCCACCTTTTTATTTTATTTTTTACTTTTCCTTCTATGGAGCAGGGTGCTCAGCATAACTCTCTTAGGTGTGAGGAGCACAACCCATGCTCAACCTAAGAAGTACAATCAATATCATTCATACACAGTTCCTATTCTGTTAACAGATAGAAACAAAAAGGAAAACACTCCTCGTCAGATTCCTCCCCCGGCTACAATCCTCGTGATCGGTCTATCTTACTGCCTCGGCAGCCGCGAGACCCAAAAACGCGGGTGGGAGGCGCTCAATTCTCAACTTTTTTTTAGAAATCAAGCATCGGAGGCATACTTAACGTGATCACTTCCCGCAGCGTGCATTTAGCTCCCCCAAGAGCCAAACACACTCTGTTCAAACACTTAATTATTCAAGAATCAGGAGAGAACAGAAACTGCCAAGAATACATTGCATAAAGCTTGTTCAACTCCCTCGAGAATCGAACACGCTCGTGCAAACGTTTTATTAATTCATGCTTCAGAGACCGGTCACGCTGAAGGCGTTCCCATAGCGCCCTCTAGAGGATGCAGCGTGGATTTCCCCTTCGAAAGGGAAATGTACCAATATCACTGTACATATCACTGCAGTTTCCAAAATAAATTAACACTAGAGGCAGTAAAACTCAGACGCCTTTTATTCCTTTTCACACAAATTAACAGAGTTTAAATTAATAACGTGTAATTTTTGCACAATTACTTGAATAATATCATGTTATGGCTTCAAAACAATATTAATATGCTGGGAGATTTTAAAACTGATGCTTTTGAACGTTAGCATCACACATATCCAGCTTCATATATATGGGTTTTCATGGATGGTAGGTTTGTTCAGTAGCTCACGGAGTACGGAGACGTACTTGAGAGGTGAGGATCTATGTAACTACGGTTCGACAAAACAAATCAAATCACACCACTTTTATTGTCACATCACCACAGCACATGTGTCTTGGAGAGTGAAATTCTTGAGAGCGTGCTCCAGACAGTGCAGAAACAATTTACATATAGACAGTACATACATACAGACTTATACAGAAGACAATGTGCAGAATACACATACTCTGTACACACAGTGTACTATTAAGACATACTTACAGTTATCAATACACATTATACACCGTATGTACACATTCGACATTTTGTACACATATATACACACAATAATATGCGCAGGTGCAGCAGATTATACATAGGCCGGATACACAATTTACATTTAGCAGACACATATAGTTAATATAACACAAAGAGTGCCGTTTTTCCCTCCAAAAATCAGCATGATTACAAATGTGATATTGATTGTATACAACAGTTCAATAAACAAGAAGTTAATATTAATAGACTTACGTTTTAGACGTTTTAGACACCATATTTCCTGTTTTTGCTCTATTTCGACAACAAAAATAATTCCAAACAAAGCCACAGCACTGTTTGCATCTCTGAGCAACACGATGGTGTTTCATTCCTGAATGAATCAATCATTTAAATGATTCGGTTCACTCGCAGTGACTCACTTATTAACAGTGATTTGCTGCCCCCTACTGGTGGTTTTAATTTAACATGTAACGTTTATTTTATTTATTTTTTTAAATACTTTCAAATATCAGTATTCAACGTTTTATGTTTACATTATTAAAATGATATATAATGATATATAAAAATAGATAAGTTTGTGTCTTCTTTAGAACAGATTTGGAGAAAATTAGCATTACTGCACTTGCTAATATATGGATCCTCTGCAATGTGGTCAGAATAAGAGTTGAAAACCTTTGATAAAAGCATCACAATAATTCACATTATCCAACTCCAGTCTATCAATTAACATCTTTTGAAGTGAGAGCTGGATAAAATAATATGGATAAAGGACCAGAAGTAATGGTTCGAATTTATATATATTAGAGGTGGGCATAGATTAATTTTTTTAATCTAGATTAATCTAGATTAATTTTGGAATTAATCTAGATTAATCTAGATTAAAATGGCTCATTTGAATTTTGCCGAAGGCATTCAGAATATGTGTGCTACCCAAATAATGACTAAAAGTAAGTCTTTGAGAACGGGTTTCTCAAGCCACATGGCGCATTAGACCAGGGGCTCATCTCCTGTTTCCAAAATGCATCACAAACTTTAATCTCTTCCCGTCCCAATCATGCAGTGGGATGCAGGTGGGGCGGTGGGAACTCAAAATACTGGCTCTTTCAGAAGGCCCATGATGTACTCAATCACGGCTGGCCACTAATGCCTAAATGGGAAGTTTGGGTCTAAGAGGCTGATAATAAGAAAGAGGACTTGGGGTCTTGGAGCCCTTGATAGTGCCTAGGGCCGGCTCCTCGGCTATTGTAGCAGCAAATCTCCAATCATTATGGTCTTCACGATCTGCTGAGCCATATTTCATTCATTTGCAGCTATTCAGTTTCTCCAATAAAGGCGTTTACGAAGGCCACAGCTCAGGTCAGTTTCTTGTGGTGGTGAGAGGAGGAGATATCGCAATGACAAATGGAGTCAATATGATATTGGTGTTTGCATGCTGACTTAAACGCTTTTGGCACATGCATATAAATGCGTTTTGTATGCTTGTTGGCAGTGTTTTCAAACTTTGAAACCTCTTGACTGGGTCAACTTTGTGTAGAACAGAGCTATGGGAATGAACAGTACTTGGACTTGGGAAGAGAAGTGTCCTTTGCCTCCAGGAGTTGATTATTTAATGGAAATGTCAAGTAAATAGGCAGAATGATGAGGCATGGAACAGTGACTCTCAAAGAATCTCAAAGCTCTCATTTATGAGTCAATTGACAAATATTAGTCAATCTTACAAAAAGCAAAAATAATGGAAGCAACAGTGAGGTATTTTTTCACAACTGATTGTGGTGAAATTTGTGATTTTACAATGTTTGGAAAAGAAACATTACAGAAACATTCCTTCTGAAACCCCCAGTTTAAGTGCCTTGCTTAAGGGCACGAAGGTAAGAAGTCAAGGGTCATTTCTTTTGATGTTCAACCTGAAAACATTTCATACTCCTTGTCCATGTCATCAAAAACCCGCTGGCCTCAAACCACTGACCACTAATGTCAGAGGGAGGCCAGGGAGAAGAAACTAATTATTTTAAAGAATTTGAAGAAACACGTTATTCTAGAGGTTAAAATAATGTCACAACTTGTACGACTTCCAAAACAAAGGCAGCTGTGTTCATTTTTGGGCAGGTTATGTAGTACCATTGTCTGCTGGATCATCTTTCATCTCTTACAATGTTGCAAATGCAGGCCAGAGAATTCTAAAGATAATTCAGCAGACCCTGCAGCTAAGCAACAACTTTGACTCTATCGCAGTGGAAAAAGGGTATCAGTTACTAGCTCATATCTTTACTCATTGGGCTCAAACTAGGGCTCATCTGGAAATTTAACTGAGAATGTCTGGCACCAAAAGTGAGAAGCATACTCTTACACCAGGAGTGTCCAAACCTGTTCCTGAAAGAACAATGTCCAACAGAGTTTAGCTCCATCCCTAATTGGACACCTGAACCAGCAAATCAAGGTATTCAGGTTCACTAAAACTCCCAGGTAAGTGTGTTAGATCTAAATTCTGCCTAACAGGTACAGAGTTAGACACCTCTGCCTTAAACCAATGAGCCCCTACAAGCATCCTGATACGAAACTTTAAGCACAAGTCAAACTTCACACTTTCATCACACATTTGTTTCTCACATCCCACCCAACATACTCACCTTCAGATTTCCATAGATAAGAGGGAGATAAATGAGGGAGTGATGTTTAAATGGCAAAGTTAAGCATCGCTGTGACCTTTTACAGCCTTGAGATTCACTTCTGCTGTGAGGTATCCCATCTAATGAGGGAATAAGTCTTCAGCCAGAGCAACAAAAGCAAATGAAATGTCAAAGGCTAATGCGAAAGTCTAGCAGCTGATTACGTTCACTCTGCAGCCCGCTCTAAGCCCTGTGAAATGCTGTTTGGATTTGGGATTCCTGTCATTCTTAAGACTTGAGAAAGTGTTTATATAATGAGCACTGCCTGAGTAATGGATTATTCAGTCCAGGCAGCATAGGCAGCATTGCTCAGTGAAGGCAGCACAAGATAAGGTAAATATTCTCCTGGTTTGCATGGATGGGCAGTAATTCAAATACATGTATTTAAAATACGTATTTGAAAAACAAAATACTATTTTGTATTTTGTATTTAAATACATTTAATCTTAGTTTATTTTAGTTTTTTCAAAATACTGGCAATATTTTGCCAATCAACCTCTTTATTAGACTGCTGATGTTACGCCCCTTACCGTATTGTGATGCCGTGTCCTGACGCGATACCCATTATAAATGAGGCATTTTTTGCATCCAGTGGGGACATAATTACTGATTATAATAACTCATACTGTCTTTTTAAGCATTGCTTTGCATTGCGCTGCGTAAACATCACCATGTCTGCATTTGTGATTGGAGAAACGACAAACAGCAAGCACTGCTCTACACAGCTCAGAACTCGCGTTTGAATCATCAGTGGTGAGTCATCACTGAC
Source organism: Gymnocypris eckloni scoliostomus (assembly GCA_027564155.1). Taxonomy (NCBI): domain Eukaryota; kingdom Metazoa; phylum Chordata; class Actinopteri; order Cypriniformes; family Cyprinidae; genus Gymnocypris; species Gymnocypris eckloni. The sequence goes on from CM050417.1 coordinate 23,198,982, forward strand.
TCACTGTGATTTAGAAGCGCCAGACTGTCCTTGCAAAATTGGAATTTCCCCACTTTATAGAAACCAGCATTGGAGGCCACTCTTCCAGGTTCAGGAATTAGTCCTCCGTTAAATTGCGCTGCACACACTCTAATATTTGTGTTTAATTTTTCTGGAACTGTGTTGTAAATACAACTTAACCACTGATTTCTAGTTGTGTCCTCTTTTGGAAGCCCAAACAAAGTACTTTCACTTTCATAAAGAAACACAGCGTCTCCAGGACATGGCGTCGGCTGCAGCAAAAATACTACAGTGAGAATGATAGTTCTGCCTTCTTTCATTGTATATACATTTGGGCGGTGTTTTGCAAATCTTCCCACACCGTGAGGTAGATATGTGGGGGCGTGTTTAAATTAGCCGTTTTAGGAGGGTCTTAACTTTTATAAAGAATATCTCTTTGGTTTTGAGACTTTAGTCTTTGCAACCTCAGGGATATTATCAATGCACGAACAGCTTGTAACACTCCAAAGAGAAAGGAAAACTTGAAATCGCATCAAATTACCTCTTTAATTTTGAATAAAATGTAGCATCCCACTCATTGACAACTATATAAACATTCACCGTGCTATCTTTATAGTTAGCTTGTTGACGATTTAAAATTAAAATAATGTGATCTTTGCTTTTGTGGGGAAAAAAACATACCTGTCTCAGCAGCAACTGTTTTCCCCTCCATGGTGTTTAAAGTGTATGGCCTGCACAACTCAGAAACTTGGGTATTGTCACGGTTCACGGATCTATGTGTTCATTCTGTGTGTCTGCGTGTTGTCACCTGTCTGATTGCTTGTCAGCGTTGCTCCGGCAACCTCAGTGCTGATGAGCTAATCAGCACGGTCGCACCTGTTGTGAGTTATCCGCTGCTTTTATCTGGTTCGCGTTTGCTGTGCATGTTGTCAGATCGTTGTTTGCTCATGCCAGTTTGTTCTCTCCAGTTCTCTGTCTCCTGTTTGTTTCCTGCTCCGGACTCCTGCTGTTTTGGATCGAGTCAGTGCTTCGCAGTCTCCGTGCCTTGGAGATCTGCTCATCTGCTTGAGACCTTCTAGCTACTCACCGTGCTTCATCTCTCACTGTTTGTCAATTAAACGTCACTCCACTTGCAACTGGGTTCTGAGTTCTCATTCCCTGACAGAACGATCTGACCACAGATGGATCCAGCAAGTGCCTCAGAACTGAGAGACATTCTTACCAGCAGCAATATTCGTATGGAACAGCAAGAGGAACAGATCATGGCTACTGGTCGTGCCGTTCAGGCACTGGTAACACAGGTCTCGGAGTTAACCACTCAGTTCCGACAGTTAAAATAGAATCTACTCAACAGCCCACTGTGCTCAATCCCCCGACTGTTCCATCTGTGGATTATATCAGCTGACGCACCGAGCTCCGTCTACCGCCTCCAGCGGTCTACTCCGGTGAGCCCCTGTTATGTGGTTCATTTCTGGCTACATGTTCTCTTCACATCGCTCTCCAGCCCTCGTCTTTTCCCACAGAAGAGTCCAAAGTGGCTTTTGTGATCACTCTGTTAACTGGACGAGCAGCTCTCTGGGGAACGACGGTGTGGGAACAGAAGCACCATTGTTGTTCTTCATTCCAGTCCTTCTCAGAGGAACTCAAGAAGGTGTTCGATCGGGCTGCATCTGGCAGGGAGGCGGCGCGGGAATTGGCTGAGTTACGTCAAGGAAATCGATCGGTGATGGATTACTCCATCGAATTTCGCACTTTGGCGGCGGAATGTAAGTGGAACTATGAAGCGCAGTGGGACATGTTTAGGCATGGGTTGGCCGACCGTATTATAAATGAAATTTATACTCAAGAATTACCTACCTCTCTTGACGGGTTGATTGATCTGGCGATCCGAGTGGACGCTAGATTGCAATGCCATGGTCAACGAGCTCTTCAGATGCCGGTTGTTAATACTGAAGACCGATTCTCCGGTATGGCTACGGTACGGTCGGTCATGTTTTCGATTCTGAACCCATGCAGGTGGGCAGAGCTCATCTTTCACGGGAGGAGAAGGAGAGACACAGAAACCAGGGACTATGTTTATACTGCGGTGCTGCGGGTCACATTGCGCAGTGCACGGTAAAAGCCAAAGCCCGCCAGTAGATAGGAGGTTACTGATGGGTGGAGTCGCCTTCGAGAAATCCTCTTCTGCTGCTACTCTTCTCCCTGTTCAATTACTGGTGGATCGTGCTGCATTCACGTGTAAAGCCTTAATTGATTCTGGAGCGGAGGGCAATTTTTTGGATCACAAGACTGCGCTTCAATTTGGAGTTCCTGTGGTTCCGCTCAACTCGCCCATCTTTGTCAGTGCTCTCTGCGGTCAGTCTCTCCCACCCATCACCCATGTCACTGAGTCGGTGAGCCTCATCACTTCGGGCAACCACACTGAGACCATTTCCTTCCTCCTGACTGACTCCCCTTTAGCTCATGTGGTCTTGGGGCACCCCTGACTCTCACGCCACAATCCCAACATAAACTGGCGCCAGAACACTGTTTCTTCCTGCAGTGAATTTTTTCATGCTTCGTGTTTGTTGTCTGCATGTTCTTCTGTGTCTTGTTCTGTGTTACAGGACGAACATATGGATCTGTCTAATGTGCCCGCTGAGTATCTTTACCTGAAGGGAGTGTTCAGTAAGTCTCGGGCTGCTTCTCTTCCTCTGCATCGTCCTTATGACTGTGCGATAGAGTTATTGTCAGGTATGTCTCCGCCTAAGGGCAGGTTATACTCGCTTTCCACTCCAGAAAGGGAGGCAATGGAGAAATATATTTCTGATTCTCTGGCAGCCAAGATCATCCGTCCTTCCTCTTCTCCTGCAGGTGTGGGGTTCTTCTTTGTGGAAAAGAAAGATGGGTCTCTTCGTCCTTGTATTGACTATCGAGGGTTGAACAGCATCATGGTAAAGAATACGTATCCTTTGCCGTTGATGTCTTCAGCCTTCGAGAGTCTGCAGGGTGCTTCCTTTTTCTTCGTAATGCCTATTATTTGGTTCGCATAAGGGAGGGGGATGAATGGAAGACCGCTTTTAATACCCCCAGGGGGCACTTTGAGTATCTTGTTATGCCGTTTGGGTTATCCAATACTCCCGCGGTCTTCCAGGCACTGGTCAATGATGTGCTGAGAGACATGGTCGATCAATTCATATATGTCTAACTGGATGACATATTGATTTTTTCTCGATCTCTCCAGGAACATGTTCAGCACGTCAGGGTAGTGCTTCAGAGGCTGCTAGAGAATGGGCTTTTTGTCAAGGTGGAGAAATGTGTTTTTCATGCACAGTCGGTTCCTTTTTTAGGTTACATTGTGTCGTCCGAGGGAATGCACATGGACCCCGACAAAGTTCAGGCTGTGGTAGATTGGCCAACCCCAGAGTCCCGCAAGGCCCTGCAGAGGTTCCTGGGCTTTGCCAATTTTTACCGGCGTTTTATTCGCAATTACAGCCAGCTAGCCGCCCCTTTGACTGCCTTGACCTCTACCAAAATGACGTTCAGGTGGTCCAGCTCGGCTGAAGCTGCGTTTTCCAAACTAAAGAGTTGCTTTGTTTCAGCTCCAATTCTTGTTGCCCCTGATCCCTCTCGTCAGTTTGTGGTGGAGGTCGACGCGTCAGAGGTGGGGTTAGTGCGGTTCTTTCCCAGCGCTCTTCCTCGGATGGCAAGATGCATCCTTGCGCGTATTTTTCTCACCGCTTATCACCTGCCGAACGAAATTACGACATTGGTAATAGAGAGTTGTTGGCAGTCAAGCTCACCTTGGAAGAATGGCGTCATTGGTTGGAAGGTTCGGGGGAACCTTTTATAGTCTGGACAGACCACAAGAACCTTGAATACATCAGGTCTGCTAAAAGGTTAAACTCTAGGCAGGCTCAGTGGGCTTTCATTTTTCTATTTGTTACCGTACAGGTTCTAAAAACATTAAACCTGATGCATTGTCCCGCATTGGTTTTTTGGTTTGGATTGGTTTTTGACCAACCCGAGCCCCCGTTGTCTCCCGAGCTCATCTTGCCCAAGAAAATTGTGGTATTTGCGGTGACTTTGGAGATCGAATCGAAGGTCCATACAGCCTTACGAGGGGTAACACCTCCGCCTGGATGCCCACCTAGTCATTTGTTTGTGCCAGAGAATTTACGGTCCAATGTCATCCGTTGGGGTCATTGTTCCAAGGTAGCTTGTCATCCAGGGGTTAGTCATACTATTTTTCTTGTTAAACAACGGTTCTGGTGGCAATCTATGGCCCGTGACATTCGACTTTTTGTTTTGGCCTGTTCAGTCTGTGCTATTTCTAAGACTTCCAATCGGCCCCCTGCTGGACTCCTTCAACCGCTGTCAGTTCCTTCGAGACCCTGGTCTCATATTTCGCTAGATTTTGTTACAGGACTCCCGCCCTCCCAGGGTAACACGGTAGTTTTGACCGTGGTGGACCGGTTCTCGAAGGCAACTCATTTTATCCCTCTGCCTAAAATACCCTCTGCCAGAGAAACAGCGGTTGCTGTCATTGACCACGTTTTTAATATTCATGGCCTCCCGATGGATGTGGTTTCTGACAGGGGGCCTCAGTGTATCTCCAAATTTTAGAAGGAATTTTGTCACTTGTTGGGGGCGACTGTTAGTCTTTCTTCTGGTTATCATCCCCAGAGTAATGGTCAGACAGAGAGGGCCAACCAAGATTTAGAACGTGTGATGCTGTGTTTGGTGTCTCAGAACCCTTCCTCTTGGAGTCAGCAACTTTCATGGGTGGAGTACGCACACAATTCTTTACCAGCGTCGTCTACGGGCCTGTCTCCATTTGAGTGTAGCTTAGGTTACCAGCCACCTATCTTTCAGAGTATGGAATCCGAAGTCACGGTCCCCTCTGCCCACGCCTTTGTCCAGAGGTGCCGCCGCACCTGGAGGAGGGCTAGAGAGTCTATCCTCCAGGTGGGGTCACGCACCAAGGCCCAGGCCGATCGACACCGGTCAAAGCCTCCCGTCTACGTCGTTGGTAAAAAAGTGTGGCTTTCATCTAAGAACATTCCTCTCCGTACCATCTGTAATAAGCTTGCTCCTAAATTCAATGGCCCGTTTACTGTCACCAAGATTATTAGTCCGGTGGCAGTTCGCCTTAAACTTCATTCAGCGTACAGGAGAATTCATTCCGTCTTCCATATTTCCAAATTAAAGCCAGTTTTTCATTCTACCATTAATCTGCCGGCCCCAGTTCCCCCACCGCCGCGACTCGTAGATGGGAAACTTGCTTATTCGGTAAAACGTATTCTGGACTCGAGGCGGAGGGGACACGGATTTCAGTACCTGGTGGACTGGGAGGGTTATGGTCCGGAGGAGAGGAGTTGGGTTCCTGCTAGAGACATATTGGATCATTCACTTATTGATGATTACAATCGTCAGGTAAGTTCCCCTGGAAGCGCCAGGAGGTGCTCCTAGGGGGAGGGGTACTGTCACGGTTCACGGATCTGTGTGTTCATTCTGTGTGTCTGCATGTTGTCACCTGTCTGATTGCTTGTCAGCGTTGCTCCGGCAACCTCAGTGCTGATGAGCTAATCAGCACGATCGCACCTGTTGTGCGTTATCCGCTGCCTTTATCTGGTTCGCGTTTGCTGTGCATGTTGTCAGATCGTTGTTTGCTCATGCCAGTTTGTTCTTTCCAGTCCTCTGTCTCCTGTTTGTTTCCTGCCCCGGACTCCTGTTGTTTTGGATCGGGTCAGTGCTTCGCAGTCTCCGTGCCTTGGAGATTTGCTCGTCTGCTTGAGACCTTCTAGCTACTCACCGTGCTTCATCTTTCACTGTTTGTAAATTAAATGTCACTCCACTTGCAACTGGGTTCTGAGTTCTCATTCCCTGACAGGTATACAATTATAGTAGAGAGCAGAAAATATGACAACAGCATTCATGTCCAATTTGCAACTAGAAAAGTCATGTACAACAAAAAATAAAATACAAAATTAGATTAGCCTGTGAAGGCAGCATAAGATAAGGTAAGGATGTCATGGTAATTTGTACTTGTTGATTAAGGTTAAAATGGAACACATTCAGATTTGCATTTAGTTAGCAATAGCATGAAGGAAAAAAAGATCACTAGTAGGGGTGGCACAGCAAACAGATGTCACGGTTCGGTACGTACCTCGGTTCGGGGGTCACGGTTCGATACAATTTTTTTTTTTTTATAAATCTACTATGCTCGGTTTCTTTTCATTTATTTTGAACAGACAGTAGTGTCCACCTAGATGTGAAAATACTAATTATTAATACTTTTTGAACAATGCTTGAGACTTGATGTTATTGGCACTTCCTCTGAATGTTTGCCTCTTCAAGATTAATCGCTTTATGTACTCCCCAGTTGTAAGTCGCTTTAGATAAAAGCGTCTGCTAAATGACTAAATGTAAATGTAAATGTAATACTAATACTATTATTACATTGTTACATTGTATAAAAAAATCAGTTTTGCTTTCATTGTGAGTGTACACAAATAAAAAGGGGGTCCGATTTTGGTTTTATCAGCAAGCTAGTCAAATGTGTTCATTAAGCTTTAAGCATTACTGCTTGCTATAGGAGTATGACAATATAAATGTTGGCGATGATATAAAGTGTAAATCGATTTAACTTTTTCTATATCATTTTATACATTGTCGTGGTATGCAAATGTATTTGTGGAGCTTATAGTGGGCAGGAGTTTTTTTATGTCTGAACCAGATGAATTATGGGAGTGGGCCCATGTGGGTGTTGTTTGTGTGGCTTTTCCATCAGGTTATTTCAGCTATGTGAGTTTTGGCTTGCAACACTAAAGTAAAAATGAGACCTTAAGGTTGAAAAAAGCGAGTTATTTGTAGCTTTGAGGAGGCTGGTTTGGGTTGTGAGCATTACAACACTGTGATGAAAAAAATGCTTGATCTGTAGGTTGCTTTTAGTGTGTTGAGTTGACATATTTTAAAGAGGTAGTTCGCCAAAAAGTATTTTCGTTACCTAATGTCATTCCAAACTTTTTCTGCTGGACTCAAAAAACAGTTTTTGCAAATACTGTGAAAGTCAGCTTTCTTGTGTTCTTTTAGAAGAAAGGAATGTAATATGTGAAATGTATAATTTTTTTAAATATTTTTTTTTATCCACTCAAAAGAAGTGAAACATATGTTTAGGAATCAGTACACTCATCTCTCTGTATGTTTTTGCTTCATTAAAAAAAAAAACTGCTTATACATCTCATTTAATCAAGAATCAGATGACATACTCTATACTGTATTTTTTTATTAAAGTAAATATTACCCAAGTCAGCATTTCTTGTCATTTGTTTAGGAATTGGACTACACTGGTCTCTCTGTTTTTTGCTTCACTAAAAAGAACAGGCTCATAAGAGTCTGTTGATGTACTCTAAGAGTGTAAATTTCAAGTATATTCAGTAATAAGATTTCTACGTTGTTTTCAAAATGAATTTAAGTTCTCCAATGAGCTAAAAGGCTCAGGTATTCTTAGTATTGTGTCAGCATTGGTAGGGCAGTTGCCTAGAGACATCTGTTAGCTGACAGGGTAAATTGAATCAAAGGGAGAGAGAAATACTTTGAGACATAGACAAAGAAAGAGGGTGAACTAAAGCTTTATAAATGTTATCAAAGCTCTCTTCCATGACTCTATTACTGCTGAAGTCAGCTCTTTAGTTCCAGTATTATGGAGTACTCTGTTTCACAGAATTCCCAGAGGACAATGACCTGGGACAAATCCACACAAGCACTTTCAAGCACTACTGATCTGTAAAAAGAGATCAATCCTCTTACCTGTCCTGTCCATTTGCAGAGTCAGGGATGCCCTCTATTTGTTACTGGTGAGATGTTTCTGGCTCGCTGCACATGCACTCAAATACAGAACCTGGTGGCGTACTTGCTGTCTGGAGGAAGAGAGATATGTGTCCTGTCCACTGAAGTTCTGCTCACAGTTAACTAGATTTTAATTTGCAAGCAGCTGAGCTATTTCCAAGCTTTAGATCTTCAGTGCATTCTTAAAAATACTGGTCTTCAGGGATCTTGTAAAAGAACCCACATTTCAAGAGTCAAAAATGTGAATTTAATGAAAATAAAAGTTAATTTATGTTCAAATATTACACACCCTCATGTCATTCCAGATCTGTATCCTTTCATTCAATTACTTCTATACTAGGGGTGAAACGGTTCTGGGTAAAAAAAAATCGAACCGTACCATTCTCCACCCACGGTTCCGCATGCTATTGCACCGCGGTTCAACTTAAATTTGACAAAAGCTGAATAAATAAGCTGTCCATTGGTGTATGGTTAGTTAGGATAGGACAATATTTGGCTGAGACACAGCTATTTGAAAATCTGGAATCTGAGGGTGCAAAAAAATCTAAATATTGAGATGAAACATGAAACATCAAACATGTGTTATATATTTATGGTAAGAAATGTACAAAATATATTCATGGAACCTGCTCTTTACTTATTATCCTGATGATGTTTGGCATAAAATAAAAATGTATAATTCTTGACCCATGCAATGTAATCTTGACTATTGCTACAAATATACCCCAGCGACTTAAGACTGATTTTGTGGTCCAGGATCACATATACAAATGTTTGTGTGTGTGTGTGTGTGTGTGTGTGTGTTATAAGCAATTAACTTTCATACTCAGGTCATGGCCCTCCAGTGTCCTCATAATTGCTTGACCCTGGCACATTGGCCCAGGCCCATTAGGAGAGACACCTTGTGTTCAGGTCAAGTATGATAGACTGCTACATTCATCATCCCTTTCACCACTTCTATCAGTTAACGAGTGGACAGCCTTGAAGTTGTAATGCTAATTGTTTGGGGCCAAGGGCAGACTGCAGAACTAGTGATTTGGTTCACAGGTATGTCAATGGATTCCAACTCAATTCATGCACAGAAAGAGAGCAGAAATACTTATTTTGTGGACATAAGCTTGCCTACACTACACAATGCCTTCTGCAGTACTGTGCTTAGGTTTGAGTGGTAGCTATAGCAAGTATGCCATGTACTGAACAATTTTTTCCCGCATTTGAGGCTACTGTACTCCCCTTTCTCAATGTGATTGAGCGTTAACATTTCTAAATCACCTGAGTCTAAAATACCTGATTGCGGTAGAGCTGTTTTCTGGGTAGAGTGCAGCCAGCAGACCCTCCAGGGTATCATCCCTCCCAAGGGTGTCAACTCTAATCCATGTTTAATCCAACAACCTGGTGCCTTGATCTCAGGGGGTCCAGAGAAACCCCAGACTGAACCTTATTACCACATCTGTCTTCAGTAGAGGAGGACAGCAGACTGAGCATAAAAAAGAAAAAGAAAAGAGTTCCTCTTACCGTGAGCTATTGGGACACATTTGAGGACTTTTTAGTTGTCTAAGAATAATAAATATGAATTCAAATTTGCTTGAATCCTGTATGATATTGTATTATCAGCGTTAGAGAAAAAGCCCTGCATTTGGTGGTTTACAAGGCCTGTTGCCTGATCTATGTAGTTTTCTGTTTGTTCCTGTAGAGCAGATTTGTGTCAAGTTGGGGTGCAGGAGGAACACATCATCTGTCAGAAGAGACAGAGGTGAAAAAAGAGAAATGACAAAGAGAGTGAAAGTTAGAAAGTAAGAGAAAGAAAATATCTATCTATCTATCTATCTATCTATATATCTATCTATCTATCTATCTATCTATCTATCTATCCGTCTGTATCTCTCTCTCTCTCACACACACACACACACACGTATATACAAGGCCGGGGCTAGCTATAGGCAGAGCAGGCGATTGCCTAGGGCCTCGGGCTTTGAGGAGGGGCCTGCATAACCGTAACATCCCCTATACGCTAGTCCACCAGTCAAGACGGGCAGAAATACTAGCCTCAATGTTCATTGGATATAGTTGAATTGTCACTCATCTGCAATTAAACCAATTACTGTTGTAGTTTCAAAGCGGGTCCTGGGTTCTAAATGTTTGCGTAAAGAATGCATCGTTCAGGTGCTGTGAACTATGCGATGCAAAAGGCATACAAAGAAATATAGTTCTTAATGCAGCTGTGTGAGTTGTTGTCATCTATTTTGGAGTGATTGCAATGTATTCTAAATATAAAATTGTTCTGTCGATCAGTGCCATTTCTGGAAAGATCATTTACTGCTTTAGTACAAGTTTAAAAGAGCGTGAGCACCGTTGATGCACTCAGATGCGACGCTTTGAATTTGTGCATATAATGAATGACACCGCATCGGGAGCAGACCAGCAAAATAGCTCCAAAAAGTAAAAGCGGAGAAGTTTGTATTCAAAGTTAAATAAAAATATACCAAATTTAAAATGAATGTTGTATAAAAAAAAGGTTAGGAATCATATTTGTTTGAAGTGCTTTTTATAGGGGGTCGGGGGCCTCCAACTTGAATTTTGCCTAGGGCATCCTAATGTCTACCAGCCCTGCATATATATACAAAACAAACAAACCAACAAAAGAAATTTAAATCAATATTTCACCTGTTTTTATTGCATTCTCTTCAGCCAGAACCATGTCTCATTACAATACCCCGCCCACAGACATGTCAGCCAATTAGATTTCAACAAATCTGACTGACTGACTCTGACTGACATGCAGAAAACAGAATTGTTATTTATTTATTTATTTTTAATGCAAGCTGCTCCCCTCACTATTATACTACTTTCCCCCCTGTTTTGAGAGCCCAGGGCTATCACACAGACAGGTGGGATTTTTCACTACACCTATTTCAGTGACATCTGTCAGGTGTAGGGACATTTTATGCATTCCAAAAAAATAAATAAATACAATGCTTTAGCTTACTTCAATTATCATTGAAACTCAAAAAGGATGAAATATCACCTATAAGCACACAAAAAAGAATGATGATGGCAAAGCTGAATTCTCAACAGTCATTACTCTAGGCTTCAGTGTCACATGATCCATTAGGGATCATTCTAATATTGCTGATTTGAGATTTTACAAATGATTTAAAATGGGCAGTCGTTGGCCTAATGGATAGAGCGTTGGACTTGAAACCGAGGTAACCCAAGGTTGTGGGTTCGAATCCCGGCTCCGACAGGAAGTCCACGACTGCTCCCCGGGCGCTGCACAGTCGGCTGCCCACTGCTCCAAGTGTGTACACTTGGATGGGTTAAATGCAGAGAACACATTTCACTCCTCATTATACTCTGTATAATTGTGTATGTGACAAATAAAGCTCATCCGAGCTTAATTTGTTGTTTGTTAAATTTCACATAAATGCAATTGATTTAATTTTCTATTCATTAGAGATTCAAAGAAAATTATATTGTATTCAACACTTGTACGTTTTCAACACTTATAATATATACATACGTACGTATATATATATATATATATATATATATATATATGAAACACTTGATCCACAAAAATAATTGAGAACCAAATGAATATGATAGCTTTCATGCATTTCATTTCATGCTGCTTGAGCTTACTAATTGACCAGTTAAAACTATCACTAGTTACTATAGTATGCAGTATGTTTTGGGCACATTAATGCTGGTTTTAACTGGTAACGCATCATGGTAAGGCTGGTTAACATGCAACAATAATCAGATAGAATGAAAGTCGTGCTTTATTGCATGTAGAGAACTGAGGCTGGTTAACATGCAACAATAATCAGATAGAATGAAAATCATGCTTTATTGCATTTAGAGAACTGAGGCTCATGCTTATGTCACCTAGTAAAAACAGTAATGATTCTTCTTTTGGTGCATGGTGTTTTGAGCTCTGCTTTGATAAAGATGAGTATTTTACAAAGTTTATATGGTAGTTAGATTTGAGGCAATCTATGTGCTAATACTTAATCCAACTTCCTGTTTCAACAAGACATATAAATAAATGTGTGTTTGTCAAACCTTTTGTATTAGGTCTTTAATCTCTTACAACAGATATAATTATACCATTCTCATGGTTATTGTGTGACCAACATCTTATTCTCAGCTTGTTCAAGGTTGCATGCAATGTATTATCCTTAAAATAATGAATTAAGAAATATGAGACTGGCCTATGCAATACTTTCCAATAATGCTCCATGTCTAGGAAGTAAACTGTGAGAATTAGATTCATGGGGAAAGGAGAAAGAATTTAATTGAAGTTCAGAAGCAATGGGAACATATAAAGGGCTGTAGTGTGTAATAAAGCACTTATATACTATCCTCCTCCCCCTTCTCCTCTTCCTCCTCCTTATAAACTATATAGTCCAAACCAGACACTTGCTCCATTCCTTTTAAATGTATTTGGAACGTATGTACATGTTTATAATAATTAAAGCCATACTACTGCAACGAATGCAGCCTAGTTTACTTTTAACTTGCACATACAAAGACATTATTTCTTCATATAAAAACGGGGGGATGGAGGGGGCAAATTATCCACGTATTGATTTATTTATGTACCCTTAAGTCTTCATGACGCTCTTTTATTACCTTTCACAACATGACCTACAGTAGGTTATACCTTCAGCTTAGTACTTATAAAAGTAACATTCATGCATGGTACATTGACAATACTAATAATTAAGTACTTCAGTACAAAATATTATTTTTTTTAATCTGTAAATAAATATATAATTTAAATAATTTATTTTTAAAGGTAATAGTATTTCTGCATTGCTGGTAATACAAAGTACTGACTCAAGACAACTAACAATTGCTCACATGCACATGAAGCAAACGTGTCTTACAGCTTGTCTTCCTAAGGTAAAATGTAAACAGTTTATCATAAGTGAATGTAAACAGATGGGACAAAAATACATTTCTGTCAAAATATACATTTACATTTAGTCATTTTGCAGACGCTTTTATCCAAAGCGACTTACAATTGGGGAATACATAAAGCGATTAATCTTGAGGAGGCAAACAGACAGAGGACGTGCCCCTAACACCAAGTCTTAGGCATTGTTCAAATAAATACAAGCTAGCAAGGGAAGGAGAGAAAGGTAAAGAGAAAGATGAAGATATAGAAAAATGATTTAAAAAAAAAAAAATGTATGATGATGAAGTCAAGTATTGTTGAAAGAGATGAATTCTCTATCATAGGTTCACTCGAAGCTGCGGCTTACACTTTGGGAACGCCTCCTGCATGACCGATGTCTGAAGCCCCTATAGAATCACGCCAATTCATTGGCTGATGACGCGACGCTGTCTCTAACGCAATCACGTCGTCAGCTTATACTGGCGAATGCGCCATCCACTCCTCAGATTTCTCTGCCTTCACGAAGCGGTCACACTGCCCTTTGTTGTTGCGATTTTCTGGCTCAATTATATATTCTACGCGATTTATCCATTTGCACTTCGGCGACTGCCTCAGTGGAACTTTGTTCTCCTTGCGGTGAAGTGCCATGGAGTATCGCCGCTGTCAACCGCCGTGCGCGCGATTCATCGCTCGCGAAGACCCACACATTAAGTGCATTAAGTGCTTGGGTTTTTTGCATGCACGCGATGCAGTTTATGAGATCTCGAAATGCTAATTTCGCGAGAATTTCCATCTCATATCCCTCCACTCTCGGCTTGAGGCTTGTGAGAAGGAATCATCCATCTTTCCCCGTCGCGGCCTCTTTTGAGACCGCGACCTGGGGTTCGGATGTTGAGCTCGAGGAGATGGAGAGTGAGCAGACAGGCCTCGCCTTTTCTCTCCCTCCCTCTCCCGAGCGCGTGCGCGCGAATTCAACCGGTGATGATTATCTATTTCCTAGCCCGAGGGCACGTGATACCATTTCCTTCGGATTAGACGATATTCTGCAAACAGCGGCCTCCGACTCCGAGGATTTCGGGCCTGCTTTAGCGGATATGCTCCCGCCTAGCGGCCAGGAGGCGCAGCATTCAGCAGCCTACTCTGAGCTCGTGGACGTGCTTTCGCGCGCCACTGAGAAGCTCACGCTGGATTGGCCCGACGAGCCCCACGAGTCTCGAGCTTCGAAACTCGATGAGCGGTTCCTTAGCGGTGCAAATTCCAAGCCTGAACGTAGGAAGCTGCCATTTTTCGGTGATCTGCATCAGGAGATCTCCAGATCCTGGAAGCAGCCTTTTTCCTCCCGCCTTACTAATGCGGCGGCCGCTGACTTCACCAACCTCGTGGGTTCTGTGGAGCAGGGTTACACTGCCATGCCGGTGGTCGAGGACACTTTGGCCTCCCACCATTCACCCTCTTTGGCGCCTTCCTGGAAGTCCCGCCCCCTCCTTCCTTCCAAGCTGTGTAGGACCACTTCCGCCCTTATCGGAAAGTCCTACATCGCGGCCGGTCAGGCAGATATGGCCCTCCACACGATGGCCATCCTTCAGGCCTACCAGGCGGACGTCCTTAAGGAGATAGATGAGGGGACTGGGTTGACTCCAGAGGCCGTGAAGGAACTGCGCACAGCCACTGACTTGGCTCTCAGAGCCACTAAGCACACCGGACACGCCGTGGGGCGCTCTATGGCGGGTTCAGTGGCCGCAGAACGCCATTTGTGGCTCAATTTGACCGAGATCCGTGAGAAGGAGAAGGTGTTTTTGCTGGACGCACCCATCTCACAATCTGGGTTGTTTGGGGAGGCGGTTAGCTCTGTAGTGGACAAGCTCCGCTCAGCCAAGACGCAATCGGCTGCTCTTAAGCAGTTCATGCTGAGGAGATCGAGGGCTCTATTCCACTCCCTCCTCCTCCTTCTGCCCGCCTCGAACGCGCTCTCCTCACTCAAATCTGTCACAGCCACCCATCGAGGCTTGGTGTGCAGAACGAGTTCCCCCCCCTTATTTTTCCTCGGTCTGGCAGTTGGGGGACGCGTCCATCTTTCCCCCTCTACAGTCCCCTGTGTTAGGGGACACAGCCGGTTCTCTACTGCAGCGTACGGACCCCGTGCCGGCCACCCGTCAGTCCAGCACTTCACTCTCCATCAACCCGAACAAGGACGCCGAGGGCTCTCCATCGTGGTAGAGGGTGCCGCTGCTTCCAGGCCTTCTCGACACCCCATCTCAGGTATGTCTTCCCTTGCACAACACTCTGCTTCCTCTATTGCATTTCATTCACGAATGGGAGCGTCTACCGGGGGTATCGCTGTGGGTTCTCCGCACAATTCGGTCCGGCTACACACTTCAGTTTGGGAGAAACCCCCCCCGCTTCGACGGGGTTCATCTGACAGTAGTAAACAGCGCCTCCAAGGCCTCTGTTTTACGACAGGAACTTTCCTCCCTCCTACAGAAAGGAGCGATAGAGGAAATACCGCAGTCGGACATCGAACGAGGGTTCTTCAGCCGCTACTTCCTCGTTCCAAAGAGGGACGGCAGCCTGAGGTACATTCTGGATCTATGGCGTTTAAATTTTTCCCTTTACAAAGGGAAGTTCAAGATGCTGATGATAAAAACCATCATGTCTCAGATCCAAGGAGGGGACTGGTTTGACATTATCGACCTAAAGGATGCGTATTTTCACATCCAGGTCGTTCAGAGACACAGGAGGTTCCTTCGGTTTGCCTTTGGAGAGAAGGCTTACCAATACAAGGTCCTGCCCTTCGGCCTGGCCTTGGCGCCGAGAACGTTCACGAAATGCATGGATGCTGCACTGGCCCCTTTGAGGCTCCAGGGCATTCGTGTACTGAACTATCTGGATGACTGGCTCATTCTGGCTCACTCCAGGGAGCTAGTAAGTCGTCACAGGGATATCGTTCTCCGCCACATCCTTTTTCTTGGCCTCAGGATGAACGCCAAGAAGAGTGTGCTCCTCCCATCTCAGCGAACCGTGTTTCTGGGGGTTCGTTTGGATTCCGTTCAGATGCAGGCCCGTTTGGCTCCTGCCCGGATACCCGTTTTTACAGCATGTCTGGCCCGCTTCAAGCTAGGCCATCATGTCTCTGTAGGTACCTGCCGTAGGCTGTTAGGCCTCATGGCAGCGGCCTCCCCTGTGTTGCCCCTAGGGTTACTTCACATGAGGCCGTTCCTTTGGTGGATAAAGGAGCTGAGGTTAAACCCCACTGTACCAGCCACTCGCCTTATCAGGGTGTCGCGCAGTTGCTGTCAACCCCTTTTACTATGGCGAGACCCTGGGGGTGAGAATAGGTGCGATCCACCGTCGCCATATGATCACGACAGACGCATCAATGACAGGCTGGGGCGCGGTCTTCGAAGGCAGACCGGCGAGAGGGGAGTGGATGGAAGAGTTCCTTTCTTGGCATATAAACTTCCTGGCTTTGAGGTATTTTCTCCCCGTTCTCGGGGGGTATCATATCATAGTCAGAACGGACAATATGGCGGTTGTGTCCCACATAAACCGTCAGGGAGGTTCACGGTCGCGCACCTTGGACAGGCTTGCACGCCATCTTCTCCTTTGGTCCCAGGACAAGTTCCTTTCTTTGAGGGCAGTTCACGTTCCGGGAATACTGAACCTTGCGGACGATTTTCTGTAGAGACAGAAGCTCAGGCCGGGAGAATGGATGTTGAACCGTCAAACGGTATCCCAGATCTGGGATCTGTTTGGCAAAGCAGAGGTGGACCTCTTTGCTTCTCAAGAGTCATCCCAGTACCCGCTCTGGTTCTCCCTGAGTTTCCCGACTTCTCTGGGCATAGATGCGTTTGCCCATCCCTGGCCGAATGTCAGTCTGTACGCGTTTCCGCCAATAAAGCTGATTCCAGCAGTACTATGCAGAATGAAGGTGAGCAGTGCCCGTCTCCTTCTCATAGCCCCATTCTGGCCCTCCCAGACTTGGTTCTCGGAGCTAACTCCCCTCTTGTATCGGCCTCCTTGGGAGATTCCGATCAGGCGGGACTTGCTGTCCCAGCTTCAGGGCAAGATCTGGCATCCTCAACCAGAGCTCTGGAAGTTGTGGGTATGGCCCATACAGGGCCAAGGGCTGTGATGAATGTTTTGCCTGTCGAGGTTCAGGAGACCATAGCCAATGCCAGAGCCCCCGCTACTAGGAAGCTGTACTCTTCCAAGTGGGGTGTCTTTGAATCCTGGTGTTTGGCTCGTGCAATTGACCCAGTTAACTGCCCTGTTGGTCCAGTGCTGGAGTTTTTGCAAGAAAGGCTGACAGCGGGGGTGGCCGCTACCACTCTTAGGGTTTACGTAGCGGCCATTGCAGCTCAGAGAGAGCTGGATGAGATCCCCCTGGGGAGACATCGGATGGTCTCCGCCATTATGTGTGGAGTCAGACGGCTTAGGCTGGTTCGCCCCACAGCAGTTCCTTCTTGGGACTTGTCAGTCGTCCTCGAAGGTCTGGTGACGGCCCCTTTCGAGCCCTTAGAGTCAGCTTCAGAGCGGATACTGACTCTTAAGGTTACTCTTTTGCTGGTGCTTACGTCACTAAAAAGAGTTGGAGATTTGCAGGCCTTCTCTGTTAGTGAGACGTGTATGGACTTTGCCCCGGGTCTAGTCAAAGTGACCCTGCGGCCTAGGCCTGGTTACATTCCCAAGGTCTTGTCCACATCGTTTCGATCTCAGGTGGTCACGCTTCACTCTTTCCATCCTCCTCCCTTCGCTTCAATTGAAGATTAGAGACTCCACATGCTCTGCCAGGTTAGGGCATTGAAGCTGTATGTGGATCGCTCCAAGGTTTGGAGAAAATCCTCCCAGTTATTGGTCTGTTTTGGTGCTGGCCGCCACGGGCTTGCCACATCGAAACTGGGTGAGAGATGCCATTTCGCTGGCTTATGAGGCGCGGAACCTCCCTTCACCTCTTAGTCTTCGGGCGCATTCTACTAGGGGCGTAGCCTCCTCTCAAGCTCTTTTTAGAGGGGTACCCCTGGAAGATATTTGTGTTGCGGCAGGATGGTCCTCTCCGCACACCTTGTCAAGTTTTACAACCTTGACGTTGATACGGCTCCAGGTTCTCAGATCTTGTCTGTTTGAACCGACCGTATGTTGTTGGTTCATTATTGGACCAGATAGGCAGCGTTTTCAGCTTGGCTTGTTTGGTATATCGTTCCCAAAGCATGAAGCACGCAGCGTCGAGTGAACCTATGATAGAGAACCTCTCGGGTTACTCGCGTAACCCTTGTTCTCTGAATAGGGAACGAGATGCTGCGTTTGCTGTCAAGCTCCCCACACTGCCGACAGAGTTCTTTTCGGCAGAGAAATCTGAGGAGTGGATGGCGCGTTCGCCAGTATAAGCTGACGACGTGATTGCGTCAGAGACGGCGTCGCGCCATCAGCCAATGAATTGGCGTGATTCTATAGGGGCTTCAGACATCGGTCACGCAGGAGGCGTTCCCAAAGCGTAAGCCGCAGCATCTCATTCCCTATTCAGAGAACAAGGGTTACGCGAGTAACCCAAGACGTTTTCAGTTGTTGCTTGAAGATTGACAGCATTTTGGATGAGGGTGGGAAGATCATTCCACCAGCCAGGAATGGTGAACGAGAATGTTCTGGAGAGTGATTTTGAGCCTCTCTGTGATGGTACCACGAGGCATCGCTCACTAGCAGATCTTAGACCTCTGGAAGGGATGTAGATTCGTAATAGTGAGTGGAAGTAGTGAAAATATAGGATTTGTGCACCAGGCCTTGCAGTGTAAATGTAGTTGCTGGCCATTATTTTCAATCAAACAACATTAAGAAAAAAACAATGAAGCACTGTTTGTTTAATTGAGAAATAACTGACATTATTGTTTAAATAAAAATCATTAGGCTTATAGTAGTATATAGCTTATTGTAAAAAAAGACATTCATAACCATATCATTTTTGTATAATTTGTTAAATGATAAGCTTTTAAAAGGACAAAGGGACATTCATTTTCTATGACAATGTACACAGTGTTTAATTTTCTAGATGCTATCAAGTTTAAAAGGCATCAAGTATTAGGATTTACCCATACATATAAAGGAGTGTGTTCATTAGCATATACATTTTTTGCTGTGGGCTCAAAAAATTTATTGAAAATTTTTAATTTTAGTCATATTTGTATTATAACTACTAATGTTTGGTATCTTGATGACCCTGAAGGGTACTTCAAGAAATACCGTGATCCTACAATAGAACATTTCTAAAAAACAAACAGTGGTAAAAAAAATAAAATTATAATAATCTTTTTTGTTAGTGAAGTTCAACCTCAACCTCTGTGGACACAAAAACAAACATCAGGATCTGCTCCTTAAATAAAAACCGAGGGTAGAGGTGCCATGACGCCAAAGAGAGGGACAGACCGCAAACATCCCCACATCGATAGACCAGATGGAGAATCTAAATCAGGCCGCAAGGATATAAATACATCGGAAAAAGTGCTCAGAAGCATACCACTGTAATCACGCTTATTTTTGCTTCTACCGCACTAGCGCATGCTGGAATTCAGCTTCTGTGGATATTTACAGCATTGCTAAGTCTACCATGATTACTTTCTGTGTTCTATAAATGAAAATCATTGTTATACATTGTCAAGGCATGCTATCTAATAATCTGGGAAAGTAATGTAGAGATGCAGGCACACCAGTAACTCTGGTTTATTCCATCTCCCTCTAGTAGATTTATGTCCGTCTGACAGATGGGAGATTGAATGTGGAATAGGGAAGGTCCAGACGGTCGCTTATCATCCCTTATCAGGTGCCATAGTCTTTCAGAGGAATGGTTCGTTTTTCAAGTAAAGATAAAGGCGCCACCCCATGGGTTTTGGTTTTTAAGGTCAATATGAGAACCCTAGAGGTTCAATTAAGACATCAGGGAGCAAGTGGTAACAAGAGGTGTAAAAGAGGGTTTGGATC
Organism: Gymnocypris eckloni scoliostomus; assembly: GCA_027564155.1. Classification (NCBI taxonomy): domain Eukaryota; kingdom Metazoa; phylum Chordata; class Actinopteri; order Cypriniformes; family Cyprinidae; genus Gymnocypris; species Gymnocypris eckloni. The sequence goes on from CM050417.1 coordinate 23,218,681, forward strand.
TCAAGGGGAAATTTGATCTATTCATCACCCCGCAAACATGCTAACATTCATCACGCTACATTAAAGAGAGGCTATCAGTCACACGTTACACTTTCTAGACAACAAAAGCTGGGGAACGGCAGGCCAGACACACGCACGCACGCACGCACGCACGCACACACACACACACACACACACTTTTACTTAATTAAACCTTAACACAGTGTTACACTGATTCAAACACACTACTTGCCCTGATATATTTTGTATTTTCGGGCAAAACATGCATGTGAATCTAAGTCACACCAAAATAAAAATGCATTGTTGAGATAAAAACAGATAAGTAAGCCAAATTTTAGTTTAAAATAAATAATGCAAAACATCTGTAAATAAAACAAAAATATTCAAAGAGTATAAACACAAACATTTATTTATTCTCCCTCACTCTACTAAAAATCATCAAATTAGCAGTATACAGAACGAGAATGTAAAATATACGCATCCAATAAACATGCCCTAAATTATAGGGCTATTCATTATAAATAATATTCATTTTAAACACCAAGTGTAAACTAATTTAAAACATTGTATAGTTTGTGCTATACAAATAAACGTGACACTTCTTACTTTCTTTACAAGCACAAACTGTTCAATTTGAATAAAAAAAAGATAAAAACTGAAACCCACAAGATAAAATATTTGGGAACACCTTAAAATGGGGAACACTAATTCACTATTACTACGACTTTTCCCTCAATAAATTCCCAATTTGCTGCTTGTTAATAGTTAGTATGGTAGTTGTTAGGTTTAGGTATTGGGGAGGATTAGGGATGTAGATTAAGGTCATGTAGAATAAGACATTAACATGTGCTTAATAATTACTAATACATTGCTATTATTCTAGTAATATGCATGCTAATAAGCAACTTGTTCAGAGACCCTAAAATAAAGTTACCAAATATTTTTGTATGAATGCACAAACCAGTCTTTCTAATTTACTTGCAACTGATTTGTTTGCCATAGTTTATCCTTTACTGATAGAAAGACAAAAAAGACCCCAATTTTGCTACAAGAAGGTGGGGGTTGAGAAATCCCCGCCTTCCCTGTGTAGTTCAGAGGAATAGCTTGGAGAATATTGATAAAATATCACCTGATAGATGTTTGAATGTTATTAATCAGATGTTTTTGCAGCATTTACAATTGCTGAGCAAGTTAGCTGAAGTTGGTTAAATGGTAAACATGTTTATTACCAGCTACCTGAGTAACACATCTGGTTTAATGGCACAGACATTTGAAGGGAACTTGATCAAAGAACTGAGGTGGGTTACATCTGATAATGCAAGTTGGCATGTTATGTATGTATGGAACCGCACACATGCAGTTTTCTGACTAAGCATTGCATGGGGTTGGATATATTTCCAAATGATTGATGAAAACCAAGAAAAGAACTGGTTCTCCCATGAGTGGATGGAGATGGACCATATGAGATTCAGTTGAAGCAAGTGCCTGTGGGGTTGTTAGCGTATGGTGATTGAAAACCCTAAGACAATGGGGCTCATTCCCTTTTGCGTGTGTATGCATGTATTTATTTGTTGTCTTCCACTTGTCTTATACAGGGTTGTGGGTGGGGATCCTGGAGTCTATAAACATAGTTTTATAAACTAAGCTTATAAAATAAAATAAAATGTTAGGAGTAGAACTGATAATAATATTAATATTGATTTTCTTTTATCATTTATGTATGCAAAGTGTATATAAGTAGATAAGAAATATATATTTTTCAGAGTGACAAAATTACACCAAAATGATGTCAAGCTCTAGAACTCAGGTACTCAAATTTGAAGGGCCAAAATCAAACTTTATTTAAAACCATGGCCTGAAATGATTAAATTATAACTACTATATTATATTATGTAATTATTTTTTTTAAATCAAATTGACTTATATTCAATGTAATAATAAATCAAATAAAATTAAAGCAGAAAGGTCACTTGGAAATGAATCTTTGCTTCAATGGGGCCCTCTCCAGTTATATGGCATAGTGGGCCATATCAAAGGTCATCTTTGGCCCGAAGACGCTGGTTTAGGAATCCCTGCTCTAGGGCATTAATTTAAGACTTTATATACTCCAGATAGCATAATAATAAATTCAAAGTTGTATAATATATACTGTATTTTCTGCACTTGCATGCATGCCTCAGTCAAACATTTTTGACAGAATTTGGTAAACTATGAAAGACGAAATTGTGTTTGCATTTAAGCTCTCTCATGTTCATATGTGTATATTTACAAGTCAGTGGAGCACAAAATGTAGTTTAAACACATCTAAATATGGACTTATCAACATTATAATGATGGTAAGTACAAATGTGTGGTTATACATTATGTTCTTAAAAACTGTTGTGTTTCAGAATTATTTCCATTTTAAGCCTTTTTAAATAGACAGAGAGAAACAAATTCTCATATCACTCTGAAGACAAAAGGCATTTTAGTGAGTTGGGGGCATAGCAGGCTGAGAATGACCTTCAGAGAGGAAATTGGCACTATAGTAAAATCGCAATTTGTGGGTCCCGACCAGCGACATACATTACTGTCGGCGTAATCTGAAGAGGATGTGACATTTAACTGTGGCTCCCATGATGAAATGTCTTGACAAAAGATACTGATAACACCTATTTTCTCCCCCCTGTCTACACAAGTGTCTTAACGAATCGCCGCTGAGAGCCAGCATCTCTGGAAATGACATCACTTCATCAGCGAGGTTGTATTTTCAAAGTGCCAGCTTTGTTCGCTAGATAACTCAGCTGCCCTCACTTTAAAGGGTTTGTTACTGAAGAAAACGAGGAATGAAACACAGGGAAAGGCTGTCTTTGAGAAGATATGGAATGATTGGTAAATTATGAATAGCCTGGAAGTGGCGTAGAGGTTATTGTAAAGCAGGTGACTTTTGAATGGCACCCACAGGACTTCATTGCCATCTGTGCACGCTGGGCATCTCTAATCCCTCTGCCACCATCCTCAGTAGTAATTGGTACCCACACATTGGCGTCGTACCTACACATTTGATTAACCTTCTAAATGTCTCACTCACTAAATATCTTTCTTACTCTAAAATAGATTGTGCTATGTAGTACTAAAAGTGGTTCTTGGCTCATAATCAAACCACTTTTGATGCGATATAGCACCATATCTTTAAAGGTTCTATACAGCACCTTTGTCAAATGGGGCTATGTAGAACCAAAATAGGTGCCATATTGCATTGTATTTATTCAACAAAAATGGTGCTAAACAGCACCAACAGTGGTTATTTTGACTCGTAAAGAACCTTTAAAGGAGCGTAACAGGTTGTTTGTACGGCAGTGGTGCTATATAGCACCTTAATCACCCCAAAGAACCACTGAAGAACCATACAGGAGCTTAGCAGGTTCTGTAAATGGTAGTGGTGCTTTATAGCCCATCAGTCATGCCAAAGAACCGGTGAAGAACCACTGAAGAACACTGAAGCACCAAGATTTGGTGCTATACAGCACCAAAAGTGGTTCCCCTGAGATTACAAGCCAAATAACCACGTTTAGTGCTATACTACTCCCCCATTTGAAAATCATTAACATAGTAATGCATTAGTTTCCGCCTCAGGGTCCAAAATGGATACTCGACAAGCATAAAATATGAAAAAAATCAGTTTGCAAAATAGATCTTGGTTTAAATCACAATGGATGTGTCACACACAGGAAGGAGAGACACAATGTGAGTTCAGGCAATCCGAGCTCTTTTATTTAACACAAACAGAAAGAGGATTCAACCAGGTAGGATCCAACATAAATGGTCATGTAGAGCTCACAAAGAGGAAGATAACAGTCCTTATCTTGTTCTTGCAGGAAAGTTCAACTGGAGGATCAGGATTCCAACAGGTAAGGAAGCAGGTAATGGACAGCGTACAACCTCGAGACCAGCCGACGAGGGAATGAGGTGAGTAGGCTTATATGAGGACTGGGAAGTGGATACAGGTGGTGGTAATTAGTAATCTGGTGATTGTGATCTGGTGTATGTGGATAGTGTGGTCGGTGAGTCAGTGACAGTACCCCCTCCCCCACGGGCGACTCCTGGCGCCCGCGACCGACGGCGAGGACGACCGCGCCCCCTGGGAGCCGGTCGATCTGGGTGGACCTGATGGAAGTCTGTGAGGAGTGATGGATCCAGGATATCATCTCTCTCCACCCATGATCTCTTCTCGGGACCGTATCCCTCCCAATCCACAAAGTATTGGAGACGGCCGCCCCACCGTCGGGAGTCTAAGATGTCTTTGACTCGGTAGATGGTTTCGTTGGTGTCGACTTCGGGGGGGAGGAGGTATCTCAGGTTCTGTGGAAGGAGGGAGAAGAGGGTTAGTGAATGGTTTGAGTAGGGAGACATGGAAGGTGGGTGAGATGCGGTAGTGATTTGGGAGTCTGAGTTTATATGTCACTTCATTGATCTGCCTTAAGATGGGAAAAGGCCCGATGTAACGGGGACTCAGCTTTTTGCTGGGCAGACGGAGACGGATGTCCCGTGTGGAGAACCAGACTTGGTCTCCTGTTCGGTACAGCGTGGCTGTGGTGCGACGGACATCAACATTGATCTTATGTCTCCGAACTGCCTGCTGAAGATGGATGTGTGCTGAGTCCCATACCCTCTCGCTCTCACGGAACCAATAGTCCACTGCAGGGACTTCAGAGGGTTCTCTGGTCCACAAGAAGAGTGGAGGTTGATATCCTAGTATGCACTGGAAAGGTGTCAAACCTGTTGTTTCCTGTCGCAGGGAATTTTGAGCGTACTCAGCCCAGGGAAGATACTGGCTCCAACTGTCTTGGTGTTCGTGACAGTAGGCTCGGAGATAACGCCCAATCTCCTGGATCTTACGTTCGGTCTGGCCATTAGACTGGGGATGCTAACCTGAAGATAAACTGACGGTTACTCCTAGCAGATGGAAGAATGCATGCCAAACCCTGGAGGTAAATTGTGGTCCTCTATCGGAAACAATATCTTCAGGTATACCAAAATTCCGAAAGACGAGTTGGAATAGAGCTTCAGCCGTCTCCAATGCTGTAGGTAACCCCCGTAAAGGGATGAGTTTGCAGGCCTTTGAAAACCTGTTGATGACAACTAAGATGGTGGTGAACCCATTCGAGGAGGGGAGGTCGGTAGCAAAGTCAATTCCGAGATGGGACCAGGGTCGGCGCGGAATGGGTAATGGAACCAACTTGCCTTCTGGCAGACGATGCGGTGTCGATGCAATGGCACAGACCGAACAACCCTTGATGTAGTGGGCGACATCCCGAGCCATGTTGGGCCACCAGTATCTGTTCCGGAGAAGCGAGAGGTTCGTTGGCTGCCTGGGTGACCCGATCCCGGAGGAATGAACAGAATCCAGAAGAGGCGGGCGTAGAGCAGTTGGTACAAAACTCTTCCCTTCTGGGCCTCCCAGCGGAACAGGTTCGTCAGAGTGGCAGCAATTTGATCATCCAGAGCCCATTCAATAGGGCAGACAAACACTGTAGGAGAGAGAATGGGTTCTGGGCAGTCCGGGGATGGATCTGGTTGATGAAGGCGGGAAAGAGCATCCGCTTTGAGGTTCTTGTGACCGGGACGATAGGTTACAGTGAATCGAAAGCGGGTGAAAAATAGGGCCCACCATGCCTGTCGTGGGTTGAGACGTTTTGCATCACGGAGGTATTGGAGGTTCTTATGGTCAGTAATAACCTCAAAAGGGTGCTGTGCTCCTTCCAACCAGTGTCGCCATGCTTCTAGGGCAAGTTTGATGGCCAGTAACTTGCGGTCTCCGATGTCGTAATTCTGCTCCGCTGGGGATAGTTTTTTTGGAGAAGTATGCGCATGGATGGAGTACTGGGGGTTCACCCTTCCACTGGGATAGCACCGCTCCGACTCCCAGGGTTGAAGCGTCTACCTCTACCACAAAACGGAGGTTTGGGTTTGGATGAAACAGAGCCGGTGCGGAGCAGAAGGCAAATTTCAGATGTTGAAAGGCCTGGGTGGCCTCTGGCGTCCAGGATAATGACTTAGGTTTGTGGCGGAGGAGAGAAGTAAGTGGAGCAGACATTTGGCTTGAGTACCTCTTGGAAACTTTCAGACTCCTCTTTGAAGTAGTCGAGCTGTAGTGTTAGGCGGCTGATCTCGTTTCTTGACTCAGCCAAATGAGCTTCAAGGGCTTTGATTCTGCTGTTTTTGTCCCTGAAGTCAGTCTTTGCCTTATCTAGTAGCTTCTCTGCATACTGTAGCTTGTCAGCACGATCAGCGAAGTCCTCTTTGATTTGCTTCATTTCGTGGCTGGTAGCTGCTAGAGTCTCTTTTAGCCTGTTGATCTCCTCCTCAGCACCTTGTTCCACCTCATCGGTCCCTTCCTGTCGTTCCTGAGTGTCACGTTCCAGCTGCTCTATGTGTCGTTGTCAGCTCCTGCTGGCGTTGTGCAGCGTGCTTGTCGCTCAGTTTGAGGGTGGAGATGAGTGTGTGACTTAAGGAGCCGGTGATCTTGGCTAATGAGCTTTGACTTGGGTCTTGTCTCATAAGGCTTGTTATGTTGTCATCCAGCTGGTCCTGTGTCTGATGTTGGAGTGTTTCAGCAGCTTAAGGGAGAAGGCTGACCGTCACAAAACTTAGCCATGTTTCCAGATCTTCCCAGTGACCGACTGTAACAAAGTTCGTAGGAAGGAAGGAAGCGGACAGGGTTGGCTCGTGAAGACTCAGGTGTTTTTATTTAACAGATAAACTTAAACAGGTGCGCACTCTGCGCGTCCTAGATACATCAACTCTCTCGGTTGTCTCAGCGATCACTCTCTGTATTCGTTCCGGCTGTCTCTCTCTCACAGCTCGTGCGCCCGAGTCTTCACTCCGTCTCTCTCCTCGAATCCCGAATCTCCTCGAATTTGGTCTCCACGCCAATTACTGCAATCAGAGACAGGTGTTCCTCATTTTGCACTTGACCCACTTACTTACCGCTGTCTCCTGAGTCTTTCTCCCGCTGCAGACTTCGCTGAACCACGCCCCCCTCGCCACATACCCCCACCGCCCGACTCAGGCCGGGAAGCCCTCCGGCCTGCACCCCCATTCCTGGAGGCAGTCGGCTACAGTCATCGGCCTGTGGATCACCTTGAATTTGAAGGGCTGTAATGCCAGATACCAGCGGGTGATCCGCGTTGGTATCCTTCATGCGGTGGAGCCACTGCAAGGGCGCGTGGTCCGAACAGAGGGTGAATTCCCGTCCCAGGAGATAATAGCGGAGAGTGAGGACCGCCCACCGGATCGCCAAACACTCCTTCTCAATGGTGCTGTACATCGTCTCTTTCTTAGAGAGCTTCCGACTGATGTACAGCACCGGGCGCTCCTCACCCCCTTATCTCCTGGGTCAGGACAGCTCCCAGCCCCCGGTCCGACGCGTCCGTCTGCAGCAAGAAGGGGAGAGAAAAGTCAGGAGAGTGCAATAGCGGCCCGCCACACAGAGCAGCCTTCACTTGGGTGAAAACCTGCTGGCACCGCTCCATCCACGAGACCGTATCTGGGACCTCCTTTTTAGTGAGGTCAGTCAGCGGGCTGGTGAGCTCTGAATAGTCAGGAATAAACCTCCTGTAATACCCCGCCAGCCCCAGGAACTGCCTCACCTCCTTTTTGGTCTTGGGTCTCGGGCAGGCCGCAATAGCTGCCGTCTTATCAATTTGGGGACGCACCTGCCCGTGACCCAAGTGGAAACCCAGATAACGACCCTCCACCGCCCAATCGCACACTTCTTTGGGTTGGCGTTAGCCCCGCTCCCTCAGCGCTCTCAGAACCTCCATGGGTGCACCATATGCAGCTGCCAGTCCTGACTGTAGATGATAATGTCATCCAGATAGGCAGCGGCGTGCGGTGTCTTGATCGGAGGATTTTGTCCATGAGGCGCTGAAAGGTAGCAGGCGCCCAGGCTAACAAGCGGAGTATGACAAATTGGTGTAATCAAGCGGCGTTGTGAAGGCTGACTTTTCTTTGGATAAGGCGATAAGGGGATCTGCCAATATCTTTTGGTTAAGTCCAGCGTCGAATAAAAGCAGCGGTACCCAACCCGATCAAGCAACTCGTCAACCAGCGGCATTGGATAGGCATCGAACTTGACACCGCATTCACCTTGCGATAATCCACACAGAACCGAAGTAAGCCGTCTATTTCGGTACCAAAGCGATCGGGCTCGCCCAGTCACTGTGGGATTCTTCTATTACTCCCATCTCTAACATTGCCTCTAATTCTGACTGAACCACTTTTTTTTGTGTTCCGGTGGCGATCTGACGGACTGCGCTCAATATGGTGCTGGATGAGATTGGTTCGCCGGGCAGGCGAGGCTGCGTCGCAAACTTCTCTTGCAACCTGGCTAGATCGGTGAGCTGGGAGGCGAGGTGATCTCCCCAGGGGCCAGAGTGAGTGACTGGATTTTGGTGATCACCTCTGGCCGAGATCGTCCTCGCCACTTACCGCCATCGCCAGCATCACCGGCTCCACCTCGCTCCATTTTTTAAGGAGATTGAGGTGGTAGATTTGACGTGCCCGCTCGGTCCGTTCGAACCACCTCATAATTGAGATCCCCCTACCGCCGTGTGACCTCGAAAGGTCCTTGCCACTTGGCGAGTAATTTAGAGCTAAGTGGGGAGCAATACAAGTACTTTATCTCCGGTGCAAATTTAGTAATCTGGTCCCCGATTGTATAGCCGGCTTTGCTTGTCCTGGGCCTGTAACAAATTCTCCATGGAGAGCTGCCCCAAGGTGTGGAGCTTTGTTCTCAGGTCCAGCACATGCTGAATTTCGTTTTGCTCTCCGAAGGTCCCTCCTCCCAAGTCTCCCACAGGACGTCCAGGACCCAGCGGGGCTGGCGCCCATACAGGAGCTCGAAGGGGAAAACCCGTGGAGGCTTGCGGGACCTCCGCACAGCGAACAAAGGGGTTCAGCCATTTGTCCCAATTTTTGGCGTCTTCGTGAGCGAACTTTCGAATCATTGTTTTAACGTGCGATTAAATCGTTCCACCAAGCCGTCCGTTTGTGGGTGATAGGCGCTGGTGCGAACGATTTAATTCCCAATAATCCGTAAAGTTCGCGAATGGTCCGTGACATGAACGCCGTGCCCTGGTCGGTGAGAATCTCTTTCGGGATTCCCACCGGGAGATCATACTGAACAGAGCCTCCGCCACACTTTTTGCAGAAATGTTGCGGGCGCTACTGCCTCCGGTATCGGGTTGCATAATCCACCAGAACTAATGCAATTCGATGCCCTCGTGCCGACCGCTCTAATGGCCCGATGAGGTCCATACCAACCGCTCGAAGGGACCTGCATTAGCGGAAGGGGTGCAGCGCTTTTGGGGAGGCGAGATTCACTAGCTGACACTCACGACAAGCCGCACACCACCGGCGTACATTCTCGTGAATGCCCGGCCAAAAGAAGCGGGCCATTAAACGGTTCAGTGTTGTCGCCTGCCCCAGGTGCCCAGCCATAGGATTACAATGAGCCGCCTGGAAAAGCATTTCCCGACGGCTTTTGGGTACCAATAACTGGGTTGTATCTTGCTTTGATTGAGCGTCCTGGGTCACTCGATACAACCTATCTTTCAAAATAGCAAAATAAGGATAGGAAGGGGGCCGTGTGGTCTGGAGAGGCCGGCCGTCAATGGAGCGGACCTGCTGGAACGCATTTCTCAGGGACTCGTCCTGAGACTGCTCCAGGGGAAAGTCATCACGCTCCGTGAGGCTTAACCTCTCGATCACGTTCCGATCCCCCGGTGTCGCCTCAGCGAGCCCAGGCTCAGCCTCCCCCGAGCGCACGGCCGGCTCCCTCTCCGGCTTTTCTTTCCCCCAGGAGGCATCCGCACACAAAACTCCCAATAAAACTTTAAATGAGGGCCAATTGGTTCCCAAAATCAGCGGATGCGGAGGTGGGGGTTAACTGCCACCTCCACATTATGCTTTGTCCCCGAAATTGGATGGCTAAATGCACTACTGGATATTCCGCCACGTCTCCGTGCACACACCTCACCCGAACCATGCAGCTCGTATCCAATGCCTCAGGCTGAACTAGGCTTTGATGGATCGAGGTTTGGTTACAGCCAGAATCCACCAAAGCCCAATACGTACCCCCCTTAATACTCAAAGGTATCTGGTACCCGCCAGCCTGATCGGGGGCGGCCTGCAGGGCGTCCGGATCCCGGACCAATGTCCCCACCTCCATCACCGGACAACGATCGATAAAGTGGCCGGGTCCCCGCAACGCCAGCAGGCAGGCCCAGGCTTCCCCACCACCCTAGTGGCGGTAAGGGGGACAAGGAATTGGCGTGGAGACACCGGGGGAACGGGACTAGCCGCGGGGTTCAGGCTGGCCGCCCCCGCCTCCCTGGCGTGGGCTCTCGTGGCCGTCGACTCCGGAGCCGGCCCTCCCCTCCATGGCTGGGCTCGGGGAACCACGCCGGCACGGGACCTAGGCAGGAAGGTAGGGGGAGAAAAAGAAGGGGAGGGGAGAGAGAGAGAGACGGACGGTAGGGTTTCGCCAACCCCGTGGCACGCCACCATCTGGTCCTCGGTGAGTTGGATGGCCAGGTCCAGCGACGTCGGGCGGTGGCACTGGACCCACTACGCGGTTTTCTTGGGGAGCCGCGCAATAAATTGCTCCAGCACCACCCGGTCGATGATTTGTTCGACGCCGCCTTCCCCGGCCAACAGCCATCTGCGGCAGGCGTCCCGGAGCTGGTGAGCCATCACGAAGGGCGGCCGTTCTCCCCAGCTCCAGCGAGCAGGCGCTGGCGGTGCTGCTCGGGGCTCCGGCCGACCGCTGGAGGATGGCTCGCTTTAGGTCGTCGTAGACCAGGAGGTTCTGGACTGGCAGCTGCTGCGCCGCCAACTGCGCCTCCCCGGTCAGCAGGGGGATGAGGCAGGCTGGCCAGTCCGTCTGGGGCCACCCACATGCCTCTGCAGTCTTCTCAAATAGATCGAGGAAGGCCTCTGGGTCGTCCTGCGGCCCCATCTTCTGTACCGGCATGTGGGTGGGCGGGGCCGGGGCTGTTGGACTCCCCCCGGCCCGAACCTCCCGGTCCATCCAGCTCCGGAACAGCTCGCGGTCCTCCCGCTGGTTCTGGACGAGGGCACAGAATCTCCTTTCCTGGTCTGCCCTCATGTCCAGCAGCGCTTTGTGGTGTTCCTGGTGGAGTCCCGCGAGCGACTGGATGACTTCCGCAAATGGCGATCCCGTCAGTGAGGACATGATGGCAGCGGCATTCCGGCTTCCTTCCCCGGGTTTCGGCAACCAGTGTAACAAAGTTCGTAGGAAGGAAGGAAGCGGACAGGGTTGGCTCGTGAAGACTCAGGTGTTTTTATTTAACAGATAAACTTAAACAGGTGCGCACTCTGCGCGTCCTAGATACATCAACTCTCTCGGTTGTCTCAGCGATCACTCTCTGTATTCGTTCACTCCGTCTCTCTCCTCGAATCCCCGCTCCACGGATGCTTTATTTGGTCTCCACGCCAATTACTGCAATCAGAGACAGGTGTTCCTCATTTTGCACTTGACCCACTTACTTACCGCTGTCTCCTAAGTCTTTCTCCCGCTGCAGACTTCGCTGAACCACGCCCCCCTCGCCACACCGACATGTTCTGTTTTGTGAGACATGTTTTTGGCGGTGTGAGGGAGATCTCGAACCGAACTGACACAGACCTTGAATGGGAAACAAAGCAAAACAAAACAAAACAAACAGGGTGTGTAAATGTGCAAAGTGTAGTGTGTGCTAATGTTGAATGTGATTCTCTGCATCTGTGATCCTCTGGTGGGGTGCTTGTAATTTGTAGCTTCTGCGTAGAAATTATTGAGCACACATAAAGGCAGCACAGCTGGGAAACAGATAAAGAAAAGTACACTAACAGAATGAGTACACAAGGACAATAACAATAACCAAATCTCTCTTTTAATAGCAGATTTTCCTCTTGTCGCTTTTGTTAAGTCTGATTTTAGAAGGACTGATTTAGAAGTCAGAGGTTTGTAGGCAAATTTTCTCTTTTGTGATAGGACTGTGATTGCTATCTGAAATTTTCTCCTGGACGGAGGAAAACAATAGCAATGACAGTGTTATTCCTTAATGGCTAAATTTACACCGCAATGCTGGTTAGCGTGTCTCTCGTGCGTGTTTAAAAATGTTGCCGATGCCTATCTTCTCATTGCACCTGCTTTAACTTGGAGGGGTAGGATTTCACAATAGAGGAAGATAAATAGCAAACCGTTTTGAACGTAGTTCTCAAGTTTCATAAACATCTGTTCAATTGTGACATTTCTCTCTATTCGTGATCTTCCCACTGGCAAAGTCTTAAGCAAACAAGTCAAATTAGAAGTTAGTAACGGGGAGGAAAGATAAGAGAAGTGAGGATTTACTCCCAAGGTTAGGACTAATAATTAGTTTGCAGCATGGTGGTGCTGTTGAGTCAATACACTTAGGTTGGTTTTGCTGTTTACAGGGTAAACAAATTGACCTAGGTTTTGAGGGAACCTTAATTTTCCCTTTGGGGTTTCCTAATTAGAAGGTTAACATCCTTATACCCTAAGTTTGGTGAGAAGTGACATTGTTTACGTGGTGTCACTGTCACTTCACCAATCCAACAATAGGGGGAGCACTATATACTCTCAGACCTAAGTAAAGAGGCCTTATTCAATTTTTAGCTGAGTTGATCAGATGACCTAAGGAGATGAAGTATGGCCTACAGGTAGCGCCAGACTTGTGTTGAGTCTGAAATTAGAATTAAAATTAGACTTTGTGGTTTCTAATTAAAATTTAATGATGTTATCATTAAAATTGATAGGATCGATTAGGATTAGAATTACAAGAGCAATCTACAATGGAGTTGATAAACCAATATTGTTGCAATATGTAAACAGGAAGTGTAATTAATTATTAAATGTAATTAGAATTTTCAAATTCATAATTAATTATGAAATTACATTACAGCTTCCAAATCATTAGTTTCGGATTCCTATAATAATAATTAAATAATTTCCCAAGTTACTCATTCCTCATTGTGTCATTAACATCAAACCAAATTAATCTATACTACCCTAATTACTTGTAAATGAAATTTAACATTTCTGGCCCTCTTGATAATAATTAAGGTTTTACTGTGGTTGACAAATTATAAGAGCGCTTATGATTAATCAATGGCTACTGTTGCTTTCTGGAAGGAACTGAAATTATTTTATGAAATGAAATTAATTTCGAATTTGTAATTAATTATGACATTCAATTAACAATTAAAAATTCCTAACAATAGCAACTTATCCACTGATGTGTTTTAAAATCAGGAAAGCAGTTATAATTTAATGAATCACCATATTATGCTATCCACCATATCAGCTATCAAACTGATAGGTTTGATACCCACTAAAGGTAAAATACTTTAATCAAATTTTTATTAAAACCACCTGTGAGATTGTTAGACACTGATGATTAGTTATAACATTTGCACAGCCAGTTTATTAACATTTGTTAGTCTTTTAAAATGGGGAGATAAATAGAGAGAGAGAACGAAAGGAGTAAAAATGAGTCACATTTTCATACACCCTGCATTCACTCATATTCAAACTCTCTAAATGCTACGTGCTAATCGCTAGCCGTAAATACTAATAGCATTGCATTTGCTTCAAAGCCAGCTTCTTTGTTTCAGTTAGCTTAGCGCTAATGCTATTCGTTTACACTAACTCAAGGGGGCGCTGTGACTAAGTCAGCACAATGTCCTCGCACATGCTCCGGAAATGGTTTTTAACTACTTCCTGGCTGGCGGTGGTGGTCACTATGGTAACGCACAGTGCCTGTAACCTGTAAATGTGCTCCACACTTCAAAATCAACAAGCACTATTCATATTTGAATCTTTTATAGCACATATAATCTCACTCGTTTAGGGCGAGATAAATTAATCTACGGATTAATTATAAATCATCAAGGCCTCGGTGGACTGTATGCTGATATTTGTCTGTTTAGACAAACAGCACACATGAAACGATTCAATCGATTACAGCGATTCTCCCTCTCAAACCGTGTGGGCTACTCCTTTGTCTGAGCGCCGCGCATTTGATTTCACTCGCGGGGTGAATCAACGTGGTCAATAATCATTAATTAGCTAAGTTAATGTTAAAGAACCGGGAGGATAACGTGGTTGAGTTTGCAGTAGAACACGCACAGACAAATCTTTACCACAAAGGCCTTAAACGAGGCGCATGAGGAAAAACGCTCATTTGACTCTACGCTCTAAAGTGACTTCTTGTGTCTTAATCACGAATATTAATTATTAACTGCAGTTTCATTTCTTCTCAACAAACTCAAGTTAACAGTTACACTCTCTTTCATTCAAAACGCCTTGTTTTACAAACAAGAATGCAATATCACAAATAATGCCTGTTTCTTTGTATTTACTCTATTTTTCCCGATAAAAATGTGAGAAATACCATTATTGTCTCTGATGGATGTTTTATTGAGTTTTCAAGTTAATCTTTATGCCCGCATTCTCCACCATATGTAGCATAATTAAATTAAGCTATTATTTCAGCTCCGGGAATTATTTATTAAAGATTCAATATTGCTTTGATTAAAGTAATATTAATCTTTAACTTATGATTATACCGTGTTAACGACTCGTCCAGCGACCATTAACATCAGTATATCTTTAATCAATTTCGTTTCTCTTGCCTCGTGGCCATGATAACAATAAAACGAGATTAATAAATCTCTCAACTTTTGAGCGAGGTAACGTTATCTTTTATGGCAATACGTTTAAAATACTTGAAAAATCACATCCCCAGAGACAATACTTTATCAAATGAAACAAGGTTTATTTATTTACTGCTATTCTAACATACATGATCTAACTGAACAAAACACAAACATGCACACACACATACATACAAGAGTTTTGCGGGTAACCTCAGAAAGTTAAAATAGCCCTCTTAGCTATTTCAAAATTTAAACCATAAGGAAGATCACGAGCATTAAAATGCTACTGCATACAGATCAATTCACAGTTCAGTAATATAGATTTTGTTTGTTACTTGCATTCATGTAAAGGTTTGCTGAAGCTCTTTCGTCCCACGTGGTTTCCTTTGTGCTGCGTGACATCACCGGGAAGCCGTGTTGGAGCACGGGGCTGTTTGTTGCTGGTTCTGCGTTGAAATGAAAAGCGTCGTTTCGCTGCTGGTTCTGCAATGTTACGGCTTTTACGATGTCTTGGATTCGCCTAGATAGTTTGTCTCAGCCGATGTTAAGGCGAGTCCAGCGGACCGGCTTCCGGGTCGTCCGTCGCGGTGAGCGCGATGAGCAGGAGAAGCAAGAGAGAACAAAGCACTGGCGCCTTGTTTTTAAACTGTCCGATTTGGACCCGTCCACAGGCGGCTGTTCGAATCAGAGTGTTTGTGTGGGGTGGAGCCCCGCCTCGCACGGTTTCTGTGGCCATGCTTACGTCATCTGATATTTAATTCATCCCATGAAATATATCCTTACAGACCTTTATGTGTGCTGTAATCATACATTACGATGCTACAATTTAACAGTCATCTATACCACTTATTTACGGATGACGATAGCTGTTTTTTAGAGGCTAAACATTCCATGTGGCACACCAAATATATATATATATATATATATATATATATATACAGTGGGGCAAAAAAGTATTTAGTCAGCCACCAATTGTGCAAGTTCTCCCACTTAAAAAGATGAGAGAGGCCTGTAATTTTCATCATAGGTATACCTCAACTATGAGAGACAAAATAAGAAAAACAAATCCAGAAAATGACATTGTAGGATTTTTAAAGAATTTATTTGCTAATTATGGTGGAAAATAAGTATTTGGTCAATAACAAAATTTCATCTCAATACTTTGTTATATACCCTTTGTTGACAATGACAGAGGTCAAACGTTTTCTGTAAGTCTTCACAAGGTTTTCACACACTGTTGCTGATATTTTGGCCCATTCCTCCATGCAGATCTCCTCTAGAGCAGTGATGTTTTGGGGCTGTCGCTGGGCAACACGGACTTTCAACTCCCTCCAAAGATTTTCTATGGGGTTGAGATCTGGAGACTGGCTAGGCCACTCCAGGACCTTGAAATGCTTCTTCTGAAGCCACTCCTTCGTTGCCGGGCGGTGTGTTTGGGATCATTGTCATGCTGAAAGACCCAGCCACGTTTATCTTCAATGCCCTTGCTGATGGAAGGAGGTTTTCACTCAAAATCTCACGATACATGGCCCCATTCATTCTTTCCTTTACACAGATCAGTCGTCCTGGTCCCTTTGCAGAAAAACAGCCCCAAAGCATGATGTTTCCACCCCCATGCTTCACAGTAGGTATGGTGTTCTTTGGATGCAACTCAGCATTCTTTCTCCTCCAAACACGACAAGGTGAGTTTTTACCAAAAAGTTATATTTTGGTTTCATCTGATGATATAACATTCTCCCAATCCTCTTCTGGATCATCCAAATGCTCTCTAGCAAACTTCAGACGGGCCTGGACATGTACTGGCTTAAGCAGGGGGACACCAGGGATTTGAGTCCCTGGCGGCGCAGTGTGTTACTGATGGTAGCCTTTGTTACTTTGGTCCCAGCTCTCTGCAGGTCATTCACTAGGTCCCCCGTGTGGTTCTGGGATTTTGCTCACAGTTCTTGTGATCATTTTGACCCCACGGGTGAGATCTTCGTGGAGCCCCAGATCGAGGAGATTATCAGTGGTCTTGTATGTCTTCCATTTTCTAATAATTGCTCCTACAGTTGATTTCTTCACACCAAGCTGCTTACCTATTGCAGATTCAGTCTTCCCAGCCTGGTGCAGGTCTACAATTTTGTTTCTGGTGTCCTTTGACAGCTTTTTGGTCTTGGCCATAGTGGAGTTTGGAGTGTGACTGTTTGAGGTTGTGGACAGGTGTCTTTTATACTGATAACGAGTTCAAACAGATGCCATTAATACAGGTAAAGAGTGGAGGACAGAGGAGCCTCTTAAATAAGAAGTTACAGGTCTGTGAGAGCCAGCAATCTTGCTTGTTTGTAGGTGACCAAATACTTATTTTCCACCATAATTAGCAAACAAATTCTTTAAAAATCATACAATGTGATTTTCTGGATTTTATTTTTCTTATTTTGTCTCTCATAGTTGAGGTATACCTATGATGAAAATTACAGGCCTCTCTCATCTTTTTAAGTGGGAGAACTTGCACAATTGGTGGCTGACTAAATACTTTTTTGCCCCACTGTATATATATATATACGCTTTGCGCTGGAAGAGGGGGAGGGCCTTTATAGAGGCGCCGCTTCTTTAGCTGGCACCGTGTGACCTGTAGTGAAAGTTGACTTCCTGCCGACGTGACATTAGAGCATGCTTTGCAGCAGCAGCAACACAATCTACAACAATAGCAATAACCAACAGCAGCAGGAATTCAGCAGCATAGCAGATCTATTCCGCCAAGACCAAAAACATTAACATTTTCATAACCATTACCATGTTAGAATCTTCAGAGAGAATTCAACCATTGTAACATTAAACTTTGCATTATTTATTTGTGTCAAATATTTATTTGTGTCAAGGCTGGTGAAAAATAATTGTATATCTTAAAATAGAATAATAGTTATACCCATCCATTATTTATTTATTTGTTTGTTTGTTTAAAATAAATAATTGCAAGCCAGTATTAAAATAAAACATCTAATGAAAGTAAGCCTGGCTACTGTATTATCAATTATACTACTTTTCAAACAAAATATTTTTGTAAACACATTTGTCACGAATCCGGTTCATGAGCTCACGCCCACTCACCACATTGTCTCTTGCACCACTCTACAGCTGCACATCACTTGGACTGCATTTCCCATCCACCATTGCACTAGTCACACAGCTGTCACCAATCACTCAATAGCACTCACTGTTTACACCCCGTACCTGGACTAATCACCTGCACAGGTGTTCCTCAATCACTGCCCTACTTAAGCAGCCTTCACACTCACACTCATGACGAAGTCTTGTTTTGCTCCGGCTGACATTCTGAGCATTATTCCTGTTTCTGTGACCTTCCCGTGTAGGACCCTGGACTGTTTACCACCGTTGATTCTCTGCTGCCTGCCCTTGTGACATTGCTCCTTGAAGTTCCGATTGTGTTGCTGCCTGCACTGACTCCTGCCCGGTATTGTTTACGTCTCTGCCTTGCCTCTGATATTTCTGACACTGATGGTTGATCACTGCCTGTTTGACCCTGTCTAAGTTTATTAAAGCAAGATTGCAAATGGATCCACACGCCTCAGACCCTTCGTTACAACATTAGAGGATTTTTTGGTTTGTTTTTTGCTGGTCTTGTCTGTTTTGCTTTCTGGTTTATTTTAAGTCTACTTTTGTGTTATATGCCAGGGGAAGAGAAGTAAGAGATTCCAACTTTGCTTCCTCCTTTAGAAATCTTTATCTGTTCGTATATTTTTATATATGCATATCCATTAATATATCAGCCTTTCAAAACATCACTGACTTTTAGGGAAGTTTACTTCATGTTACCACAAATAAAAGTGCTCTCACCCCTATTTCTCCGTGAATCTTGACACTTTGAAGCCATCGGAAGCTCACATGCCTTCAAAGGGCTGTCTGGATTTGTTTGTTTGCTAGTTATTTAAACCATTGTGTTTCATTGCTATGCCTCATACGTCGGTCTCTTTTAAGAAGCGAAAGTCTCCTGCCAAGAGAAATCCTATTTTACAGTTGACTGCACAACAAAAGTGAAATGCAGCCCAGATTTGGAACCACCATAGGAAGAATTACTGTCAGATTTACACTGATATCTAATCAAACCATTTATTTTCTGTCAGTGTTGACCTTGGACACCACATGGATGTACGTGTAGCTGGCTGTTGTAGTGTTCTTTTTTTTCCACACGGAAAAGCTTCAAATATAGCATCCCGCTGTATGTTTTGTCATGTTTCTTCTTTTCTGGCTGTCTCAAATATGATTCAGTATACGTTGATTTAAAGCTCTTGGCACTGGTTTCTCTGTGTTTATTCCAGGCGTGCTTTTCTTTGCATGTCCTACTTTCTGCACTTTATTTTCTTATTCGTCTCCTTCAGTGCCATTGGATGGAAGCTCCTCTTGTGCTCTCAGCTGTTGAAAAGTTTCACCCCATGATCAAAGCATCTCTCCCACATCCTGATTGGGGGAACAAAAAGACAAGCTCTGCTATATAGCGGGAATGTCTCAGGAGGCATGCATTGCTCAGATAGCTCTCGCTCACTGTTTTTTCGCTTTTAGCCTTGCTCAGAGGAAATTGAGCTATCATTTTACAATAACCTCTTCTAATGTTCAGTACTTAAAGTCTATATTAAGTTGCACTTGACAAAATAGACATGATTTGGTGTTGATGATGGTGTTGCAGTGTCATCCCATTACGATAAGGTTACATCTCTTCATTGGGAATCAAACCCATGACATTGGGGTTGCTAGCACCATGCTTTAACTGTTTGAGCTACAGAAACACAAAAAATGGTATACCCACTAGTCAGTTTTGAGAGAATTTTTTTGCATATATAAATATTGCCCTTCACACTCAGGGTCAGTTGCATATATAGCGTATAACCAATCTCTTCTGTGTTGGTTGATTTATTGGCTTGAGGTGCTCATGTTCTGTAGGATGGGATTGGTGAGTTTCATTAAACTGGCTGAAGTGTGTGCCTTCATATGGAGTGATTCATTGCAAGTAACAGAGAGCAGCCTGGACTCATAACATAATTTATGAATCATTAGAGAAGCCATCAGGATTTTTGAACAAGGTTTCTCACTGCCAACACTTATTCATTTTTCCCCTTTTAGAATTTGCTGTTTTTTTTTTTTTTTTTTTTTGCAACACAAATCCTTTCTCTTGTCTTATATGGAAAAGTCATGAAATGTCATGGTTTGTAACAGAATGCAAATTGCTTCAAGTATGGAAGCTGGAGAAAGGATGTGCTTGTGTTGAATAGCCAGCTATTTTTTTGAATAAATAAATACATTTATTTTGCACATCCCCGCTGTGAATTAAGATGAAGGCAAATAAATATGGATCACATTAATGTCATGCATTTAGAAAGAACATAGTAGTGATAAAAATGTTGAACAATGACTTCTCTGTTTCGTCTCGGTTCATAAGATAATTTATGGAGCTGGTAAGGACACCGTGACATTGAGCTTTAGGACAGCGGTGTGTGTGTGTGTGTGCGTGTGAGCTTAAGGGACTGGGGCAGCTTTCATTGTTCATGCTCATGTGAAATGGGGCCAGTCTTGGTGCTTCCTGGTGGGTTTGGTAAGGCTGCATATTCCCACAGATGTGTGTGTGCGTGATGTTTGAACTCGTAAATGCATGGAATACTAATGAGCAGTCTGGGACGAGGGGGTTGTGACACATATCTGAATCTGTGAAGGATTTTCCCTTACACATACAATGTTTGATTCAGAATATATTTGCGGCACACATCTTGAAAAGTGTGTTGAACATAAACATTATACGTATGGAAATAAGATGCTTTTGCATATGAGGCATTTACATTTTTTACATGACATTAGGAGTATTTTCTTGGTCTGGATCACTAATCAGCTCAGAAACCAAAGATAAACACCCTAAGAGAGGCTTTAAATGGGTTATGAACTGAGAAACCAAAATTCCCTTGATCTTTTGACATATAAGAGTTTGTTATACTATAAATACATTATGTAAGTTTCAGATCTCAAAACTTTGTATTTAGTCTAAATACAGCTTATATTGAAGGCAGTCTGCCAAAATGACAGCTTTTGTAATGTTCTACTCTATGATGTAATGGTGTGGATAAGCACCACCTCCGCAGAAGAAGATCAATGCATTGGACATCACGGCCTGTTTAGCCCCTCCAACCAATTTGCGCATGTAGTGTTTACGAGAGGGGCAAATGTGCAGGTCTACACAGAAACCCAATGATAAAGATGGCTCTGAATAAAACAAATTGCTGTGCAGTGTTGTGGAAAAACGCCTCAGGTTACGCATGTAACCATGGTTCCCTGAGAATAGGGAACGAGACGCTGCGTCCTCTAGAGGGCGCTAGGGGAACGATATACCAACGCAGCCATACTGAGGGATGAGTGCCCAAATAACTGGATTCCTTAAGTCAAGGACTCAAAAGGAACACCATCTCTGCCCCAGCAGATCGCTGGGGCCAAAGCCTTCTAAAGGCCAGCTCATAGCCCGCCAATGTCATAGACTAGCTCACCCACCAACGTAAGGAACTCTAAGAGTGGAGGTCTTGGCCAACTGACTCTCTAGAATGAGAGGAGACCTGGCTACACTCCACGCTAAAAAATAGTTAGCGAGGTTCAAGAGTAAGAACCCACACATAAATACCCTAAGCTGAGTTCTGGAGAGCGGAGGCTTCGGCAGAATGACGCTCTTAAATCAGAGGAAGCCTAACACTCAATCCTAGTTGATAGTGGATGTCTCAGCCTAACAACTCTCTAGAAGAGAGGAGACTGACAGAGGTAGTTAGAGAGGATTAACTTTTATTGCTGCTGGAAAGAGGAGGCTTCAGCAGAGTAACTCTCATGATGAGAGGAAGCCTATCAACACTCGATCCTGGTAGCGGAACTCTTAAAAGTGGAGGTCTCAGACTAACGACTCTCTAGAACGAGAGGAGACCTAACTACACTCAGCGCTAGTGTGGCTCACAATAGAGCCTACGTGCTAATTGTGCTGCCTGAGCTGGGCTCTGGAGAGCGGGGGCTTCGGCAGAATGACTCTTTTAAACGAGAGGAAGCCTACCTGAGGAGCTCTTAAGAGTGGAGGTCTCAGCATAACAACCCTCTAAAACGAGAGGAGACCTGACTACACTCAGCGCTAGAGACAGCTAGCGAGGCTTACAGTAGAGCCTATATTTTAATAGTGCTGCATAAGCGGAGCTCTGGAAAGCGGAGGCCTCAGCAGAGTGACTCTCTTAATGAGAGGAAGTCTAGCAACACTCGATCCTGGTAAGGGAACTCTTACGAGTGGAGGTCTCAGCTTAGCTCTCTAAAACGAGAGGAGACCTGACTACACTCAGCGCTAGAGACAGCTAGCGAGGCTCACAATAGAGCCCACATACTAATAGTGCTGCCTTTGCGGAGCAGAGTAACTCCCTAAACGAGAGGAAGCTTAACAATGCTCAATCCTCTTAAACTAGAGAAAGTCTAGTAACATTCACCCCTTGACGAGGAGCTCCTAGGAGTGAAGGTCTCAGCATAACGACTCTCTAAAACGAGAGGAGACCTGACTACACTCAACGCTAGAAACAGTTAGTGAGGCTAAGGAAAAAGCCTGTATACAAGGAGGGGAATTGCTACCAGGCTCAAGAACAGCTGATCAGGGAGGCTTATAGATAGAGCCTCACAATCTGACATAACTGCAACCTTTTTATTTTTATAGATATATTTTTACTATATATATATATATATTATTTTGATTTATTTATTTTTCTCTCTAGGGAGCCGAGTGCTCAGCATAACTCTCTTTGGTGAGAGGAGCACAAACCATGCTCAACCTAAGAAGTACAATCGATATCATTCATTTTACACAGTTCCTATTCTGAAAACAGACAGAAACAAAAAAGAATTCTGAAAGAGAAAGCACTCGTCAGATTCCTTCCATGCCCCGCCTACAATCCCTGTGATCACTCTGACTAACTGCCTCGGCAGCCGCGAGACCTGAAACCGCGGGTGGGAGGTGCTCAATTCTCAACTGTTTTAGAGAAATAAAGCATCCGAGGCATACTTAACGCGATCATTTCCCGCAGTGTGCATTTAGCTCCCTCCGGAAGCCAAACACATTCTGTTCAAACCCTAAATTCTTCAAGAATCAGGAGAGAACAGAAACTGCCAATGATGAATTCATCGCATTAAGCTTGTTCAACTCCCTCGAGACGCGAACGCGCTCGTGAAAACGCTGACTAAAACTCGAGTAAAGCTTTACCTCTGCCGGTAGTAGCCGCGCGAATGCAAACAGAGCACGTCCTATTCTCTCATGAGTCAAACACGTGTGCTTCCGTACACAAGGGCTTGAAGACAAAAAAGAGGATGACGTATCTTACAGGTGCTCCTTTTATACCCGCAGTCGCTCATTAGCTTACATCATGGGCTTCTGCCTGCCAATGTCAAGTTCACTGTAGTATTTAATTCATGCTTCAGACACCGGACACGCTGAAGGCATTCCCCTAGCGCCCTCTAGAGGACGCAGAGTAGAGTTCCCTTTCAATCGGAAACAGTCTTTGCATTTCCTTCTGATCTCAAAGTTAGGAAAGAGTGAATTAAATTTATTTTTAATGAAGATCTAGAACGCTTCAGTAAGAACTTGGTCCTTTGTTCACTTCATTTTACAGCAGATTCAATTACAAACAAGGCACAATTAGATGCTTTCCGAATTCTTTTGACAATTCGGGATTTTCAAACGATTGAAACTAAAAGACAATAATGTGACTAGAATACAATGCTGTGCCGACTGTGATCCAACTGTAATGTTGCAACACAAGTATGAGTAAAGTGTGAGTTTTCATTACGTGGTCATTGTTGCTTTGTTTCTTCTTACAGATAATTTGATATGTATTGAGTTCTTTATGCGCTGTCAACCATACACCACTGTTACCCAATCAAAGCAGTGGGCGTTTACTTCCGAGTCTACAATCCGCCACACCTACAGTACTCAAACTGTAGAAGGGGTTAAAAACAGGAGAGAAAATAGTTTATTACTTCTAAATTATTATGTTTTTTTTGATGTACAAATATTGAAAACATTATAAGTGGACCTTAGAAAACAGTACAAAATAAAATAAAGCACTGCAGTTTGTAAACTAATATATTGCTCTGTCGTTTGTCATGACTCCAAGTTAAAAGAACAACAGACATTAAAGCAACTCGTTGAACTCATGGATATCAGTGAATCATCAATGAAATGACAGGAATACAGCAAAAGGCTAGGATTATACTGCTGTGGTATTGTAGTAAAGGTGAATTTTAACCACTGATTCTTCACATCCTCATCCTTTGGAAGTGAAAATAAACAAAATGTACTTTCACAGCGCAGAGCACAGCGTATTCTCAACATTGTTATCCACACAAACAAGTTACATCGTTTGAGTGGTGTTCAAGTTTTCGCAGGATGTCTATGCAGAACATACAGTAAATGGGTATTATGCAAATGTGATAACTTGTGACGCTGTTGAAATTACCCAAAAACCATAAATAGCATTTGTCAGTCATGTGCCCAGAGGTGAACACACATCAGACAGGACCTCAAAAAAACAAACCCAACCCTAAGCACTCAGAGAGCTGGCTTAGAGAAGCTAAGCAGTACATGGTGGCTTTCATCACAGTGACAAGTCAACCAGTGCAGCTACATGAAATGAGCAGTTAGATCTCCTTATGTTCATGCATATTTTTATATATATCGTTCATTACATTTCAGTGTGCACGTTGCCTAATTTTAACTCGGCTCTTTTGGTAAGATGCTTATGTAAACCATGTAAATGCATTCAGTGTCTATTTACAGAAACTAGATTTTCACAAGAAAATATGAATACTTTAGTTCTTGACACCATTATACGGTGTTCTCCAAGGTCATTTTGTGGTTACTAATGTGTCCTAAATGGTTGTAAATGGGTTTCTATATGGTTTCTAGGGTATTCTGGATGTTGCTATGTGGTTGCTAACTAGCCCTCTGTGATATGCTGGTCTCTAGATGTGGTCTCAGACCCCTCTTGGGACAATGGGATTTCTTATGGAAAGTGTTCAGTTTAGTAACAAGTGTTGTCAGCTCAACTTGATGATTTAAGCTGTTTTTTATTGCCAGCAGACTTTGAACTAAGCACCTGTTTGATAAGCAATTGCGAAAAGAGGCTTACTTTGATAGTCCACTTGCCGTTACAAAGACTAAGCAAATCGTCAAAGCGGCTTAACTGGTTTGGGCCATCATTAACGTAACACAGAATATGTAGCAGAGTTTTGAAATTATGTATTATGGTAAAATGGTCTTTTTTTTTGGTTTGAGATTAATTATCCCAAAAAAACTGCAGGCTGAGTGTGAAAACATAAATGACACCCTAGTTGACCACTGCAATAAAAAACTCCATACATATTTTAGATTCTGCCCTGTATTACACTTGGTACCTCCTTTAGTTATTCAGTGTGGTGTATTGCTGTATGTTCTGGCTCCAGCAGTGAAATATTGTTAAACGCAGTATTAGTGACTTATCACAGAACATTGCGCTCTTCTCATCGGTGCTCAGTAACTGCTGTTGTAAAGATCTTGACAGCCTGACTGAAAACCCTGGGAAAAATAACTCACATTGTGTGCATCAGAGAAGAAGTGTGATTTTAGCCTAGTATTGCACAGTTTCTTGCTGATTAATTGTGTTGTGCTTTGCTTATCCCAAGGATTGAAGAAGTGTTATTGATAAGTGTTACAAGTTGGGATTTTAAAGGAATAATTCACACATAAACTGTCATAATTTACTCTCCCCCGTGTTGTTTTAAACTTGAATATTCTTCCCCAGAGCACAAAAGTGGATGTTTGATTAAGACTTTTGCTGTCAAGCTCCAATCAGGAGTCTGATTCAAATTTTGCATATTACTGTACTGTTTTTCTTGATTGCTAAATCAAGAGAATTTTTTGCTTGATTTACTCCCTAAAAAAGTAACTAATTACGTTACTTAGTTACGTTTTATGGAAAGCAACGCATTACATTACTTTTGCGTTACTTTCACGTTACTTTTTAAATATGAGCAGGGCTTGATTGTTTGGTTTTAATACAAGAAGTTCTATTTATAGCAAATGTAAAGCCTTTCACACCAAAAAGTGTAATGAATAAACCTCAAGCTGAAGGAAAAGTAAATCACGTCTGTACAGTAGAACGCAGAAAAAGAAGGTTCAACACTCTTCAGCAATAAAAAAACAACAACGAAGCACAATTGTTAGTTTATCTAAAGTAATTTTTGCTTATTAGTATGGTTGAACTGGATCATCAAAGGTCAGCAGCAAACACAATGGTTAGTAAAATGAGATTGGATATATTTGTGTTGTTTAACATATTTAATTATTGCAGGTTTGCGATTACATATTCTGAGTTTGCACTTCACTTGAGTTTTAAATCATTTTGATGAATACTGAATCTGTTTTTTGCGAGTGGAATGAAATAATACACATTCACATTTCGTCTAGATTAAAACTACGGTAAGTTCATGTTCACACAGCGCACTGTCAGACAATAAATGGAAAAAAAGTAACTGGCGTTACTTTTTTGAAAAAGTAACTTAGATCTTTTCTAGTAAATTAAAAAGTAATGCGTTACTTTACTAGTTACTTGAAAAAAAGTAATATTATTACGTAACTCGCGTTACTTGTAATGTGTTACCCCCAACACTGCTCAAGATGTATAGTTCTCTAACAGCTCAAAGGTACATCTCTTCAAACTTCAGTTGGAAAGCATGTATAGAAAGAGGACAACACACAACTTACAAACTCTGAGAGTTGACTTTCTAACTTTTATTTTCACCTTTGTGCACATATTTATTTTTATTTTCTATTTCACAATGACGTTGTGTAATGTTTTTTTATTTTGTTGGTCAGACCACTATTAAAAGTGTAACTGTGAATCATATCCAGTCTTTTTCAATCAATATCCCACATACAGTAATGTGTACATTTGTACTTTTGAAATGGATATGTGGCATACATAAGAAGTGCAGCCTTCTGCATTTCAGTACAGTAACTGTCATCCAAACTGTTGCCATAGTTTACATCAGGTAATACTAACAGAATGCACTATTATACTGACAACATGAATAAGCATTTTGCCTATCTTGTTTGTGAACAATGACACAAGGACATCAGGCATGCAAGAGGATTTTACCCCCACTGCCTGGCCAGGGCCAGTATAGCCTGTTATGTTGAAGAGGTTATTTGGCCTGTCCCAGACCAAATACGGGATAATGGGGCAGAATAATTATTTTAGTTGTTTGCTGTACTGTACTCTACAGTACATTAAATTAAGGAATAAAATATTTTGGGAGTACCAAAAGCAACACTTATTATCGTTTTTTGTAGTATTGTTTCAAATTGATCTCATCGGTGTGTAAGACTGTGTTGAAGTGTGTGTGTATTTTACTGTTTGTGTGTCATGTCTGAGAGCAAAGTTTGGTTTTTCAGCAAGATTGAGTTGTTTTAAGGGGATAGATTAATTTTGACCTGAATATAGGAAGTTTGGGGAATTGCGTTAGAAGTTATGGATTTGTGTTTACTGTTTTGAGAATACGAGGCATAATTTCAAGAAATGTTTAAGCAATCAAGAAAAACTGTAAGAAACGTACTCGGTTACTATCGTAACCTCAGTTCCCTGAGATATGGAAACGAGTACTGCATTGAGTATCGACACTTGTATGGGAAAAACCCTTTTGTCCTCTTCAACTGAAGCCTATTTCAATCACGTACTTATAACTGCACGTTGATTGGTTCGTGTAGGATTAAAAAACGAACCAATGCACGGCGATGGTGAGCAAGCCAATTGCTATGCAGCCAGCCATAGCCCACCAAAATGGAAGGGGCGTCTGGCTATAAAATCAGCTGCCCTGCCACCGCATCTCAGATTTCTTCGAAGGAAGCAACCGAGGCGTGCAGCTCATAGCACGGCCAGGAACGCAGTACTCGTTCCCATATCTCAGGGAACCGATGTTACGATAGGAACTGAGTACGTTCCCTTTCGATATTTCAGTTGTATTGCGTAGATTATCGACGCTTTTTTATGGGAACGAGTCCAATCATGCCGTGCTATGACGCGGAACGATTCGAAACCAAGACTCACATGGGATTAGGCCCAGGGGAGTCAATAGAATACACCAAGCACAGGGTGAGCCTTCAGGGTCATCCGTGGCCTGGGTGTCGTCCCGTAAGTGATACCTGGCATCCATATATTTATGGACAGACCAAGCAAAAGAGGGGCTTGAACAATGTTGGTCAAGTGAACCCGGAAGATTGCTACTTAAGCAGAAAGGACTCTGGCCTGCAAGGCAGGGACATCCAGGTTGTAAAACCTTACAAATGTGGATGGCCATCCGGCCGCCTCAAAAATTTCTGAAATGGACACCCCGCTGGACCATTCCCAGAAAGAGGCGATGCTTCTGGTGGAATGGGCTCTGACTCTGATGGGGCACTGCAACCCCAAGGAGGAGTATGCTAATGTGATAGCATCCACTAATCACCTAGAAATTCTCTGCTTCGTAACTGGGCCACCTTTAGCGCTGTTACTGAAGCCAACAAAAAGCTGTTCTGACTTTCTGTACGAGGCAGAAAGCTAAATGTATACTTTCAGGGCCCTGACGGGGCAGAGCAGGGATTCCTGGCTGCCCGTCGGAGGGGGGGTTGGGGTGGGTAGCGCGGAAAGCGTTATGACCTGGGATCTGAACGGAGTGGAGAGCACCTTAGGTACATAACCCAGCCTTGGTTTCAGGACGACCTTGGAGTCGTTAGGCCCGAATTTCAGGCAAGCAGGGTTGACGGAAAGGGCCTACAGGTCTCCTACTCGCTTGACCGATGCCAGTGCTAACAGCAGGGCGGTTTTCAACAAGAGTACTCTGAGGCTCGAGGATTGCAATGGTTCAAACTGGGGCCCTTTTAGGGTCCTTAGTACGGTTGGTAAGATGCAAGGTGGAACTGTACAAGGATGCGAGGGATTAATTCTCCTGGCGCCTTGTAAAATTTAATTACCGCACTGTCTCTGCCCACCAATTGGCCAGCAATAGGGGCATGGAAAGCCACTATGGCTGCTGTGTAAATTTTGATGGTGAATGAGGAACGCTGTTAATCCAGCATCCCCTGCAGAAATGAAAGAACCACTGTCACATCGGGGGTTGACCGGGTCTAAGTCGCGGTCTTGACACCAAGCCAAGAAAATGTATCATTTCAGAAAGTAAAGGCATCTGGTAGACAGGGCTCTAGCTTCTGCCATAGTGTTTAGGACACACTCTGGGAGGACGATAGGCTCCTGTCGAGCGCCCACACATGCAGGGCCCATAATTCAGGCCGTGGATGCCATATCTTGCTGTTCGCTTGAGAGAGGAGGTCCCGTCTCAAGGGGATCGGCCACGGGGCTGCATTCAGCAGCTGGAATAACTCCAACACACATGGTTGGTTCCTCCAGAGGGGGGCTGTTAGAATCAGCTTGTGCTGTTGTTCCCTGACTCTCCTGAGGACCTGCGGTAGGCAGCAGAGCGAATGGGGGGAAATCATAGAGCGGCTGGGCCATTCATGGGCCAGGGCATCTGTGCTCTTTGTAAAAAAGATTGGGCAGTGAGAGTTGTCTTCGGAGGCGAAGAGGTCTACTCGAGCTCTGCCAAAGACATCCCAAATAATCTGAACTGCGAGCGGGTGGAGCGTCCATTCCTCTGAAGAGACATTTTGCCCGGCACATGCGTCGCCTTCAGTGAGCGCAAATTGTTCGGAGCCCACACAAGAAGGTCGTTTGCCAGCGTACAGAGTCGCTTCGAGACGAGGCCGCCCTGGTGCGTTACACCACGGACCTGCTGTCTGAGCGTACTAGCACATGGTGTCCGCGAATGTCCGGCAGGAAGAATTGACAGGCCTAACACACTGCTAGCATTTCTAGGCAGTTGATGTGCAGGCCCGACTCCTCTTCGGACCAAAGACCAAATGTCGGTTTGCCCTCGCGCAGCGCTTCCCAACCCTTGTTGGAAGCATCTGTCGTGACAACCTTCCTTCTGTGTGCCGTGTCTAGGATCACGTCTCGCTTTAGCCAGAAGGGGTCCATCCAACAGGCCAGGGCTGATACACAGGCCCGAGTCACCGTTACGTGGTGGCATCCGTGACGCCAAGCCGTGGATGGAACCCTCTGCTTCAGCCAGAACTGGATGGGTCGCAAGTGAAGCAGACCCAACTGAAGTACCGGTGAAGTGTAGTTTTCAGCTGAATAGTGGCAGTAAACACAAACACTTTTATTCATTTTCACACAAATTACAGGGACAGATTATTGATTAATAAAGACTTGTTTTCACACAGTTCCTTGCACAGTACTACAGTATGTTATGACCTCATAACACTAGTAAACCACAGTGCATGAACTAATACACTTTGACGTTTGCTTCGCATATGTGACTAGTATGGCTTTCCAGATGTACTGTAGTAAACTTGCTCATCTGGTGCACCACTGCACTTGCGATGAAGAGCACTTGGGTATGAGTCCAGTGAGACACAAGTCATATAAGTAAGCTACTGTAAAATGACAGTTGTTTTTTTTTATCCCATGTTTGGTTAGGTTTAGTATAGATGGCACATTATTTTCAAACGCAATAGAACATGAACTTTTTAACACCACTGGCACTGACTGAATATTTTATTTCCGAAATTTCACATTGCATATAACTACCAGCATAATAAGAAACTGCCAGATTTATGCTTATCTGTTTTTAAATAAACTGAATGTAATATAATTTTCCAGAAATTTTGCTACAGACATGTTTTTCCAGTAAGCCTGACACAATCCTGTCATGACACACCATATCTGAAAATGTGCATATTCAAATAATTGTATTAAGACATGAAGAGGGAAATATTTTTCAATGGATATCTTAAAATTACTCCATCACAGAGTTGTCTTAGCAATTCAATCTGATTTGACAATGGCTTTGTCCAGTCCAGTTAATAAAAGGATCTCGTTATTCACTGAATATTTTGGCGTCTGCTATAATCTCTCCTATAATACACTGCCTGACAAATGATGCATGACAAAATTAAATAATAATAAAAAAGAGTCAGAAATTGTCTTAATAAATGAACGAAAATCTCACAGCGAATGCTTAACTTTACCTGCAGTTGGCATGCTTTTCAGGTCATATCCCATACTGTATGGGAATGTTTTCAGCTCTGAATTTTCTTTTCTCTGCAGGCTGCTATAAAGTTACCCATTATTAATGGAAGCCAGAGAAGCATGGGGTCATGGGAACTGGGTGAAGTCCTCTGAGGAAGGATCACATCTTTGAGATACTGCTCTTAACATTTAGAGCAAATTAATAATTAAGTGTTTACTAAAAGATTGGTGCAATAGAGAAACATTGGCTTGCTTTCTTTGTGGTGCAGATGTCAATCAAAATCGTAGAGGATGCTCATATTCCTTTCAAAAATCATTAAGCATTGTGAAGCACCCCATTGGCTTAATAGCTCAGTTACTTGCACTTTTTATAAAAGTTCACATGAACTTTATTTGGTGTCTGAGCTGTTCCGCAGCAAGGATTTTTGTGACAATTTAGTAAAGTAGACAGACAGACATGTCTGAATTTTTTAAAGGAGAAAAACTGCAGTATTTTATAAGCGCAAAATTAAGTCTCCATGCACCCTCCTCTGAATCTTCTTTGGACATGTCTGAAATAAGGCTTAAGGAGATAGACATTCAGTGTGCAGTCATACAAATGGCTTTATATGTAGGAGGGATTGTGGTATTAGTTTGAAGGATTTTACCATTCCTGTTCCTACCAGCTGCACCTCAATGGCTCCGCTCATTTGAAGTATGTTAAATCGGAGTTGTGAGCTTCTGATATCAATCTTAAAGTCATTTATAGTGAGACTGCAGTTTATCATGTCCTGGCCATCCTGTGTCCTGGCCAAATTCCCACCACTGGCCCTTGTCAATCATGGCCTCTTAATAATCCCCATCCACTTGATTGGCGCTATCTCTCTCTCTCTCTCTCCTCTCCATCTGTAGCTGGTGTGTGGTGAGCGCACTGGCGCCGTTGTCCTGTGGCAGCCGTCGCATCATCCAAGTGGATGCTGCACACTGGTGGTGGTTGAGGAGAGACCCCCCCACATGATTGTAAAGCGCTTTGGGTGTACAACAATACACAAAAAGCGCTATATAAATGCATCATTCATTTCATTCATTCATTCATCATCCCACACACTGTATTAACTCTCACATTTCTCTAAGAAATTCAGAATGCAGCTGAATTTAAAGGCACAGTTCATCATAAAATGGAAGTTGTCATTATTTACTCACTAATGACAACAACAGAGAAATGATGAAGTATGTATGGGTTCAAGAGCTTTCAAGCTATAAAAATTATGCATCATAAAAAGTGGTCCGTGGTCCATGTGCTATATTTCATGTCTTCTGAAGTCATGCATATATTTATATATAAACGTCAAAGACTTTATTAGAGAAGAAAAGGCATTAAATTATTAAAAATTGTGTTAGTTTGTTTTTAGCAATTAATCATTTGATGCCAAAATCAGTTCTTAATCATTTTACTATGCTGTGAAGATATTCTTAGATAATTAACAGGGCTTGATTTATGGGGTTTGATTCGATCAATCCGGATAATCTCTGACATGTTCAGTGGACAACAGATCAATGGGGATGAAGTGGGGATTGCTGAAGTGAGATGCATGGGTTTCAGGAATGACATAGGACAAATTGAGTTCCTGCCAAAGAACTGCAGAGGTCTCTCTCAAGGAAAGTAGCATTGACACCTGCTTGTACTGCTGAAACGATTACCAATCCGGCAAAACTTTGTGTAAGACATCACTGATTTTTATGGGGATTTAATTGGATAAATCTGCTTTGGCTTGCAAACAAGCCAAACAATGACTCAAACTTCCAGAAGAAATCTTCAAAGGTGACTGCTTTGTACCCGTGTGATATCGCTCTGTACCAGATTGGCTGTGATTACCTACGACACTGGACCTTGTGTCTATATATACATAGTTTTTAGTGCTGTCTATCGATTAAAAAATTAAATCGCGTTAATCACAGTCATGGACTGTTATGGATTTGTGATGTTACAACCTCCTCTCCGTTCTTATGTTGCCAGGTATACATTCCAAGTATAATACACATTAGAAAAATAATCTATTTTTATTTGTCTATACACTTTGGGCGGCCACGGTACATTATAAAAGTAGCCCAAAAAACCGCAACCCATGGTTCTGTAATTTTTCTTGTGACTGCATTTTCAAAATAGCCCAATTGTGCGGGAAAACCGTGACCCTGGTAACACTGGCTTTACCCTTATCACACACTGATAGATAACCTTCCGTGCTGCAATGATGGCAGGAAGTTGGGGTTAAAACTTATCAAATTATTAATTTGCATTAAAAAATATTAACACATTACAAAATTTAGATTAATCGAATGCGTTAACTGATTAACCTTGACAGCCCTAATATATGTGACCCTCTATGTAAAAACCAGACTAAAGTCTAAAAATCTAATTCTGAGATAACGAGCATCAAAGTTTGATTACAAGCATTAATTTCACAATTATTTAAATCTTAGATATGGCCTTGCTTAGTCAATATTAAAGATACCAAGAATATATTTTCACAGAATGTTCTGTACAATATGTAGGAGGATTTTATGTAGAAAATAGTAAATCTCCAAACAATGACTTTAGCTGGGTTTTCACAGAGAGGCTCACATATATAAAAGTATATTCTGTGTCTATATATACAGTATATAGTGTCTATATTCTATGTTTGTTTTGTTTTGTTTTTTGCAGCTTGGTCAGCATAAGAGACTATATTGTTTTTCAAAAACAATATAATAATGAAATTCTGGCAAACAAATACAGAGTTTGACATAATCTTTGTTTATAATTTTTTTTTACAATAAATATATATTTAACCAAATTGCTTAGCAGTTTATTAATACTTTTGTTCCCCAAATCAAAGTTATTTGGTGCAACCAGCATATAAAAACTTGAAGACAACAACATAACATAGAAATATTAATGTATGTATGATGTGGTGTGAAAGTACTTCAAATGAAGTTGTCAATTGTATTAATAAACACAATACACATTATTTTAAAGCATCTTTACAGAATACAATATTGCAGCAGTAATGTCTTAAATTGCTAAAGTCCTAATGATGACAATTGTAATTGTTGGTTAATCCAATTCTTTAAATAGATCTAGTCATGTTTATTAGCATACCTTGACCTCTGTCTTCATTGGGTCAGTGTATGCTGAGATTAATGCAATCTGACCCGACCTTGTTCTCATGGACTGACAGCCATCTCTCTCCCTTTCATACAGAAGATTTTCTCTTTTATGTGTGAACTAATGAAGATGACACTAATGAAAAACAATGGCTTATTTATAGCAATTTGAACTTTGACTTGTCTCAAATATCCCTCTAATGCCCTAAAGTCAGAGTTACATTCCCAGACTGCTTCACACAGAGATAAAATTGGAATTAAAACACATCTGATCCACTCAAATTCAGCTGTCTGATGGTATGAGTTTTAGCTATCCAGTCTTCAACACATAATTGCTGTAGCCTCCACTTACTGCACTCCAGATCCAAACTTTCCCACCGAAGTAGCCCACCCCCATCCATTCCCACTCCAAGCTGCAGTATACATCCTTTCAATGACCCTAAAAGAATCCATAGCACTCCCTCACAGGATTATGGGAAAGCTTTCTGCAATGATAAAGTCACTGTAGTAAAAAGCTGCTGCAAAAATTCTGCTCTGATCCTGTTTGGACTGTAAAAGAAGATGAAATGTTACAGAAATAGCAAGGGAATTTCAAAGCACTTCGCAATAACAAAATTCATATCACTATTCTGACAAAGAGGATGGGCTACTCTGTAAAAATATAATTATAATAGTCTAAAGATATTCACTGTATACAAGACTGTTGTGTAATATGCTTTAAGAGACCTTAACCATAAAGAAGGCATAATGGTATATAGAGACTGTAAAATTAAAGATAATACAGTTTGCATGTATGAGCAGAATCTAACAAATTTAATTATAGATTTATTTTATTCATATTTATCACTTATATTATAATTTATTAATGGTTATCTTAATTATATAATATATACATTTTTATAATATATATTTACATATGTTAATATGAATATATATTTAATATGTCAGTTAATATATCAACATTTCTGTGACAATTTCAAGACATTACATTTTTGTGGCTGAAGAAAGCATTGAATACAAACAATGTCTTTAGAAGTCAGTACATTGTTTATATTTCAATAAATCATTAATGTATTTAATTAAATGTTTTACATTTATTGACAAATATTGGTCATGGGGCATAGTAACATTTATGGATTGTTGCCTTATACAAAATAAACATATTTGTAATGTTATTAATATTATTTGTAGTATTTATATATGCCTTATTTTGTGTACCTTATGCCAAATTTACACTGCAAAGATGACACAGAAGTGCGTCTGAAGTGACATTTAGGTGTCTCCACCGACTGTTTAATGATGCTCAGAGATGGCATAAATGCAATTACAACTGTATACTTTGATGCTTAGGGTCTGAAGTGGGTCTGAGCAGGCATTATTCAGTATTTGATGGCTTTGATAAGGCATTGCATCTTTACACTGAACTTTCAGCCCACACATTGACTGGTTTGGTCCACCATGCTGCCTTCAACCCTCGGTGGGCCGTTTTTTACTGTGCTCCTCATTCTTTTAAAGCCTCTGATAGCAGCCCTTTAAATACAGCTTTGACATGACCTATTCACAGCTCCCATTTTCCTCGCTCCCTAAAACTCAGCTGGGCTTATTTCTTTTTGCCCTGCCATCTCCTTTCTGCCCCTTTGAATGCTAAACGTGAATGGTATTGTGTGGGCCAGAGAGCAGGGGTGCAGAATTCCAGAGGCTCCATTCAAGAGGACCAGGAAAGGATAACAAAAGGTACAAGTGATCCCGAGACATGCAGACAGATGAAAGAAGAAAGTCTCACTCCAAAAAGCATTTCAGTAGAGAAAGTAAACCTCTGATGGCTGGATTAAGAACTCACATTTCAACATTTATTGCTTGGACAAACATAGACCAACATTTCATAAAGCAGCATACTTGTGCTGCACAGCATGAAAGGCAAATATTAAGTTATGTTGGCATCTCAGCGACATTTAGAAATTACGTTCATGTTTAGTTTTATAAACACTGCAAATGTTGCCTATGGAAATATCCAACTAAAACTTGAGTCCATGAACAAAATGCCATCCAGAAAACCGCCACCAGTCAGGAAATTTGCGACTTACAAGGGATAATGACTTTGTGTGAATGTAAAAAATTATTTGGGCATACCCAAATCATAAATATCATAAAAAATAAAAACATGCAAGTTTTTCTCGTACTGCATTTGGCTGCTTTTCTTTGCTTTCTAATGTACACATTTGAATAATATTAGGGCTAATATTAATAATAGTTGAAAATCACTTTTTCTTAACATCTTCATTAAAATAACGTGTTTGATTTTTCGTTCATGTTTTGGTAAATGTCTTTAATTTTGTTATGAGCTTTTGTTTTGAAATTCTTGTTAATAGTCTTATCTTGTTTAATATTTCTCTCATGTTCCTGTTCCCATGTTCTTGCTCATTATTTTATAGAAAAAGATAATCACAGGCCAAAGAAACAAGGTAGAAGACAAAAATGCAACAGCTCTACTAGCAACATAAAGACAGTACCAGACAATGAACTGATCAAATGGAGGGCATATATATGTTAAGAATAATTTACAAAAGCCGTTGAATTATTAGACAAATAGTTTTTTTTTAGGTTTTTAAGTTCAACCAATTAAGTTAAGTTAAGTTCAGCTGGTCTGGTAAGCTGTCGTAAACATGGGGCCTGCTCTGCTTTTCACGTTTACCACTTCGATTAAAGAGTGTAGTTCAGTATTCTGATCATGTGATTTAATCTTTAATTACTTGAGTTAGGTAAGAGGTAGGTGGCTTCCAGGCTATACTGAATGAATGGCACTTAGAGAGATAATCACAGAGCGTGCGCATGCATTAACAGCAGACTCATTATGACCCACTCAGGAGTGGATATTGAAAGCTTCTTTAATGGACGACACTAATGGCAGCCTGTAATGGACTGTTTTTACACTCCCAGTAATCGATGTGTTCTCAAATTTAGGTGTCTGATCTTAATAGTGTTCCTGTGTGGCTCAGTGGTAGAGCATTGCGTCAGCTGAGCAAAAGGTTGTGGGTTCGATTCCAAGGGAACATATGTACTAATGAAAATGTATAGCCTGAATGCAATTGTAAGTCGCTTTGGATAAAAGCGTCTGGTAAATGTAAATGTAATAGAAGGTGAGAGATTGAAGTAGATTTGAGATTGATAGTGAGGAATAGTTTGTGTTAACCCTTGGCACATGGATGAATGCCTGTTGCAAAATTATTTTTCATATTATGATCTCACCCACATCCACCTGTTCAGATGGTTGTCAACAATCCCAATCTGCTGGTTGCCATGCCAACCTGTTTAACTGGTATATGTCAATATTGTCTGGCCAACGTCTGACATTACACGCCAGCAATAATACGAATTTGGCTTTATGTTCAAAATTACAAACGCTGTTCTGAATTAACTTTACAAAAGTCATTTGGTCATTTTCACAAAATAAACATGGCATTTGTAAGGTGTGACAGTTGTATCAATATTGTATGATATCAATAATACAATACCAATAGTGTATGACCGTTGTATGCATTTTGTTGATTTTGATTGCTTCCATTGTCCTCATTTGTAAGTTTCTTTGGATAAAAGCATCTTCAAAATGACTAAATGTAATGTAAATGTATCACCATTTGAAACGCATAGATCAAAATCCTAAGCAAAATTCTTATTTTTGGCCCCTACTCCTTTAATAATAATGATAATAATTATTATTATTATTATTATTATTATTATTATATTTTAAAATAATCAAAAATATAAATAATAATGACATTGTATTTAAGTGTAAAAATACTTAAATAAGTTTCAGTGTTCAAAGGATATGCACTGCTACAGGTATTTTGGTTTTCTGGTGCAATGGACAATTATAAAGTTTAGCAGTTAATATAAAAATATATTTGACTGCAGAATGCAACAACTGACCAGTCATAATCAAGTATTACAGATTAATTGTTTTGTTGATTTATACATCAATATTCTGTTTCTGTAACACAGTCATAAAATTGCACATTATAATGCCAGACATGCAGAGATTGTCAAGTGCACAATAAAGTGTAACAAGTGTATCAGAAATTTTCTAGAATAACCATCAGCAACATCAGTCCTTGAAAAAGATTTGTAGATTTTCGTAGTAACTAATTTTCCTTTCCCACGACAAGGGTGCTTCTAAAGTCCCAAGCACCTCTTGTTGCATGTCAAATCCTCTCTGAAATGGATGGAATTCGTTATAGCATGTTTATGGTGGTTTAGAACTTGCCACTTTCCACATCAAACGAGTAATTGCATGCACATCTGGGGCACTGACTTGAATTGAATCATCAACACACTTGCAGGGTTTGTGTTTGTCTATCATTGAAGTAGAAAAACAGACATAAAGAGGTCACAAAGTTTGATGTAACAGGAAACAGAAAGACAAGAAACACATCATAGCCCAGTTTTTCAAGAGCAACTTTTGAGGCCCGTGAACAAGTGCTTCTCTTAGCTGGCGCTCAGAACCTCCACCTCCCTGTGGTTTCTTGGCTCATCAATAAAGCTGCTGTTTCCATTCTTGGTAATCTCCACCCACCCTCTGTCCCTCCTCTTCCCATCTCAGTCTTTCAGTAACCCACATAGAAAGTGAGGAGGATGGGATTAAACTTCCGGGGGAAAAACACTTAATGAAATGCAATCAAATAAAGATGGAAAAATTACAAATTTTATGTGGTGGGCGCGCGTTTTAAAACATATGCCTTGAGGCGGACTGTATATAGTTATTTTGATGCAGATTCAGGTGTCCTGCTGGTTGGTTGCTTTACTTGAAACTGAGCTGGAATAAATAATTGATCCTGCAGGATCCAGACTCAGACCAATAGACATTTATTTGAGGAAATGCACTGCAGTCTTGCCTGAGACCATAATCTGAGATCCATACCAGAGTTTTTTTTTTTACTAAAACACAATATCAAGACAGCTTGCCCTAGCCAACCTCAACTTGATAAAACCACAAATGATAAGAGCTGTCTTCCATATAACTATTTACATTTTAGTTAGAAAAGTTTTTTGATAAATGAGAGGCCATTTTATAATAGGCCTATTTCTGACATGTCATGCTGGGGAGTATTTCTAATGTTCAGTATGTTTTAGATCTTGAGATGATTAGCCATGTTGCCTCACCTCCTGCTCCTTTGGAGAGTACGCACATGAACACCATCATTATTTTGCACACTTTCGCATAAAAAAAGAGTATAGTAATATGCATAATTAACATTTTTGTGGTGAAGGAATATTCCTGAATAAGTGTGTGAACAATGGGATGGGATGGGGGGGGATGAAAAGATAAAAGACAGAAGCAACACTTTGGTCTGATGATCAACAGGCAATGAAACTGTTTCCCCATTTATCTTTGTCATCCTGCTCTAGCAGAGGAAAAGGAACAGTCTTTGTTCTTCTGCACTTCCCGCTTTCCTTTATCTTCTGTTTAAAAAAAAATAATAATTTGTATGAACTGAATGTTAATCAACAATTTGATTTTTCACCCACTTTTTAAGCTCTAACAGGCTTTATTCAACTAACAGCTAAAATAAAAATGTCCATAACTAAATGAAGGATGGATAACAGAAAAACAGTTGTATCACTATGCTAATTAGCGGTATTCGTGTTATAGGTCTCTCAGTACCAGGGCCTGAAGTTAACTTTTTTGACCACCAGCCACTGTGGTCAGATTTAAAAATCCACCTGCCACAGTAACTTTTTACCAGACAGGTTTTTTTTTTTTTTTTTGCCTCATAAAGGTGAAAAAATAGAAATCACACAAACATTATTCTTTAACTTGTAAGAATACACATTTAAGTGCTGTCAAGTTATTAACGAAATCATTATAAGTAATAATAACTCTTAGTCTATATTTTTTTAAATCTTTTTCATGGACGTCAGTGCCTTGACCGCAGGGTCTCCTCCGGAAGCGCAGTCTTTGATATTTTGCAACTTATTGTGTATAGGTGGCTTTTTGATGACTCGTGGTCCTTAATTGCTTCTAATTTTAAGTTTTTAGTCCCGATTACAAAAGAATTTGACTTCGCTTTCTCTGAGCCATACATACAGCAGTCACTGCAGTACATTTCGTCTGTACTGCGGTCATAAATCAGCCACTCACGAACCTTGCCGTTGTCGCCAATTGTCCACTTCGTATTAAAACGTCGTCTTTTACTTTTCTTTGACTCATCCTCATCTTTTTGTTGGTTGTTCGTTTCAGCTGGCTTCTTTACCCCAGTAATGTGCTGCCACATTTTGAGCTAAAATCCAACGAAATGGCGGACAAAAAAAAAAAAAACGAACAGATGCAAAACAACAACTAATGAATCACTCAATTCTCATTGGCTACCCGCCAATGTGGCAGGTAGATTGACAGTTTTACCTGCCAATTGCAAAATTCACCCGCATTTGGCGCGTGGTCGGGTGTTAATTTCAGGCCCTGCTCAGTGTTAAAATGAGGACAACACCCATTTCATGATTAATGAAGACCAAAAAAAATCTATCATGCTGCATTCCTTTAATTTTTTAGGATGGAGGAGGCTGTACCACTTTTGTTTTTACTTTTGAGTGCTGCGGGGCATTTCTAGCTGATTACTCGCCTCTTTATCTCTTGATATTACTGACGACTTGAAAGAGAATTTATGATTTAGTTTAATATTCAGCAGGAATACATTAGCGTCACAACATGGATGGGCTGTTGGCAAACACATTTGTGCTTCTGCTGCAGCAAATATTATATAAACACAAAGTTTTCACATTTCTGCGGTGCTTAAACTTTTAGTGGCACTGAACACAAAATCAAGAAGCTTGACTTTCTTTTGGATGATTTAGTTTGATGAAGGCTCATTGGAAAAAAACTCAATTTTTTCATGTTTTAAAATATAAGTGGTGGTTTCCATTTATGTAATATAAAACTCATGCTGTATGGTGTTTTTAGGGGTTACTACTGTGGTCTAAGTGGTTTTGTAGCATGTTGCTATACGGGTTGCA
Source organism: Gymnocypris eckloni scoliostomus (assembly GCA_027564155.1). Lineage (NCBI taxonomy): Eukaryota > Metazoa > Chordata > Actinopteri > Cypriniformes > Cyprinidae > Gymnocypris > Gymnocypris eckloni. The sequence continues at coordinate 23,259,678 of CM050417.1, forward strand.
TACTAGTCTAAGTCTAGTCTTATATCTGGCAGATGGTTTTATCCAGAACAACTTAAAATGTATTAAAGTTATACAATTCCTGCATGCCCTGGGAATCAAACCCATGTTCTCACTAGGGAGTTATTAATTAGTACTAGTTCACAGTTTGGTTGCACATTTGTTCTTAAAGCAGGACTTGTTCGTAAGCTCTCCATAATGTATAGCCACAGAACTTTTATTGGTCAAAGAGAAATAAATTACATTTCCATTAAAATACTACACATAAATAAAAAAATATTATATAACTCACTTATTATATACATTTGGTAAATTTTGAACACAAACAAAGTTTTAATTTGTGGCAGCAAAGGCTATGTTCAACTCTGTTTTAGTTTTTATGACATTTTAGTTTTTAATACCTTGACGTTACCATGCAGCATGCACACTTACTAGAAAGTATGCATCCTCACTAGGATGCAGCCTTTTGTTTGAGAAGCACCCATTGTCTTGTCTTGTTTAGGCTGCCTCGTCATTCTTCTGCATTTCGCTTTGACACACTCCTAAGCTTCTTTCTTTCTTTCTTTCTTTAAAAAAAGCATGTACAGATTGTTGTTGTGTTCATAAAAAAAACAGTTAGATCTGCTTCTTTCTTTGACATAATGTATAATAAGCTGTCATTTTGTATCTTGCAACTAGATACACTTATGCATTTTTTAAGGGTGTAACATAGTTTCATTTAGAGCTTGCCCTTTTCTAATTCACACTGCCAAATGTACATTGTGATGATGTCTTAATATACATTCTAGAGGGCCTTTATGATTGCCTCTCTCAAATAATATCTCAATGTATTTTTGCGCGTGTGTGTGTGTGTGTGTGTGTCTGTGTCTGTGTCTGTAAGGAAATCTCCCACCTTGCTCAAACTGTGTATAGATTAGCCTAATTCCTGTCAATAAGTCTGTGCAGTGTGACGGGGGTTAATCACTGAGCCTCACAGTACCTACCCGTCTCTCTCTCCGGCCCCGCTAAAACTGATGAGGGAAAAATTGGAAAGGATTAGGCTAATGTGATAGAAAAGCCCCTTAGCCAAGGACTTGTGTATCTATCCGGAGACAGCAGCTGAAGTGAGAAGGTAGTTTGTGTCAAGACCCCAACTCATGGTAATCTGGAGAAAAAGCGCACTATCTTTATGTGGTACTGGGGACCTGGCCGCAGCCTATTAGTTTTAGCAAGGATTCAAGTGATCTCAGTCCATTTTGAGTTTTATGATAATTTTAGGAGGTATTTTTAGAATCTGTTATTGATACTGATACAGTTTCTGTTTTGTTATAATATAAATTAGAATGTTTTAATATATTTATTTTAATGGCATTAAATTACAGAAAACCATTTAACGCGTGAGTGTTTCTAATACAACGCCAGGAGTGATGGCAAATTTGACATATTTCTCTCTTCTGTAGGCTACAACATAATCTTTCTATATCTCTCTCTCTCTCTCTCTCTCTCTCTCTCTAACATTAACAATAATTTGAGACAAATACATGTGTATTTTATGGTAAACTATGTAAGCAGCACTCTGTGGTGCAGAAGGATTTGAAACATGCATCCTGAGTCACCGCGGACAGTCTTTAACTTTAATTTAATGTTGTTCAACTTTATGTACAAATCAAACTGGTAGCTGAAATATCCACATAATAAAAACAACAACACTGAAATAAGAGCATGCGATTTATCTGTCAATCAAATGTGCATGAAAGTTCCGTTACTACAGCAACAGCAGAGTTTTCTTTCAGAAACATCCTGGGTGCAATTCCATTAATATTAAAATAAAGTGATGCTTGATAAAGACACCCAGCGCTCTGATGCGGTGTTGGTTCACAAAATCAAAATTGTGTCATTGTCTGTTAAACATTATTAATATAAAAAAAACACTGTGTATATAAATTATGAATATGTTGGCTACCATAAGCTATAAATAAATATTTTAGGTGACAAAAAAACTGTTGTCAAAGGTCTATCAAAAATCCAAAAACGATTGGGTTGGGGGGGGAGGGTAATTTGGGGTGTTGGGTTTATGTCCCCACCAATGTCAAAAGCAAACCTATGCCCAGCCCTTGTTAGTACTAAATGCATGGATATAGATGCATAATTTTACACATTTTATTTTTCATTTTAATAAAAAACATTTTGCCTTTATTTTGAACTGAAAAAATCACCACCTCTGAGACTCTCCAATTTGTGAAAGTACTGATTATTAGGGACCGAGCACCGATGGTGCGAGGACCCTATTGAATCTGCTCCGTTTCTTCTTCTTCTTCTTCTTCTTCTTCTTCTTCTTCTTCTTCTTCATCTTCTTCATCTTCATCTTCATCTTCATCTTCATCTTCATCTTCATCTTCATCTTCTTCTTCTTCTTCTTCTTCTTCTTCTTCTTCTTCTTCTTCTTCTTCTTCTTCTTCTTCTTCTTCTTCTTCTTCTTCTTTCTTCTTCTTCTTCTTCTTCTTCTTCTTCTTCTTCTTCTTCTTCTTCAAACTTAATCGCATTTTAGAGGGCCTAAACATGCTCTAAAAGTCAGGAAACTTTGCACACGCGTCAGAACTGGTGAAAATTTACGTCTGATATGGGTTTCAGAAGTAGGTGTGGCAAAATGGCTCGACAGCGCCACCTATAAATATTCAGCGGAGTGCGCCTCGAGCTACGTTTCACGTACATGTACGAAAATCGGTACACTTATGTAACTTAACAATACCTACAAAAAAGTATCCAGGTACGAAATCAGAAACCCGACAGGAAGTCGGCTATTTTGAATTTTCTCGTCATATTTTGTCATTTTTGCCATTTTCAGGTGTCATACTTTAACGAACTCCTCCCAGAGATTTATTCAGATGAACACCAAAATTGGTCATTGTAATCTAAAGCCCTTTGTGATGTTAAATTGCGAAGATCTAGAGTTTTCATCGGAGGGCGTGTCCGTGGCGTCCTGTCAAATTTTGATGTTTCGCCATGAAACAGGAAGTTGTTATATCTCAGGCATGCTTTGTCCGATCTGCACCAAACTTTACATGTTTGATAAGACTCCTGATATGAAGAGATCTAAGTGACCATATTCAGTTATAGTCATAGCGCCACCTGCTGGCAACAGGAAGTGACATGTTTTACTCTGTAACTAACTCCTCCTAGAGATTTAATGACATAAACATAATATTTAGGTCAGTCTAACCTAAAGGCCTTTGTGATGTTAAATTGCGAAGATCTAGAGTTTTCATTAAAGGGCGTGTCCATGGCGGCATCACAAATTTCGATGTCTCGCCATGGGAATAAAAGTTGTTGTAACTCAGCCATACAATGTCCGATCTGCCCCAGACTTCACATGTTCGATAAGAATCCAGGCCTGAACACATCTAAATACGAATATTCCATTATAATCAGAGCGCCACCTGCTGGCCACAGGAAATGACTTGATTTACACTAACTTAAACATGCAATGTCCAATCTGCACCAAACTTCACATATTTGGTAAGACTCCTGACCTGAAGAGATCTAAGTGACCATATTCATATAAATTCATAGTGCCACCTGCTGGCAACAGGAAGTTATGTTTTACTCTGTAACTAACTCCTCCTAGAGATTTAATGACATCAACATAATATTTAGGTCAGTCTAATCTAAAGGCCTTTGTGATGTTATATTGCGAAGAGCTTGAGTTTTCGCTAATGGGCGTGTCCATGGCGGCGTGACAAAATTTGATGTCTCGCCATGGGAATAGAAGCTGTTGTTACTCAGCCATAAAATGTCCGATCTGCCCCAGACTTTACAAGTTCGATAAGAATCCAGGCCTGAACATATCTAAATCATAATCAGAGCGCCTCAGGAAACAGGAAATGACTTATTTTACACTGACATAAACATGCAATGTCCAATCTGCACCAAACTTCTCATATTTGGCAAGAGTCCTGCCCTGAAGACATTTAAAGGCCAATATTCAGATGTAACCATAGCGCCATCTGTTGACAACAGGATGTGTCAGGCTTTACACTAACTCAAACGTACTATGTTCAATCTGCACCAAACTTCATATGTTCGATAAAGGTGCTAGCCTGAAGACATCTATATGTTAATGTTCAGTTATGGACATAGCGCCACCAGCTGGCAGCAGGTTTGGTACATATAAATGACTTTGACATATTCGTCTATATTTGCATTTTTAAATGCATATTTCTTAATATTCCTTGTCTTTCTGAAGCCACCGGTTGGCGGTGAGCTGGGTGCGAGGTCCCTTCCATCGCTGCTTGCAGCTTTAATTTTTATTGAACCTGTTGAAACAGTTCACAAAACACACTATCCATTTGCTGTTCTTGATTCAACAACACGATACAGGGATTAATTCAAAGTGACTCAAAAAAGAGTCAGCGAAGAACAACAAGCTATCAACACTATCATCCACTTGATTGGCTCTATCTCTCTCTCCTCTCCACCTGTAGCTGGTGTGTGGTGAGCGCACTGGCGCCGTTGTCCTGTGGCAGCTGTCGCATCATCCAAGTGGATGCTGCACACTGGTGGTGGTTGAGGAGAGACCCCCCCCACATGATTGTAAAGCACTTTGGGTGTACAACAATACACAAAAAGCGCTATATAAATGTATCTTTCATTCATTCATTCAACACCAGTGGCGGCTGCTGGTCTTTCAAAGAGGGGAAGCTCATTTTCGGGCAACATCATAAAAATGTACCATTTATTTATACGTAAATTCTGCCCAACATTCCTTTTCAAGATAATGCTCTAGCCTACTGTATGAATGAATGAATGAATGAATGAATGAATGAATGAATGAATGAATGAATGAATGAATGAATGAACAAACGATCTAAAAAAAGATATTAAACTCGAAATATGGGAATTAGGTTGAACTGAAACAAGGAATGTGGTGTATAATTGTGTGAAATGTATGATGAAAATTGACTAGCAATTTCACCAAGCAAATACCAAGAAATAGGTTGCAGTAGTTTGTCTTTCGACTACACTTGCAAAATCCGCGATGGGACTGAGCTCGAATAGCTTCAGCGTCAGCGACTTTTATAGTACAAAATCGCTGTCAATCAAAGGAGATGCAGTCTTCGACAGACCCTCCAATCATCACGCAGAAGCCCAGAGTCCAGGCCAGCCCACTCCTCCATTCACCCCCAGAGACGCTGGAGCGTCCGTGGGCGGGACATAATCGCAGCATTTATCCAATGACCATCTAGTATCGAAGAACTGAAAAACTGTTCAAATCAGCCCCATTGAAGTCAATGGACGCTAGGCTTCAACAGGGAAGTGCACTGACGCCACGGAATGTAGTAGAAGCAAATCGAGTCAGCCGAACAGCTATATGTAGCTGATTCTGAACCAACTCGTCTTCGAGATGAACGTGTTCGAACGCATTTTAATTTTAACACAATAGTACATATTTGACCATTAATTGTTTGACATTATAGGGGAAGCCGAGCTTCCCTTGCAGTCTTAAAGAAATCCCCACTGTTCAACACATGTACTGTAAGGCTAGCTCTGCTGTATCAACAGGATTTGAGAAGGGAGCGATGAAGGAGGACATGCCAAATCTTTCAGAACCAAAACTTGGCCCCAAGTGGGGATAGTAGATGGGCGAGGAGGGTTTAGCCATCTCGTACCACATAGAAATCTGTTTACCAGTCCATTCCTGCCCACTCAACCTTCCTGCCTGTCAACCTCGCCGTGGATGGCCAATATATGCTCACAATTTGAGTGTAGAAGGCACACAACTGCCATCTTAGCACTCCTGTAATAAGGACAAGAGAACTGGAATTTACATTTACATTTATGCATTTAGCAGATGCTTTTATCCAAAGCGACTTACATTCAGGCTATACATTTTTTGTCAGTAAGTGTGTTCCCTGGGAATCGAACCCACAACTTTTGCGCTGCTAACGCAATGCTCTAACCACTGAGCCACAGGAACAGCGGAATTGAGCAAACAACTGGATCCTTCTCCTTTTAGGAGCACCAGCTCTCAAAGACTTTCCATTTATAAGCATAGAGGTGTGTGGTAGATGGAGTTCTCACTTCAGCAATTGTTGTTAACACTTGTGGGCTGCAGACAGCTCTTTGGACTTGATTGTGAGCCCCAACACTGAAGGGGGTTGATGAGCAGGGCTTGACATTAACACCCGCCAAATGCGGGTGAATTTCAGCTGTGGCAGGTAACATGGTCACTCCTATTAGCAACTCTGGCGGGTTCAATTTTATATACAGTAACAAAACTCGACATTAATGCTTGTCCGGGACAAGTAGATTTTTTGAAGGGGCAAGTGAAAGAAGATAATTGTACTTGCCCGACCTGACAAATAATCTGACTAAAACATCTAAATGCACTGAAATTTGTTGAGAATGGTTCTGATTTTTTTACATTCAGTGTAAATGGCGATTGATAATGGATAAACAGTAACAACAAGGTCACGCCAGTTGAAGCTCACGCAGCCTATATGAGAGAATCCTGTGGAGAAATCAAAACAAATGACAATACAAACGTTTTAACTCTTGTATAAAATGTCAAATTTGCAATCGTGGTTTTCAGGGAACTTCCCTCTCTTTGTCATGTCATGTTGGTTAACTAGGCTGTATGTTATAAATATAAATATAAATATAAATATAAATACAAATGACAAACTGCACACAGAAGAAACATAAAAATTCAACTTAGTTTTTATATTTATAACATACTATATGTATGTTATAAATATAAAAACTAAGTTGAATTTTTATGTTTCTTATGTACACACACTTGCTCTTAAAATCTCCGTCATTTTTGGTCATACAGATAAAAGTAGCCTAATACATCTTTCGAATCTGTAAAGACTCTACGTTTATTTTGTGTGCACTCAGAATAACAACGAAACGTTGCACTTTTAAGCAAACAGGATGCGCTTTAGGTCTCATGTGAACTTGAGCGAGAAACTTCGAAACTCCTTCTTTGAAAAATATATCTATAGAGAGTGAAATGTCTAAAAAAATAGAAGACGTGTGTGTTAGCATGGATGATTTACATGCAATTTAATCTGTGCATAAGATGGCTTTCAGTTCAATATAATAACAAAAAACGACATTTTGGGTTTTTATTCAACTAATAAGGTGGGCACGCTGTGATCTGTACTATATTTTTACTGTAATTGACAGTTATCGAAAAAAACAAAAACAAAAAACAACACGGGAGTGGGAGGGAATGGGAGTCATTCTTCCGGGAGTGGAACGGGCCTGGATTTTCCCCCAGTTTTTTCGTGGGATTGGGACGGGAAGAGATTAAAGTTTGTGATGCATTTTGGAAACGGGGAGCATTTTGGGGAGATGAGCCCCTGGTCTAATGCGCCACCTGGCTTGAGAAACCCGTTCTCAAAGACTTACTTTTAGTCATTATTTGGGTAGCACACATATTCTGAATGCCTTCGGCAGAATTCAAATGAGCCATTTTAATCTAGATTAATCTAGATTAATTCTAAGATTACAGTGAGATTAATCTAGATTAAAAAAATTAATCTATGCCCACCACTAATATATATATATATATATATATATTCTAGTTGAAATATAGCACGAATGCATTTACACTGAATGCAAAATTTCTATATATTTATTTAATTTTTTTATTTATGTATTTTTTTTTTTTTACATCAAGTTTACATTATTTGTGCTGGTAAAATTTTGCATGTAGTGTAAATGCATTTGTGTTATATTTCAACTACATTGAACTGTCTGTGTAAATGCATCTGAATGCGCTCTTCTGCAGTGGAAAGGTCGATTTTGTAGATACGGATTTCATATGATTGGTAACAGCCCTATATTATCTTATTATATTAAGTGAATGTATTAATAAAATGTAAGAATTTGATATGAAAGATGATGCATGCATTTAATACGGTTAGGGAACAAGAATGCCCTTTAAATAGATCAAAAATGACTGGAAAACAATTTAAATACATTTTTGTATGCAGTATTAAGTTGTGGCGATATGGAAGAAATCCATACCAGCTTTTCATTTTTTCTAATGGGCGGAAACCAATGAGGAAATTGAATATAAAAGAGAGCTAGAAAAAGAGAAAAAAAACAAACAAACAAACGCGTAGGTTGTTATCGGAGTGGGACACACGCTACCTGAAGGTCGTCGTTGCTATTCCTTTGCTGGATTCTCTGTGCATGCGCTGACTGGGTGCGATCGCCAAAGTGACGGAGAAATTGAGCTCTACTGCTGGTTCGTTCGCCTGCCTGGTGCAACACAATCCAGCCTGGTTCGTTCGCCTGCCTCAGGTACTAGTGATGATGTCCATCATCTTTTAACCTCACGCCAAGTCTCCAAACTCTTTTCCCGGGCCGGGATTTGCGGGCTTACACAGACTGCTTCACGCAGCCACCACCACACACACACTTACACGCTCATTGTACACGCACACGCATACACTCATACACAAACGCTTGTTTGAATTAATGATTTTTCTTTGTGGTTTTATTTTTATTTTTCATTTCTTTTGGTTGAACATGGAACACAAACTGAGTAAAAAGAAAAGGAACTGTAAGAAATTAGAGTGAGTCAAGGACTCGTGTTTTGTTGTTTCGGTTTGTGTGAACTCTTGAACTGAACTTGAACCGCAATCTACTTGCTGTCTGTTAAAGAAAGAAAATACAAACTCTGTGAAAATTTAACTTTGTGTAATTTTTTTTGTGTGTAACAGTGGCTTGAGCTATTTCTGGGGAAACTGAATTTCACTATATATCTATATATTTTTTTTTTCCCCTCTTGACAAGTTTTACTTGTCTGGCGCCCGAACAACTTAAATTTAAATCTACATTTATTAAATCACATTTTATTTTGGGGCAGCCACCGTTACATAAGTGGCGCCCGAACAGGGACCCTGAACTTAAACACTCAGATAAACCTTGACGACATGAAACTTAACATTTAGACACGTAAACCGTGACCACTTAAAACTGGTCATTTGAACTTTGAATTTCTCTAAAGGTTACTTAAAGGTGGGTTATTGTCACTTGAAACTGCCTATTTTTTTGTGTTTGTGAAATTGTGGCATATTGAACTGGAACTTTTTACTGAAAGGTTTTGTGGGACGATATTTTTTGTTTGTGAACTTGAATGTTGTTAAATATATAATTGTTACCCCTTAGTTGTCTTGCTGCCAAACTGTTTTGACCTAATTAATGTGAAAGCTGTGGAAACAACCATTTGTGTTATTGAAATCTAATTATTTGATTTGTGAACTTAAGTGACTTATGGTGTGAATTGGACAAATGAACAGACATTTCACACTGAACTGTTGGTAATTTTATTTTTTCAAACAGTTCTACATTTTTATTTTTCACTCAATTTACATTTAACTACATTCCTACACATACACTGACAATCAAACATGGCTACCACTCCTTCTCCATCCACTTTTGTGGAGATGGAACCCCTGGCACCAGACGTTGCTACCCCAGTCTGGCCTCCAGCACCCCGTCCTCCACTTTCTGTACCTGGACCCCTTCGTGCTCCTCTCCACTTCACTCCCACTCAAGCCAGCACCACTGACTACCCAGGAACCCATGTGCGGTTTGCAACTTCACCCCTAGCTGGCAGTACTCCTGTTCAACCCTTCACCTGGGAACAGCAACTGAATGGAGACTTCATGCAGATATGTACACCACCCGAGCCTTCATCTCTATCTTCAGCGGCACAGCAGGACTTGCCTGGCATCCTATCAACTCCTGGAAAAGGAATGCATCAACTCACTCAAGTTAAAGGAAACTGGGACACGTTGACACAACATATGCAAACCCATGAGAAAACCATTGGTGAACTTGCTAAAGAACTTAAAACCATGTCTACATATCACAACAGCCTGATTTCTAACCTTGCTGATAAACTCAAGCACAACCAACAAGAAGTGCTCACCCACATTTCTGAAAGTAAGAAGCATGTGAAGGAAGAGACCGATCAGCTCAACAAATCACTCAAAGTTATGATTTCTGATGAACTTCACAAAGCTAAGACTACCTATGTGTCTGAAGTACGATTCATGATTGATCAACTTCAAGTGGAGCTTCAGCAAGACATCAAATCTTACCTGGTAACCCATCAAAGAAATCATGACCAGTTGTCTACAGAGCTCACCCAGTGCACCCAAACCACAACCACACTGTGTGCAGCTGTTAAAAGCTTACAAACTGAATTTGAGAATAGACTCGAAAGGCAAGAGAAACAAATGACCGATTTGCAGACAAGAGATTACTCTGCTTTACCTCTTACTACTCCAGTTTTATCTGCATCACCAGTGACAGCTCCTTTGCTTCCGACCATTCCGGCGTCATCTGCAACCCCATCGACTGCTCCTTTGCTTCCTGCTCCTGTTGTAAAGAGTGATCATCTTAAGATTACATTTCCTACTTTTGGGAGACAGTCAGATGACATGGACCCCTTGCTCTATCTAACTCGATGTCAGGATTTCTTGGCGTTACATCCTCTTACTAATGCTGACATCCTGGCCACTTTCCGCACTGTCCTTTACGGTACTGCCCGGGACTGGTGGGAAGTTGCACGATCCTCAATAACCACGTGGGAAGAGTTTGAAGCTGCTTTCCTCTCTGCTTTCCTCTCAGAGGATTATGAAGACGAGCTGGCTGAAAGGGTAAGGACAAGAACACAGGGAGAAAGAGAGAGCATTAGAGACTTTGCATTTACATACAGAGTTTCTCTGCAAAAGGTGGAAGCCCACCTTGATGGACAGTGAATTGGTGAAAATGATTTTGAAAATATGAACCCCTATCTTGCAAGCCAGATTAGTCGGGTGAACACAGTCGATGAACTTGTGAAATTGGGCCAACAGCTGGAAAAAGACTACGAACAACAACTGCAATATGAAAAACGTGTGAGTTCTAAGCAACCCTTATCCATGCCTCAAAGATCTATTTCCATCCGCCCGGCAGAGAAGCCTTTAGTGCAATGCTGGCGATGTAAAGGCCATCACTCACCTGGCAGCTGTCCTCACTTTGTCTCTTCTCAGTCCACCAGCCAACACCCTTCCTCCAATAGCAAGCGGACAACATTTCCAGCTTCTAAAGGTACTGATCCACCTGGAAATCGCTCTGTGTCTGCCACCCTTCCCCACAAGTCACCAACAACTGGTAAGAAACCACCACCTACTGAAATTGTTCCACAACAATTAGTGATGCCACTCTGTATTGGTAGCTGGAAGGGAAAAGCCATTGTTGATACTGGGGCTAGCTATACCCTTCTACATGAGAATCTCTGGAAGGAACTCACTTCACAAAAACTCCATCCCTGGACCCAGGGTCCACTCTACCTAGCCAATGGGGAAGCAGAAATTCCTTTAGGTTGGATAAACATGTCAATCATCCTACATCAGAAAGTATTCACCATACCTGCTGTTGTTCTATCAGCCAAAGCTCTGGCCTATGCAGTCATATTAGGACTGGACTTTATCTTTTACAGTGGGCTGCAGATCAATGTGGCAGACCAAATGTATTCATTTCAGTCTAATCCTGAAGAGTATTATCCTTTCCAGCCAACAAATGCCAGTATACCAGTTATCAGCTCCCAACATCCAAGGGGTAAGATGGGAAGTAAAAAACCCAACAGCCTCTCCTTACTATCTTCTGTTCCTCCTCCGCAACTTAACATGTTTCAACCAGCCTACTTGAAAAGACACTAATTGACACTGCGGTACAGGATGCCCATTTACCTCCGGACGGCAAGCAACAGCTACGGCAGATCCTGGAGTCAAACCCTCAAGTTTGTACCCCGTCCGGGACGTACTGAAGTTACACAGCATCACATATATACTACCCACCAAGTACCTATAAAACAAAGACCGTACTGCATACAACACCTGCCAAACAAGCTGTCATTTCAGAGCAACTGGAAGAGATGTTGACTGCTGGCATCGTAGAACCATCACACTCTGGATGGGCCTCACCTGTCGATTGGTCCCTAAAAAGACGGAAGCCTTAGATTCTGTGTGGACTACAGGAAAGTTAATGCCATTACAGAGAATGATGCTTACCCATTACCCAACATCGCTGAGATTTTGGAGTCATTATCTGGAGCGGCCATCTTTTCCACCATTGACCTTAACAGTGGCTACTGGCAGGTGAACATGGATCCAGAAAGTAAACCAAAGACTGCTTTCACAACTTCATTTGGACTGTTTCAGTTTAATGTTATGCCGTTTGGGTTAAAAAATGCCCCAGCAACCTTCCAAAGACTAATGGAGAATGTTCTAGGAGAATTGCGTGGAAACATCTGCTTTGTCTACATTGATGACATCATTATTTACTCACCATCTGTAGCCCAGCACTTCTCCGACCTCCAGGCTGTTCTTCACAAGCTGCAAATGGCTGGCCTCACAATTAATTTAAAAAAAAGCAATTTCTGTCTTCAGGAAATAACCTTTCTGGGACATGTTGTCAACGCCCAAGGCATAGCTGCAGACCCAAGTAAAGTGGAGGCTATACGGGATTACCCTGCGCCTACCAACATTAAGGAGGTCCAGCGCTTCCTGGGGTTAGCCGGTGGTACCACCGGTTTGTACCAAACTTCTCAGGATCGCTGAACCCATCAATGCACTGAAAAAAAGGATGTTCATTCCTCTGGTCACAACAATGTCAACAAGCCTTTGAACATTTGAAATGCTGTCTTACCTCTCCTCCCATTCTTGGCCATCCTGACCTTCAACTGCCTTTTACTGTCTACACGGATGCCAGTGACACTGGTTTGGGTGCTGTGCTGACCCAGCGAAGGAACAGGGATTGGAACAAGTTATTGCTTATGCCAGCAGAACCCTGAACAAAGCAGAGACCAATTACTCAGCCACCGAAAAAGAGTGTTTGGCCGTAATCTGGGCCCTGGAGAAATGGCAGCACTACCTAGAGCACAAACTTTTCACTGTCATCACGGACCACTCAGCGCTACAATGGGTAATGTCTTCCACAAAAACCACGAGTCGCCTCATCCGATGGGCCTTGCGACTTCAGAGATTTGATTTTATCATTGAATATCGCAAAGGAAAACTAAATATAGCACCTGATGCTCTGTCTCGGATTCATACCAGTTGTAACCTGTACACCAACCAACACCAACAGGAGGATACTGAATTTCCGATGTCTCCAGCCACAATCTGGGAGGAACAGCACAAAGACCCTGTCATCACCAACACACTTCAAGCACTTGCAGAAAATGATTCCCCTCTAAAAGATCAGTATGAGATGGTGGAAGATAAACTCTATCACAAAACTCACCTGTCGAACAATCAAGTTCATTACAGAGTGTACATTCCTAACAGCCTTGTGTCGTCCATTCTACACCACTACCACGCTAATCCCTGGAGCGGTCATGTAGGCATTTATAAGACCTACAAGCGTATCCATGATGTTGCATTCTGGCCTGGAATGTGGACTGACATAAAACACCATGTTAAAAAATGTGTCAAATGCCAGACTCTTAAGGGAGAAAATCAGAAACCTGTGGGCAAACTACAACAAACCACCACCACCCGTCCCAACGAGATGCTTGGAGTGGACATTATGGGGCCAATGCCACGTAGCACTCAGCAAAATGAGTACCTCTTGGTCTTTGTAGACTATTACTCCCGCTGGGTGGAAATTTTTCCCATGCGCAATGCTAAAGCTGAGACTGTTGCATTAGTTCTTCGGAAGGAAATTCTAACCCGTTGGGGAGTGCCGGACTTCATTCTATCGGATAGAGGTACACAATTTGTGTCTTCACTGTTTAGAGAACTTTGTCAAAAGTGGAGTATCAAACCTAAATTGACAACATCATATCATCCACAAACAAATATGACCGAGAGGGTTAATCGTACGCTCAAATGCATGATTTCTGCCTATGTGGACAACAATCACAGGAAATGGGACCAGTACTTACCGGAACTCCGGTTCGCTGTTAATTCAGCTGTCCAGGAAACGATTGGGATGACCCCTGCAGAGCTTCATTTGGGGAGGAAACTGCAAAGTCCCATGGACAAGGTGTTACATGGCAAGAATCTGACTCCAGACTGTATACCTTACGATACAGTCCACCACCTAACTGAGCTTCAGACCAAAGCCATGGAATGCTGTAAAAAAGCACAAAAGAGACAGCTTGAATTATAATAAAAAAGACGAGATGTCACATACAAGGAAAAGGATCGTGTGGATGAGAACCTTTCCCCAGTCTAGTGCACAACACCACTTCACTGCAAAATTGGCTCAAAAATGGAAAGGCCCTTACCGTGTCATAAAGCAGGTGGGTCCATTGAACTATCAGGTATCACTAGAGTCCACTGGTGAAGATGTTCGCATAGTGCATGTGTGCAACGTAAAACCATGCTTTCCCACGGCTGAAGAGCTGGAATGCCAGGAGAAGAAAAGACTCCTCCAAATATTCAATGAGTCTTCTGATGAAGAGGAATTCATTGGATTTTAAATGTGATTCATATTTCCACAACCATGGGTTGTTTTCTCCAGGGAGGGAGAGTGTGGCGATATGGAAGAAATCCATACCAGCTTTTCATTTTTTCTAATGGGCGGAAACCAATGAGGAAATTGAATATAAAAGAGAGCTAGAAAAAGAGAAAAACAAACAAACAAACGCCGTAGGGTTGTTATCGGAGTGGGACACACGCTACCTGAAGGTCGTCGTTGCTATTCCTTTGCTGGATTCTCTGTGCATGCGCTGACTGGGTGCGATCGCCAAAGTGACGGAGAAATTGAGCTCTACTGCTGGTTCGTTCGCCTGCCTGGTGCAACACAATCCAGCCTGGTTCGTTCGCCTGCCTCAGGTACTAGTGATGATGTCCATCATCTTTTAACCTCACGCCAAGTCTCCAAACTCTTTTCCCGGGCCGGGATTTGCGGCCGCTACACAGACTGCTTCACGCAGCCACCACCACACACACACTTACACGCTCATTGTACACGCACACGCATACACTCATACACAAACGCTTGTTTGAATTAATGATTTTTCTTTGTGGTTTTATTTTATTTTTCATTTCTTTTGGTTGAACATGGAACACAAACTGAGTAAAAAAGAAAAGGAACTGTAAGAAATTAGAGTGAGTCAAGGACTCGTGTTTTTGTTGTTTCCGGTTTGTGAACTCTTGAACTGAACTTGAACCGCAATCTACTTGCTGTCTGTTAAAGAAAGAAAATACAAACTCTGTGAAAATTTAACTTTGTGTAATTTTTTTTGTGTGTAACAGTGGCTTGAGCTATTTCTGGGGAAACTGAATTTCACTATATATCTATATATTTTTTTTTTCCCCTCTTGACAAGTTTTACTTGTCTGGCGCCCGAACAACTTAAATTTAAATCTACATTTATTAAATCACATTTTATTTTGGGGCAGCCACCGTTACAAAGTCATATAAAACATAATTTTCCAACAACAAAATTGTGGCCATGCTAAGTGGCTAGTAAATTTGGAAAACCACTAGCCACACAGTGGTCGGAGAGCAAAAAAGTTAATGTCAAACCCTGTTGATGAGCATATCCCTTTATATGGCATTTTGGTAAGTCTGATCCCTTAGAAAAATGATAGCACAGGCCACTTGATTTGACATATCATTCATGTCTATAGTACAAACTGTGTGAGTTGAGTTACACAACTAAATGTAATACTTAATACTATGGGAATCGTATTCTTATAAAACACCACTAAAACTTTCTGCATGTGTTTAATCTATTATACATGAGCAACGTTATTCATGTCTTGTTCTCTCTTTGTTTTGCAGGTCTGCTCATCGGTTCAGGATGTGCTCTGTATCCTCTAGGGTGGGACAGTGAGGAGGTCCGGCAGACATGTAATAACAGCTCAGATCAGTTTGAACTTGGTACGTCCTCATGTCACCCACATTCTGAAGTTCTCATACATCTTAAAATTTCTGCATTAATTACACAGTGAGAGCATTGAACACTTAATGCATTATGTCCAGCAGTTTACCTTGCTTAAAGAGATCCCTATAAAATAATAATAATAATAATTAATTAATAGATAAATAAATAAAAAGTACACATTAGCATACTTTAAAATGGTTAACTTTGTATGGAAATAATACACTGTTAAAGAATATACTTACTGAATGTTATAATTTCAGACAATGAAAATGTTATAGTTTAAATCATTTTGATTATAATTCAGAAGGACGTAAGTTCCTTTTTAAGTATCTTTTTATGTAATTTCATAATTATTTATCTTTGGTTAAATATTGTTAAAATATAATGCTGAGTGTATACTGACAAGCATTTATGATGAATTAAAATGTACTGTAATGCCTTTTACATGTGTGTCATGTTTTTAATTTGATTTGTATTTGCACTTTTGTAAAGATGAAGTAGCAATTTAGAACATTTTAAATATATTAACTAAATGTATTAAATTGTATATGTAATATAAAATAATGCAGAATACATGTACACAACAAAACAGTTACATATAACATGATGATTTAAATTATGTTAAGAAACAGTCATGTTCTCTTTTTAAGAACCCTTACATGGCATTTTTAATTGTTATATTATCAACATTTAATATAATCAACAACGTTTTTTATTAAATATATATTTTAAGATTTAAATGATATTCCAAAACATTCAATACAAATAAGCACACTTTTTGTTTTAACAAGGGATGGTTCACCCAAAAATGAAAATTCTGCTGCATACCTCATGTTTTGTTGGACACCAGGTGAAAATATTTTGTCTGATTGGTTATAACAGTAACGACACCAATTTATATTTAAACCAGTAAAAAAAGTATTAGCAATAGTAATATCTTTCTTGACATAACACAGGGATGTCAAACTCATTTTCACTCAGGGCCACTTCAACATTATGGTGCCATCAAAGGGCCGGTTGCAGCTGTAGGACTGTACAAACGTTACCACTCCTTAACATATTTTTAAATAACTGCCTCTTTATTTTATTATTAGCTACTTATTTAAGTTACAAATGTTGTATATGCATTTGCATAGATGTAAAAATATATGTTATTACTCTGTGTTATTTTAACAAATACTTTTCATTTATCAGGATAAGAAATCCACATTACTTCATAAATTAAAGTAAATAACAAAGACAAATATCATCAAACACAAGTCATTACATAAACTTTGCAAAAAAGTTGTTAAATTTTTGATACAATAAATAATTGTGCGCTGTTAAAAACGTGTGACAGATATGGCATTTAAGGTAAAACAAATGAGCCCGGTCTCATGAAAATGCATATAAATAGCACAATTTTCTGTTTCTATTTGGCGTGCGATTTATACACAGAGATGGACTTTGGCATGCATATATGTACGTATTTGGCGTACATATGATACGCAATCAATGCTTAAAGTAGAAAAAAAGAAGTGGCCATGCTCAACCCCACTCTCTCACCCATAAATAAATGCAAACTAAAGTACTAATAAAGTACTTTTTAATTTTCATAATTCGCAATGGATTTATTTAGTGCCCCAATAATAAATAAATAATTGTTTGCAATTCAATTCACATTTATTTGTATAGCGCTTTTCATGATAGACTGTTGCAAAGCAGCTTCACAGAAAAATAAAATTTTTACATTACATTTAGTAGTTAACAGCACAAGTCAATCTGCGATACCAAACAGGAACACAGGGGGATGCCAAAAGACCACTAATTGAGCTACCTTGACCTGACTGTTCCAGAATTACTAAACCTCTGACTACTGTATATACCTTCAGACAGCATCCAGTATAATCCACTCGTGCTTTTAAGCCAAATTAAGTTTCTTTTTTTACTGACATCTGTACATGAGTACATTACTGTTATCTCCGTCATCTCTGGTGAAATTGGTTGTTTTCTCTGCATTAGAGCGTTTTTGAACTAACTGTTTGAATGCATTCACTTTCTGGATCCTTAGACATTCCATGAGTTTACCAGCTGATCTTATCAAAAAAAAAACTGCTTCTTTTCGTTTTTATAATGTTTTTTTTTTTTTACTACTCTGCGCTAGGATGACCACCTGGCTATAGAGCTGTTTCAGGACAGTAGATGTGATTTTCCCGGAAAATCCGGGACACGTGCGAGACAGATTGGTAAATTTATACTGTTATGCTGTGTAAATACTGATTTACATTCGTTGGCATATGCACCAATTTATGTTTCTGCCCACAAAATGGCAACAATAAATTAAGGAGAGAAGATCATTTTTGAGTGCACACATATAGGCTAATGTCTGACCGATAGAGAGCTAGTCCGTTTTCTGTGAGAGTGTATGAATAGGAATCCACCTGCGAGCGGAGAGATTTGCCCCGTGCATTTGATGCGCTCTTGCAAGCTATAATGCGCTCTGGACATTTGTCATTAAAATATCTCTATATATTAGATATAAAATATCTAAAAAGGAGAAGAAAGTCATGTCTGAAAGCATTCCATTGATTTTTTTTATTTGTTAAATGAATGGAGAATATCGTGTTATTCTGTCGGTGGTCCTCGAGTATTTGATGAGGTCCGCTTTATTCCTTTGGGCCGTCCATGCAGTCGTCATCAGCCGAAAAACCCCACACCCCTAATCCTAACCACTGCGTATCGTATGCACACTAAAGTCAATTTCTGCGTATAAATAGAATGCTAAATAGAAACAGAAACTTGTGGTATTGATACGCACTGTCATAACGAACGATGTAAAGTACCATAGGTGTTTTTTTGTTTTTTTTTAAGACAATAATATGGTCTCGCGGGCCACATAAAATGATACGGTGGGCCAGAATAGGCCTGCGGGCCTTGAGTTTGACACCCCTGACTTAGCAAATACCACTAACTGTTGCAACATAAAATATGAATCACTATAAAACTAGAAGGATAGAATGCAAATGATTGTTGCTTCAGAAGTCTAATATAATCCTGACAAAGTACTCAGACCTAGAGAGCATGTTTTACATTCAGCACCCAAACTACTCTAATTGAAATGACATACTGTGTTCACATTAGGCAAATCCCAGACCTTAACTGTTTTTAAGAAGGACTATTTTTCATAATAAAAAGCAGTATCGTGTTACTATTTCAAAGAGCTATTTAGAGTAAAAACGGCTGCATGATTTCAAAGTAAGAGAAATCATTATAGTGTGAGGTTTCAAGTGGGTATCTCTTAAAAGAATTGGGAGAAATTGAAAATAGTTTTATTTCCTTGTCCAATCTCACTCTTAGGAGCTTTGCTATTGTAAAGATTGCAAATATTTTAAAGCTAAGAGCAAATGTGACAATGTTGTTTGAAATCTTTGCTGCAATAATGAAGCAAACAAATGTCACACACAAGTTTGTCTCTCACCATATGAGTGTTGCTTTAAATGAGACATCGAGGGGATTTGTTCCTTTGACATACCTGTAGGGACCATGTAACAGTCTTTAATAAATTTCTCAATGTCTTACTTTCTTCTTTATTTCTTTTAAGTTATAAAACCTCATAATTCCTGTTCATTTTTTAATTTGAATAGCCTGCTGATCCCCATAAGCAGCATTTACATTTATTCATTTAGCAGACGCTTTTATACAAAGTGACTTACAATTGAGGAATACAATAAGCGATACTTTATAAAGAGGCAAACAGTCACAGGAAGTGCTTGTCATACAACGTTTCAGGCATTGTTCAGAGCTAAAATTAGCTGGAGAGGTTAAAGAAAGAGAGCAAATGTGTTTTTTTATGAAGAATAAGAAGAAGCAGAAGTCAAGCGAAGACGGAAGAGATGAGTTTTCAGGTATCACTTGAAAATTGTCAGGGACAATGAAAACTTTCTAGAAAGTGATTTTAGTGCATATCTGTGATTGCACCACGAGGCGTCGCTCACTCGCAGATCTCAGACTTCTGGAGGGGATGTAGATTGTCATCAGTGAGTGGAAGTAGGAGGATGCTGAGCCTGTGACTGTTCTATATGCAAGCATCAGTGTCTTGAACTTGATATGAGCTGCAACCGGGAGCCACTGCAGGGAGACAAAGAGAGGTGTGACATGGGCCCTTTTGGGTTCGCTGAAAACCAGTCGTGCTGCTGCATTATGAATCATCTGTACAGGTGTGATTGTGCATGATGGAAGTCCAGCAACAAGAACATTGCAGTAGTCCAGTCTAGAAATGACAAGGGCCTGGACAAGAAGTTGTGCAGCGTGCTGTGTAAGGAAGGGCCTGATCTTTCTGATGTTCTGCAATGCAAACCTGCAGGATCGAGCAGTTTTTGCAATGTGGTCTTTGAAAGTGAGCTGGTCATCGAACATTACTCCAAGATTTCTGACTGAGCTTAATGGGGTAATTGTTGATGAAACTATCTGGATGGTAAAATCATGTTGTAGAGTTGTAGTGGCCCGGAAGACAAGATGCTCAGTCTTTGCCTGGTTGAGCTGTAGATGATGTTCTTTCATACATGCCGAGATGTCCGCCAGGCAGCCTGAGATCCGTGCAGATACCGTTGGATCATCTGGTCAAAATGAGAGATAGAGCTGTTTGTCATCAGCATAGCAATGGTAGGAGATACCATGTGCTTGTATGATGGGACATGGATGCCCAGGTGAGAGGGTAGACAGGAGGATCTGATGGTTAACTGTCAAAAGCAGCCGATAAATCCAGCAGAATGAGAATCTTTTGCACTCCGCAAGGCTTCAGTGACTGAGAGTAGCGCCGTCTCAGTTGAATGTCCATGTCTGAAACCTGATTGGTTAGCATCCAGTAGGTGATTCTTTGACAGAAATTATGATAACTGGTTGAAAACAACCAGTTCAAGCATTTTCGCTATGAATGGAAGGAGAGAGACAGGTGTGTAGCTATCTGTGAGTGAAATGTTAAATGTCGGTTTTTTGAGCTGTGGGGTTACCCGAGCCTGCTTGAATGCAGTTAGGAAGGTGCCTGTAAGGAGAGAGTGCGGACTTCAGCGGAGAAAGATGAAAGCAAAGACTGATAGATACTCACTATCCAGTGGGCCAACCTCTGTTTGGAGACAGACTTCCCTTGTTGCTGACCACCTTGGCAGACAAAGAGTTGCTAAGAGCTTCTCAGAGCGCTGTCTTAATGGACAGGAATTTCAGCTCGACTGAGTCCAGCGGCTCAAAGGGGCCCCTCTGAAGTCCAGACAGGATGATAGAGAGGTCCCAAGAGGGCACAAGTGGTGACCTGGAGGTATTCATCCTCCTGGCCCCCATCAGGAACCTCACGATAAGATCATGCTTTCCCAGGGACTGGCCGTCCACTGCATCGTTGTGAGCTGCGATAGCGGCCACATACACTTTCAAGGTGGAGGGTGACCGCCTACGCTCCAAAATTTCTTGCAGGAAAGAAAGCACTACTCCAATCGTGCATCTTCGGGGGTCTTCTCGGCGAGAAGAACACCAGTTCGCGAACAGACTCCATTTCAGTGCGTAGGTTTGCCTTGTTGAAGGAGCTCTAGCCTGAGTTATGGTCTCTACCACTGCCGGTGGTAGACCGCCCAAGTCTGCCGCTTCCCGTCCAGGAGCCACACATGGAGGTTCCATAGATCTGGGTGCCATATGGTGCCGAGCCCCTGAGAGAGGAGGTCCTTCCTCAGAGGAATAGGCCAGGGAGGTGCTGTTGCGAGTGAAATTATTTCGGGAAACCAGGTCCGGGTGGGCCAATGCGGCGCAACCAGCAGGACCTGCTCCTCGTCCTCCCTGAGCTTGCACAGTGTCTGTGCGAGTAGGCTCACTGGGGAAGCATGCTTGCGTGGGCCCGAGGCCAGCTGTGTGCCAGTGCGTCTATGCCGAGGGGGCCCTCGGTCAGGGAGAAATACAGCTGGCAGTGGGAGGACTCGTGGGAAGTAAACAGCTCCACTTGAGCTTCCCCGAATCGACTCCAGATCAGCCGGTTCGTATCGGGATGGAGTTGCCACACTCTGGGGAATGTGAGCTGATGTGGGAGAGCATCGGCCGCACGATTGAGCTTCCCCAGGATGTGAACAGCATCCTGGGATGCTAGTCCGTGCGGACTAGCATGTGCTTGCCCAACAACAGTGGCCGGATCTGCCGTAAGGCTAGATGCACTGCCCACAGCTCTAGTCGGGGCCCTATCTAGAGGGCCCGGGACCCGGGAGTGTAGCCAGTGCTGAAGTGGTCTCATATGAAGCAATCCGAGCGGCATGACTGCAGCTGTGGATGCCATATGCCAGAGGTGCGTGGAGAGATACATCGTCCCCGAACCGTACTCTCTTGGCTGCTGGCAAAATGGGTCGTGGGCGAGAGTGAGGAAGCAGGGCGTCGCACACTGTCGTTCCATGGACTTGAGAACCCGGAGCAAAAGGAAATAGCTCTTTCTTTGAAAAAGGTAGATACCTGGGGAACAGAAACAAAATGAAACACAGGATTCTCCTCCCGGCCCTCCACCGGGGGAAGGAGCGGCGCTCTTCTCGCCGTCTCCCGAGAAAGAGCAAACTCCAACATCTCCTGGGTAGGGTTGGGTATCGTTTGAATTTTATCGATTCCGATTCTGCTTATCGATTCCGATTCTTTTCGATTCCCAGTTTCGATTCCAATGTGATTAAATAATGATATCAAACATTTATCCCGTTAGGGGTAAATGTCTCTTTTTTTAGCAAACCATTGCACGAGAGTATATTTTAGTATGCATTTGAGAGACGTTCTGAAATGTAATGCATTCATACATGTGTAACCCCCCTGCGTCCACACCATCACACCGAGCGGGTCTCGAACCCGGGATGCCGGTGTCCTGACATTTTATCCTACCCGTCAGATTTTCCTACCTCGGCTTACTGCGCATGCGAGCATCAATATTGGATCCTTCCTGGGGAAGCTTTTTTTTACGCTGAACAACAATATTTAATGTATCTGCATTGCTGTAATGGTAGGTGTATACATTCATACAACATAATTTAACAGATAGAATTTTTCGTTGTCGAATTGTACTACCCACTGTTTTAATAGGAGGTAGCAAAATCTGACAGGGTAGGACAAATCGACAGAACACCGGCGCGGTGGGAGGCGGGCGCACTAAGGAAGCTAAAGGCTACAGCCTCTAGCGTCAGTAGCTAGAGCGCCTCTTTTTGAGGTCAGGGGAGTGAGGTTTACACACAGCCCTTACTGGCATACATCCGTTACACATGCATGCACAGTTTGCAGCTTTAATTGCTTTTTTTGGTAATTTCACGACTTAACTGACGACAGTATGCAGTTTCTTGTGCGCTTATTTATGATGACGCGATCAGAGCGTGCGCCGTGAGCACAGTGACGGCTGACAGGACAGGAAAGTTTGTTTTACTGACATATAGCCTAACAGCGTCTTACTGTTCTACCGAAGCTCATTTGGCTGGTGTACCTTTTCCGTGCTCATTTGACTCGCGCCTGGCGCTGAGGCAAAGCTGCAGTGTGCGTCTGAAAAGTCTCCCGTTTGATGGGGATGCAAAAAAATACACCGGTTCCGCATCTTAATAAAGGCATTTCTTGTCATGAAAAAGGGGACAAAAACTGCAGTTTTAAGCAAGGGTGGCCAAGCTTAGATCAGTGGTGGCACGGATGAACCAAGTGATCACAACATTGAATGAAACTGACAAATCATTTTAATTTAGGAATAGAATCACCTTGGTGTTTGAATCATGTTCGCGATCTTTAAAGATCTATTAAATTAATGTCATGTTGGTGGTGACACCTCTCTTACAACATGTTTAGCTATCACAGATATTATACTTCTTCACAGATATCACAGCTATTAGGCTTCTGATCGCAAATGCAGGCAAACTGTGGAGGCTTAGATTAGCGAGCAAGGTCCTGGCAGATCGCTAGGTCACACCGGTCCTAACAGATGAAGAGAAAAAAAAGCGCATAGGAATCGATAGGCGGAATCGAAATTTTAATTTGACAACAAGTATCCGATTCCTGACCTTAAGTATCCGATTCTGGAATTTATTTTCGATTCCCAACCCTACTCCTGGGTGCATGTAATGAGTGCAATGGATTGTGGAAACTGAGGTACAGTAAGTGTAACAGTCTGTCTAGTGCAAGAGTCAATATGATGGAAGACCAGATAGTCATAAAAATACAGTTAAAGTGCAACAGCACATACTTTTTATGCAAAAAAGTCAACTTTGATTTCAACATACTTGTAAAATTAGCTTTGCTTTATGAAAATACATTTAAAGTGCAACAATACACTATGATTTTCAGTCAACAAAAGCACGGTTCTGCTTGGGTGAGCAATTCGTTGACGGATTTTCTTGCACATTAAATAACCCACATGCCAACAAACCAATGAGAATGTGAAACCATAATGATGATTTGTAACAATAGGGTGTAGGCGCCAAAGCTGTTGTGGATCCGCTCACCCTAATCCCTCCATAAGGGGCACTGGTTTGAAGAAAAGTGTGACAAATAAATATGTTATGGACAGTTACATATGTATTCAGAACATTTTATTATGTAAGCTTTGTTACACCTCAAATGACATGGGAATTTATAGAAATTATACTATTAATTAGCCCCTCCCCAAACTCATTCTCTCAGATGGCTTGGTTATTCAATACATTTGTAGCTTATATGGACTGAACTCCCCTGTTTAGAATGTTCCTAATCGGTGTGCCAATTTTCACAACTTTTTAGTATGTCTTTCCATAAGCAAACAAAACATTACATACAATTTCTTCATAAACTTCATCCATCACACATATGATCCCTTCATTCTTTGACATTTGAAGCTTTCAGAAGTTCATGCAGTGTTCATGTATTTATGTCAGTGCTCTTTCTCTCTGACTTGTTTTCAGGCTCTTGTCAGATCGGCTGGGCGTACTACTGCACTGGGGCTGGTGCCACCTCGGCCATGTTGCTGTGCACCTGGCTCGCCTGTTTTGCAGGGAGGAAACAAAAACAATACCCGTACTAGAAGAACCGACCTCAACTACAGCCTGAACCACAGCAGGACAGAAGCCTTAGACTCAGTGGAGATCGGCTTTGAAGCCAATGGCATGACGGCTTTCCTAAAAAGACTCAAAATGCTCATATGGACATTTGTG
Source organism: Gymnocypris eckloni scoliostomus (assembly GCA_027564155.1). Lineage (NCBI taxonomy): Eukaryota > Metazoa > Chordata > Actinopteri > Cypriniformes > Cyprinidae > Gymnocypris > Gymnocypris eckloni. The sequence goes on from CM050417.1 coordinate 23,284,703, forward strand.
TGATTAAAATGAGCATGCACTTTTCAAAAGACATGACTTTTGGCAGTACTTCCTCTGCTCTCTAAAAAACTAGAGAGTATTTAACGTGCAATGACCAATTATTGTGTGTGTGTTGTGTCTTTTTATGTCCACTTTTGTGAATATTACAAGTTTGCTTTTTTTTGCTTTCTCTGGAATTGATATTGTAAAATCAAGCTTTGGTTTAGATGTAAAACAGACACTTTAGATGAAGTCTGTATATATAAAGTATCAATATTACTATGCCCTGAAATATTCCTTACATATATAAATACTATACTTTAAATACTATAACTTAAAACTATAGCTGGAATTTTAAAATGTTTAATTGATTCAAATTATATTTAGTTGCATTTAAGAATTAAATGAAAAATGTAATCATTTGTCGGCACCAATAAACAAAAACTCAAAAATGAATCTAAAAGAAATATATAATGATTAAAAAAACAAATTTGTTGCACTGGTTTGTTGTTATGGACAGTGGTGAAATATATACAGTAATCAATATCTAAAAATATTTGACCACTTCCAGAGTTCCAGAGTTGTGTTATAATATGTATTTATTGTTTACGTAACAGTATACAATTATGTGTATTAAAAATAATATTAAGCATTATATATATACAGACTTCATGTAAATTGTTATCAAAAGATATATTCATCATTATTGTGTTTATATTTACATAGCCATTGTGAATTGCAATAATATTCATGGTTAATATCTATATATTGCCTTTTTGTTTCTGTCAGGAGTCCAGGCCCGGCGTTCTCCCTCTCACCACCAGAGGTCGCCGTCTCCCTTCCTCCTGGACTCATTTATCCTCACTCCACACACCTGTGCACCCACTCATCACTTTCCCAGCTGTCCCCTATCATCATGGACTACTTATACTACTCACTCCCACCACTCTGCCTGTTGTTATGCACATGTGTGTGTTTGCACAGGTTGGTCTGGCTTCCTGTTACTGCTACCGAGTACATTCGATTTTTGTATATTGTTTAGTTTTTTGCCTGTTGGCATTTTTTGTGGTTTATTAAAAGTCTTACCTGCAATTGGACCCACACCTCAGTCATTCCACGGGCTTCCTCTCTGTCCCGTGACAGATACCAACACCAAACATGGGTCCAGCAGGGAGGCTTTTCACATTCGGCAGGAGACCTCAGCATCGAGGATTCGCCAGCGACTTCGTGGCGAGGCTCGCCAGTCGTCTTTGGAAGAGACCTGCCTCACGATTTTTTTGGGGGGAGGCCTAGCAGAGCCCTTCAAGTCCGGTATGCCTTATTGGCTCCCTGGGGAGTCACTGGAAGGATACGTCAATCGGGCCCTGTACTTGAAAGGCTCATCCTTCAGGGTGGAAGAAGCGGCAATGCCCTCTCACACAGCTTCCAAGGTGATGGCGTCCGCTCACGGATCTCCCGAGGCAGCGGTGCCTGCTCACAGGGCCTCATGCCCGTTCCTAGGCCGTCCCAGGCTGATAACCAGCGTGCAGGGTCCTCCGCTGATGTCGGTGCAAGCGGCTTTGTCTGCACGCGTCCTATCCAAGGAGGTGGTACCCGCTCACAAGGCTCTTGAAGCAGTGGAGCCCGCTGATATGTCCTCCGAGGTGGCAGTGCTCGCTTCAGACCTTTTAAAGCGGGAGCCCGCCGATGTATCCACGAGGTAACGGGTTCGCTTCAGGCCCTCTCGAAATGGTGGAGCCCACTGATGCTTCCCGAGGTGGTGGAGCTCGCCTGGCCCCTATCGAGCGGTGGAGCCCGCAGATGTTTCCTCGGAGGTGGCGGAGCTCGCTTTGGGCCTACTCAAAGCGGTGGAGCCCGCAGATGTTTCCTCGGAGGTGGCGGAGCTCGCTTTGGGCCTTCTCAAAGCGGTGGAGCCCGTTGATGTCTCCTCCGAGGTGGCGGAGCAAGCTTCAGGCCTTCTCGAAGCGGTAGAGCCCGCAAATATTTCCTCTGAGGTGGCGGAGCTCACTTCTGACCCTTTCGAAGTGGTGGAGCACACTGATGTCTCCTCCGAGGTGGCGGAGCTCGCGTCGTGCCTTCTCGAAGCGGTAGAGCACGCTGATGTCTCCTCCGAGGTAGTGGAGCTCGCTTCATGCCCTCTTGAAGTGGTGGAGCCCACTGATGTTTCATCAGAGGCGGTGGAACTCACTTTGGGTCTTCTTGAAGCGGTAGAGCCCACGGATGTTTCCTCCGAAATTGCGGCGTCGCTCACACCGCTCACGAAGCTCCCGATGCCCACCCACACAGCTCCCGAGGCGGGTCCGCTCGAGCGGCGATGCCCACCACACAGCTCGAGCGGCGGTGTCTGCCCACAGAGCCCACAGAGCTCCCGCTCCAGTCCGGGAGCCGCAGTCCACTCTAGAGCCCGCTCCAGCCCGGAAGCCTCGCGGTCTGCTCCGGTCTGGGAGCCCACAGAGTCAGCCCCGCCCTGCCCTCATGCCCCGCCGGTCCCACCCTGGTACCAGTGGCTGCCTCTGTCTCCAGGCCCCCTCCACTACATGGGCCTGGCCCCCATCCCTCCCCGACTCTGCCCCGCTCGGCAGTTCCCTTGTCAGATGCTAGGAAACGTCTGGAAGCCATTCCTTTGAGGGGTAGTGTCAGGAGTCCAGGCCCGCGTCCTCCTTTCACCACCAGAGGTCGCCGTCTCCCTTCCTCCTGGACTCATTTATCCTCACTCCACACACCTGTGCACCCACTCATCACATTCCCAGCTGTTCCCCATCATCACGGACTACTTATACAACTCACTCCGCCACTCTGCCTGTTGTTATCAAACGCTTATGCACGTGTGTGTTTGCACAGGTTGGTCAGGCTTCCTGTTACTGCAGTACATTCGGTTTTTGTATATTGTTTAGTTTTTTGCCTGTTGGCATTTTTTTGTTTTAATTAAAAGTCTTACCTGCAATTGGACCCACACCTCATTCATCCACAGGCTTTCCTCAGTTTCAAAGCTTGATAATTTTTACATTAATGTATGCTTGAAATATAGAATACAATATATGTCCTGATGAAATATGACTCATTGACATATTGTGTCAAAAGACCACAAAGAGAAATCATTGCTAATTTGATTTATCTTGTGTTTGTGAATCAAATCTGTTTATCAACATTTTAGTTTTTGTTAATCAGACATAAAATATTAGCTTATAAGAAAATATTACACACACTACAGTACATTAACTCTCTCCACAGATGTGTCCACATTAGTTGTAATGAGGATTTAAGTATCTACTCAGCTATAACCATTCATTGCATGGAACTTTTACACACCATTTGCATAGTGATGGTTATCAAAAGTTAGAATGAAATGGCATTTTCAGCCAAATATGCTTCCAAAATCTGACATATTTCAGAGTAAAATAAGACACTCAATGGAATTTTATCCATCAGTATTTGATTGAAGTGTTCCATGTTAGCTGTTACATTTGATAAAAAAATTGTGAGGTACTTTACCTCACAATTTTGTCAGTTGGAACAAACTACTGATTCGTCTGGCCGGAGGGGAACTGGCCCCCCGACTGAGCCTGGTTTCTCCCAAGGTTTTTTCTCCATTCTGTCACCGATGGCGTTTTCGTTCCTTGCCGCTGTCGCCTCTGGCTTGCTTAGTTAAGCTGGACAATGCCATTACTAAATTCAATAATGAAATGCATTCAGCTGATAATTGAGTGTTAAATCCTGTCAATTTACATTATTGACACAATTTGCCTATTTTGATATTGTGCAGTGCTTTGTTACAATTTGTATTGTTAAAAGCGCTATACAAATAAAGGTGACTTGACTTGACTTGACTTTAGGCTTTCTTTGAAATAATGTGCAGCATTCAATGTTCATGTTAAATCTTATTACAAGTGAATCTAATATCAGTTGGTAGGCAGGTACCGCTAACCGTGTAGTATGTGGTGTTTATAATTCATTTCACGAGCTCACACACTCATTAGTGGGGCATGAAGCTGCCCCTGTGGTCTGTTTCCATAATGATAATACCCACGATACCTTACACACACAGAGGAAACCTCTATGTCACTTTCATTCTCACTTCTAAGAGATCCTGTCCTTTTGGTGCGAAGTGTCTTGCAGTTCTGTGTAAGATCTTTTTCTCCCATTGATATTGCTGGAGATTGTTGGAAGTTTGAGGTGCGCAGCATGACACATTGGGGTCAAGTGGACAGAGCACTTCACTACTCTATTATCTCAGCTTGACATCTCACCACTGGCAGTGATAGAAGATACAAGACGGTTTGATATTGGTACAGCCATTATATGGAGCTCAGTTTCACTGAACACATTGCTATTATTAACCATGACATGTGAACGAGATGTGAGCGCAGATTTCTGACGCTAATAAATGTATAATAAATACCCAGCTTGGCCAATGACATATAATTAAGCATTTTTAAAATAATTTCTGCTTAGACTACTTACTTAAAGTGTTTTCAAATAAATGGTGGATCGGCACCTAGAGACAACCTCTACAGCCCTGAACGTCAGCGGAGTATAGGACACATAGATGAGCCCCAGAGACAGATGCCCAGTGAGGACCCGTCACCTAGACAGACATCGGGAAAATACCCTTGGAACCAGTGGACCGCTTACAATCTGACTTTGCTGCAGTTGGAACAAACTACTGGTTCTTCTGGCCAGAGGGGAACTGGCCCCCCGACTGAGCCTGGTTTCTCCCAAGGTTTTTTCTCCATTCTGTCACCGATGGAATTTTGGTTCCTTGCCGCTGTCGCCTCTGGCTTGCTTAGTTGGGGACACTTCATTTCCAGCAATATCATCGACTTCATTGCACAGATACTATTTAAACTTAACTGAGCTGGACGGTGCCATCGCTAAATTCTATATTGAAATGCCTTCAGCTGAAAATTGAGTGTTAAATCTTGTCATTTTACATTATTGACACAATTTTCCTATTTTGATATTGTGCAGTTGCTTTGTTACAATTTGTATTGTTAAAAGCGCTATATAAATAAAGGTGACTTGACTTGACTTTTCACATTAGCATTTGTCCATTTGACCTCAGAATAAGAATGAAAAAGTATAATATTAGCATTCTTCTTATGATGCAGCGAGTACATCAGGTGTTATAGGAAGTGTTCCCAGTTCCTTTTGATTAAGAAATGCATCCTCTCCAAATTCGCCCATTGGCCTCTGACCATCATGGCCTCCTAATCATCTCCATTCACTGATTGGCTTCATCACTCTGTCTCCTCTCTCCAGGGGCGCCGTGGGGGAGTTAGGACGATTCTAAGGGCCCGGCGATGGGAGGGGCCCCGATGGAGAAACGTGATTTCTACCGAGGGGAACGCTAGAGCCCTGTATTTCAGCCCGGCCACGACCGGGCTTCAATCGGGCCAATTTTCACATCATAGTACAGACGTGTGCCGGGCTTCGGACCTGTTTTAGGCTTCTCCTTATGTTTATATTTTAGACATCCATCAATTAGTGATGAATAAAATGCTGCGCTGGTGGAAACAACACCAGACCGTGCTGCCGCGGCAGTCAAGAGCGGCTCGACTGTGTTTAGTGTCCAGCAGCAGCAGAGAGCCGTCAGCGCAGCTGAAGAGTTCTGCGTTCAAATACAGGCAATAAAGCTTGCCATAAAGCCCCAGCAAAAGTAATTAACATGAATGTGTCAGAGGGAAATAGTAAGGAGATATTTGAATTATTTACTAATAAACTAGTGTTTTCTGTGTCAGTGTCGCAAAGATGAAGAATCAGATGAAGATCCTGACTTGCCATCTCCTCATTAGACGCGCCTTTAGAGAGAAGTGCATCTTCACGGATTATAATGAAAGAGTTTTTGTTTTCGATTTGATTTATTTCGTTAAGTAGTAATTTAAAGCTTTCTATAGATATATTTATATATCTATAGTCACAATGATAATTAGAGATATCTCCAATTATAATTGCACTAGTAAGAAATCGAATTAGAGATATCTCTAAATACTTTATGACTAGTCAAAATATGGCAAACCCTTTTAACATTTAAACCTTTTTTTGACTATCCATAAATATAATTTCGGATAGTCACAATTGTAATTCCAGATATCTATATTAAAATTATGACTAGTCATAATTGCTTTGAAGATATCTACAATGTGTTTATGACTAGTCATAAAATGCATTGAAGATATCTACAATTCAATTACGACTAGTCATAATACTATGGCAAGCCCTTTTAACATTTAAAACGTTTTCTGACTATCCATAAATATAATTTCGGATAGTCACAATTGTAATTCAGATATCTATATTTATGGCAAGCCTTTTTAACATTTAAATATGGCAAGCCCTTTTAACATTTAAAACGTTTTTCTGACTATCCATAAATATAATTTTGGATAGTCACAATTGTAATTCCAGATATCTCTATTACAATTATGACTAGTCGTAATTGCTTTGAAGATATCTACAATTCAATTACGACTAGTCATAAAATGAATTGAAGATATCTGCAATTCAATTACGACTAGTCATAATCTTCCATTGACTTCCATTGAAAAATGTTTGAAGATATCTTTAAATACGATTTGCCTAGTCGTAATTTATGGCAAGCCCTTTTAACATTTAAAACCTTTTCTGACTATCCATAAATATAATTTTGGATAGTCACAATTGTAATTCGGATAGTCATAATTATAATTCGACTAGTCACAATGACAATTAGAGATATCTCCAATCATAATTGCACTAGTAAGAAATCGAATTAGAGATATCTCTAAATACTTTATGACTAGTCAAAACTCATTTGAAGATATCTCTAATTACATTAGAGATATCTTAAATAGAGCGTCATACATCCGCAAATGTAATTAGAGATATCTCTAATTCAATTTCTTACTAGTGCAATTATAATTGGAGATATCTCTAATTGTCATTGTGACTAGTCGAATTATAATTATGACTATCCGAATTACAATTGTGACTATCCAAAATTATATTTATGGATAGTCAAAAAATAGTTTTAAATGTTAAAAGGGCTTGCCATATAGAGCTCTCTAATTAAATTGTTACTAGTAAGAATGCAATTGCAGAGCTCTCTAATTCGATTAGAGAGCTCTCTAATACAATTGTTACTAGTAAATATTGATTTAGAGAGCTCTCTAATTGTAATTATTACTAGTAATAATTGAATTGTAGAGCTCTCTAATTTAATTGTTACTAGTAAAAATGCAATTACGACGAGTAACACTTAGTATATTTTAGGCTAAAACGGCTTGCCATACACAATTGCATTCTTACTAGTAAAAACCTGTATTAATTAGATACAAAACGGATTTTCGATTACACCCATTGCCTTACCAAATCCCGCCTGTGGTGATATACTTCAAAATAAAAGCCCCATGAATTAATAGCATTTTCATTGTGTCAGAATGACCTTTAAAGGGAGATGACAGCTTGGATATGTTTTGTTTTTTAAAAAAAAATTTAATCATTAAATTAATTTACATCTTTATGGTCTGCTTACAAGTGAAGAAGACACGCACATGTTTCTTTAAAAAAATGCTAGTCTTTGTCAAAATGTCTGGTAATAATGACATCATCTCATTTTGGTGTTTATTATGCACTGTAACACTGTAACATGCAGGAAGAATTAACATCTATTGGCTAATTGGCCAGTGGTCACTCCTGACAAAATGAGTTTTAGAATTTCTTTCTTTCTTTCTTTCTTTCGTTTTATTTATTTATTTATTTGGTCATACAGTTATAAAACAAACAAAAACATGTCCCAGTTTTTTTAATTTGTAGATAACTTCGGCCTAATTACAAGTGAGATTTCAATAATATTTTGACCACTGAACTAGGAAGTGTCCCCGGTTTTTTTATTCATAAATCTGGTTAACATTTTTGACCGGATAGATTTTGCGCCCTCGACTTTACCGGAAATAGCCTACTATAGACTGCGTGCTGAGTTTTTAACTAAACTGTCCAGTCCAGTAGAAGGCGGAATATCCTCTTTTACGTTGAATAGCATACTATAGAACATTTCCGAAATGGAAGCGCTAGTCGTAGTGAATGCAGTGAGAAGAAAAGTTATCAATCAAACGCAATTTTTATCGTGGAAATTGTAATTCTTATCATTTGAGGGTGATTGATTCATTGCTTAATAATGTCCAAAGAATCAGTCAAGATGATCCAGAGAAATACAGTGAACTCCTTGACAGCCTAAGGACATTACGGACAGTCATGACATCGAGGCATCAGCAGGCTCCTTCCACCACTGCTCCACTCATACGAACAGGTCGTGAAACGGGCGTGAAACCGGCGTGAGCGTGGCTCGACGGTGTTTAGAGTCCCGCAGCAGCGAGTGCCGTCAGCGCAGCTGAAGAGTTCTGCTTTCAAATACACGCAATAAAGCCGTAAAGGCCTTTTTAGCATTTTAAGTAAGCATTTAAAGGCCAAGTTTTGTAGCATTTTAAAATGCTGGTTTACTGTAGCCTACTAAGTGATGATAAAAGACAAACGTACGAGACCAGAATATTAACGCAATAATGTTTTCCTCCCTTTCGAAAATGGCAATAAACAGACATAATAACAGTTAAATAAACAGTTTATAGACTAAATTAAGACAGACAGTTAAAGTTCATATTTTGGGTTAGTCAGTTTTTTAGCCTTATTAGTAAGCTGTGTACAGAATGTAATCTTTAATATTGTATCGGTGCATGAGAGGAAGCAGCTGCGTGTTGTTTTGTTTTGGGTTTATGTGAATCTGCACATAGTAGGCCTATGCTTTATAATTTTGTCTAATCACTATTGGTACCTTAAGCAACATTTGTATTAAGCCTTATATCCCTGTTCAAGTTCGCTAATTCACAAGCCCAGTGAGAATCATACTAAAATAATGTTAATTATTAAACCAAACAAAATCAAAACTTTCAAAAACATGCAGCAATACGATTATTTTATTAAGTGACAGATGGTGGGTTTAATCAGAGACATTATTAATAGATTTACTCTCCGGTGTCTTCTTCTCATCTCCTCGACCTGCTTCCCTTGGGGTTTTTACAGAGAAAGGGCGAAAAAAATAATGCACTGTCCAGGTTTCTCTGGACGAGTAGCCTACTGGAGTTACTTTTGCAATTTTCGTAGCGGCATGAATGACATAATATGGTGACATTTTCCACAATCACGACAGAACATTAAATACTGCCCTGAATTCAATAGTGGAGAGGTGTCGCGATTTTCCCAGTAAGGCGAAAAAAACCAAAACAGCTTCCCAGAACTCAACACGGTGTGAGGTCAGCTTCACATTCTCAGCCAGATGAATATGCATGAGGCTAATTATCATAATGAGGTCGCTTTAAATAGAGAGCTCTACAATGCAATTCTTACTAGTAAGAATCGCTATTGTAGAGCTCTACAATTACATTTTTACTAGTAAGAATGCTATTACACAGCTCTACAACTGCATTGTTACTAGTAAGAATTACAGTTAGAGAGCTCTCTAATACAATTCTTACTAGTAACAATTCGATTAGAGAGCTCTGTAACTGAATTAGAGAGCTCTGCAATTGCATTTTTACTAGTAACAATTAAATTAGAGAGCTCTACAATTCAATTCTTACTAGTAACAATGCCAATTAGAGAGCTCTTCAATGCAATTCTTACGAGTAAAAACTGAATTAGAGAGCTCTTTAATTCAATTAGAGAGCTCTCTAATTCAGTTTTTACTAGTAAGAATTCCAATTAGAGAGCTCTCTAATTCAGTTGTTACTAGTAAGAATTCCATTTAGAGAGCTCTCTAATTCAGTTGTTACTAGTAAGAACTGAATTAGAGAGCTCTCTAATTCAGTTTTACTAGTAAGAATTCCAATTAGAGAGCTCTCTAATTCAGTTGTTACTAGTAAGAATTCCATTTAGAGAGCTCTCTAATTCAGTTGTTACTAGTAAGAACTGAATTAATTAAACATATCTCTAATGTATATTTTTACTAGTAAAATTGTAATTATAGAGCTCTATAATTGCATTTGTACTTGTAATAATTAAATAAGAGAGCTCTCTATCGGAATTGTTACTAGTAAAAATTGAATTAGAGAGCTCTTTAATTAGAATACTTACTAGTAAAAATGTATTAGAGAGCTCTCTAATTGGGATTGTTACTAGTAAAAACTGAATTAGAGAGCTCTTTAATTAGAATACTTACTAGTAAATACGTATTTAGAGAGCTCTCTAATGGGGATTGTTACTAGTAAGAATTAAAGAAATTCTCAATTGAGAGCTCTATTTAATTCTTACTAGTAAAAATTCAGTTGTAGAGCTCTGTAATGAAAAATGAATGGAAGTCAATGGAGACATATGACTAGTAAAATTCATTGTAGAGCTCTCTAACTGGAATTATTAGTAAGAATTGAATTAGAGAGCTCTGTAATTGGCATTGTTACTAGTAAGAATTAATGTAGAGCTCTCTAATTATAATTGTTACTAGTAAGAATATGATTAGAGAGCTCTCTAATTGGCATTGTTACTAGTAAGAATTGAATTGTAGAGCTGTCTAATTGTAATTGTAACTAGTAAAATTGCATTAAAGAGCTCTCTAATTGTAATTATTACTAGTAATAATTGCTAGTAAATATGTATTTAGAGAGCTCTCTAATTGGGATTGTTACTAGTAAGAATTCAATTGTAGAGTCTCTAATTGGAATTCTTACTAGTAAAAATTCAGTTGTAGAGCTCTGTAATGAAAAATGAATGAAGTCAATGGAGACATATGACTAGTAAAAATTCATTTGTAGAGCTCTCTAACTGGAATTGTTACTAGTAAGAATTGAATTAGAGAGCTCTGTAATTGGCATTGTTACTAGTAAGAATTTAATTGTAGAGCTCTCTAATTATAATTGTTACTAGGAAGAATATGATTAGAGAGCTCTCAAATTGGCATTGTTACTAGTAATTGAATTGTAGAGCTGTCTAATTGTAATTGTAACTAGTAAATATTGATTTAGAGAGCTCTCTAATTGTAATTGTTACTAGTAATAATTGAATTGTAGAGCTCTCTAATTTAATTGTTACTAGTAAAAATGCAATTACGACGAGTAACACTTAGTATATTTTAGGCTAAAACGGCTTGCCATAAAAAGGGCTTGCCATAGATATCTCTAATTGTATTTTGACTAGTCAAATCATATTTAAAGATATCTTCAATTGGGATTACGACTAGTCGAAACTCATTTGAAGATATCTCTAATTGAATTACGACTAGTCGAATTGTAATTGGAGATATCTCTAATTATAATTACGACTAGGCGAATCGTATTTAAAGATATCTGCAAATATTTTTCAATGGAAGTCAATGGAAGATTATGACTAGTCGTAATTGAATTGCAGATATCTTCAATTAATTGTATGACTAGTCATAAACACATTGTAGATATCTTCAAATCAATTATGACTAGTCATAATTGTAATATAGATATCTGGAATTACAATTGTGACTATCCGAAATTATATTTATGGATAGTCAAAAAAAGGTTTTAAATGTTAAAAGGGCTTGCCATACACAGGAAGCTGTCACACATTGAAAAATACGTGCTTTCATGCTAAAAGACTTTGTATTATGCTCTTTAACAAAGACATATGGTAGGCTATAGCATATTGATAAATATATAAATGAATTCATTTTATATTTTAATAAAGAAACAAATCTCACTCACACACTCACTCACTCACTCACACACACACTCACTCTCTCTCTCTCTCTCTCTCACATACACACACACACACTCTCTCACATACACACACACTCTCTCACTCACACACACTGTCTCTCACACACACACACACACAGAAGGTTCTTTTCCTTCAGATCTTCCAGAAGACTCTTTATGGTTTTCTTTGCTCTCCGTCTCATTTGCATTTTGCTTCTCCCACTCTAGACTCTCCACTCTAGCCAAAGCTTCACTGAGTCTGGCCTTTAGACGAGTAGGAGAATTGGGCAATGCATATGAGTGGTCCTAGTAGAAAGAAGGATGAAAATATTTTCAGTGATGTTTATTTCATACCACTCACAGTTGTTTTGGTGCATAGCACTGCATATGTGCAGGCACACATTCTTAATTTCTTACCCGTAATATCACTGCCAGCACCATGAGTATGGGAAAGAGAGAAAGGGTGTGTGTGTGTATGTGTGTGTGTGTGTGTGTGAGAGAGTGTCAGTGAAAGAGGGTGTGTATGTGTTCACGTGTGTTATTTATAACATATAAAAAGTGTATATGTGAGTATGTCTGAAAAGAGTTGCAGAAAGCAAGGGAGATATTTTGATATGCCCAGAGCCATGATGCTCACAACTGTATGGGACATATCAAATAACCTACAAATATTTACATCATTGGGCTGAGGTTCACTTTCAGGTAAATGCTGAGACAGGTTCACTGGTAGGCTCTCTTCCGGTTTTCCTTGAAGTTTTGTGTTCCTAGTCACAACAGGCTAAAATATAAGAAACATAATAATTAAAAACAACTTCATTAAACACACTTGAAAAGGTTTTGGTATCCCACAGTGTATTGCAATACACAATACATCACTACTTCCTAAACATGCAGAAAGAACGGTAAAAACATGTTTAGCAAAGTGTGATATTAACTTTTGTTTTACATATGAATCATAGACATCTCTGTTAGCATGTAGAGTAAAAATACACCTACTCTTGGAGATGACATGGGAAGTTGAAGACTAAAATCTGACCCATCCTGTCAAAATCATCAGGCTTGAAGTGCTCACTACAGAGCTTTGACGACTCAGACACAACAAAACCCTCCCGTCTTATAGCAACTTCCCATTGCCTCCTCAAGCCTGTATCACTGGAAAACCTTCAAAATGTGAAGATGAAAAAAAAAACAGCAAGAGACAATGAGAGAGAGTAACGTTACCAGTTCTTGCTGTAATAACATCACACGTAAGTAACGTTAGTTACGATGACATAATTTTATAAATGGTAAAAATAACCAACATTATTGTTCAATCTTACTGGTGAAAAGTAATCCCACGTGATCTGGTATCAATACTGCGCCGGTTATTGCAACTGTAAGCTGTAAAAATACGGACATAGTTGCTCGCTCTCTATTAACTCCGATTGACTCTGGTGCTAGCGTAGAGTGATGAGACCCACTCAATATGGCGGCGACGCTGGTTACGTTCCAGCACGTCATGGGGCGTCTACGTCTATATGTCTATGGTTTTAACGGCAACAACATAAACAAACATTACTGCGCATGCGCGCGTTTGTGGCCCTAACTTAACTTCCGGTAGACATTCAAATAGAATCAATAACAACAGCGAAGTCCCTTAGGAGTAGATTGTTTTTGATAACAGGCTAAATATGTTTGCTTCAGAATCATACTGACTGAGGTGCAGCGATAACTACTTGGACAGACTTATTAAAATGCAAATTCATTATCTGCCAGCAGGAGACGCTTCTTTAAGCGGGAGAACTAACGTTAGAGGTTTCCCCGGTAATGGCTGTTGGGCTGTAAGCTAACTTTACAAACGCTTGGAGGTCTAGAGCTTTGTAATATTAAATTTAACAATTTCTGGGCTAGAAAACCCTTATTAAAAATGTAGTTGTCATCCTAAAGCATTTTATAAGTGGAAACTAAATTACCCTTTTCTTTCTACTATTAAAATGTGGGCTGGTATTAACAAGTTTATGTTACCTAACAAGATGAAATCAATTCACTATAAAATTCTTCATATGAACTATCCCTGTAATTCTTTACTCTCACAATTTAAGTTGGACATCTCTTCACATTCTGTAATTCTAACTTGGAAACAATATCACACTTATTTTTTTTTTAATGTGATTATGCAAAGGATATATGGAAAGAAATGTCTTGGCCTGTTTTCTCAGCTTACATCAAACGTTTTAGTTTTGAAATAAGCAGAGGTGTAAAGAGTACGAAAATAGTCTACTCAAGTAAAAGTACCATTACATTAATGAAATTTTACTTAAGTACAAGTAAAAGTAAGTGTCTAAAAATCTACCCAAGTAAAAGAAAAAAGTAGCTCAATCAAAATGTACTCCGAGTAAAAATTACTTAGTTACACTTTAACAGTGGGAGGGATGCAAAAATGATATAGGGCAAGGGTGTCAAACTCAGTTCCTGAGGGGCCACAGCCCTGCACTGTTTATAACCCTAATTAAACACATCTGATCCAGCTAAACTAATCATTTAGGCTTATTTGAAAACTACATGGTATGTGTGTTGGAGTAGGGTTGGAACTAAACTCTGCAGCGCCATGCCTCCAGGAACGGAGTTTGACACACCTGGGATAGGCCTATAAATCTCAAACTAGTTGTTTTAATTAAAAGAATCAGTTATTTATAATAATAACACATTTGGGCTGTTACCAGGTAAATTAAATCAGTATCAACTAAATTAATATTTGCAATGCAGAGGAAATACAGAAGCTTCATCTGAAGTGGCGTAGATGTGTTCACACACTTACATTAATTAATTTAGCCTGCAGTTACAAATGCAGAAATACTGTTTTGATAAATAAGACATAAAATGTTGAATACTCTTGAAATTATTAAACAAATAAATCAAAACACATTCTTTAAATGTGAAATTAAAACAGCCAGTAGGAGTCAGCAAGTCACTGTTAAGAGAGTCATTGCGATTGAACCGAATCATTTAAACAGTTGATTCATTCAAGAACGAAACACCGTCATGTTGCTCAGAAATGCAAAACTGTGTATGGTGGCTGTGTTTGGAATTATTTTTGTTGTCGAAATAGAAAAAACAGGCAATATGGTGTCTAAAATGCAAGTCTCTTAATTAAGTTCTTGTTTGTTTTTGTTTTAAATCTACAAGCCAATGTAATCCTGCTTGTAATCCCTTACCGGTTACTTTTAGACCGAAACCCTACGCTCCTCACATCTTTCCCTCACATCTTTCCTCTGTAGTATCCTCCTCTCTTCCCTCACCTACCCATTTCTCATCTCTGGATGTGAATGCTGCTACTGATACTTTATGCTCTACTTTAACCACTTGTCTAGATGACATTTGTCCTCTCTCCTCCAGGCCAGCACGAACTGCCCCTTCTAACCCCTGGTTATCTGATGTTCTTCGTGAACATCGGACCAGACTCCGAGCTGCAGAGAGAAAATGGCGAAAATCCAACGAGCCGTCGGACCTGAGTATGTATCAATCGTTTCTTTCATCTTTCTCCGCTGAAGTCCACACTGCCAAATTGTCACATTTCCATAACAAGATCAACAATGCTCCAGATATGCGTAATCTCTTTAGAACATTTAATTCTCTCCTCTGTCCCCCTCCACAACCTCCCACCACGTCTATAACAGCTGATGACTTTGCAACTTTTTTTACAAACAAAACTAAAACAATCAGTAGTCAGTTTTCACCTCCACCCATACAGGACCCCCAACCAACTAGATCCACTGCTCAAACTCCCATCTTCTCCTTCTGTCCCCTCACTGAGGCGGAAGTATCCAAACTTCTCCTCTCCAGCCATCCTACAACATGTCCTCTAGACCCTATCCCCTCACACCTTCTCCAAGCAATCTCTCCCGCACTCTTACCAGCACTCACACACATTATCAACACATCTCTCCTCACAGGCATCTTCCCCACTGCATTCAAGCAGGCTCGAGTAACCCCACTACTCAAAAAACCTACATTAAACACTTCTCTTTTAGAAAACTACAGACCTGTCTCTCTCCTTCCATTCATTGCCAAAACACTCGAACGAGTTGTCTTTAACCAGGTCTCATTGTTTCTTTCACAGAACAACAAACTGGACGCTAAACAGTCAGGTTTCAGGAGTGGCCATTCAACTGAGACTGCGCTACTATCGGTCACTGAAGCCCTGCGAATTGTAAAAGCCAATTCCAAATCATCAGTCCTCATTCTGCTGGATCTGTCTGTCGCTTTTGACACTGTCAATCATCAGATCCTCCTGTCCACCCTCTCATCACTGGATATCACTAGGATTCCACTTCGCTGGTTTGAATCCTATCTCACTGGTCGGTCTTTCAGGGTGGCCTGGGGCGGGGAGGTATCCAAAGCACATCAATTGGTCACTGGGGTTCCCCAGGGCTCGGTTCTTGGACCCCTCCTCTTCTCCACATACACTACATCACTGGCTCCCATCATACAGGCACATGGCTTCTCCTACCATTTCTATGCTGATGACACACAGCTCTATCTCTCATTTCGACCAGATGATCCAACGGTAGCTGCACGGATCTCAGGCTGCCTGGCGGACATCTTGGCATGGATGAAAGAACACCATCTACAGCTCAACCTGGCAAAGACTGAGCTTCTTGTCTTCCTGCAACTCCAACTCTACAGCATGATTTCACGATTCAGTTAGGTTCATCAACAATTACCCCATCAGCTTCGTCAGAAATCTTGGTGTAATCTTCGATGACCAGCTGACCTTCAAAGAGCACATTGCAAAGACTGCTCGATCTTGCAGGTTTGCACTACACAACATCAGAAAGATCAGGCCCTTTCTGACAGAGCATGCTGCACAACTTCTTGTCCAGGCCCTTGTCATTTCTAGACTGGACTACTGCAATGCTCTTCTAGCTGGACGTCCATCAAACACAATCAAACCTCTACAAATGATTCAGAATGCAGCGGCACGACTGGTCTTCAACGAGCCCAAAAGAGCCCATGTTACACCTCTCTTTGTCTCCTTGCACTGGCTACCAGTTGCAGCTCGCATCCAGTTCAAGACACTGATGCTTGCATATAGAACAACCACAGGCTCAGCACCCACCTACTTCCACTCACTATTACGAATTTACATCCCTCCAGAAGTCTGAGATCTGCTAGCGAGCCTCGTGGTACCATCACAGAGAGGCTCAAAATCACTCTCCAGAACATTCTCTTTCACCGTTCCTGGCCGGTGGAATGATCTTCCCACCCCCATCCGGAATGCTGGATCCCTGTCAATTTTCAAGCAACAACTGAAAACTCATCTCTTTCAACTCTACTTGACTACATAAAAAAATAAATAAAAAAAATTGAACTTTCACTTTTTTTTAAATCTTCATCTTTCTCTTTATCTTTCTCCCATTCCCTTGCTAGCTTGTACTTATTTGAACAATGCCTGAGACTTGGTGTTATTGGCACTTCCTCTGTATGTTTGCCTCTTCAAGATTAATCGCTTTATGTACTCCCAATTGTAAGTCGCTTTGGATAAAAGCGTCTGCTAAATGACTAAATGTAAATGTAAATGCTTATTTGTGAAGAAAAACGGTACTTTCGTGTTATGCAGATTTACTATATGAAATTATATAAATATATACATTTTCTGCTCCTATATTTTCAATTTTGTGATCATTCTAAATGCATTTTAACTCTGCTCTCCAGCACAATGGTGACCCACAAAACTAAGTTAAACTAACAGATATCTCTTGTGCAAAAACACATTAATACAGTTCAGATTAATATTTACTCTCCTTATCAGTTGAATTTGCACAACTTTTTCTATGAACATTCACTAATATTTCAGTGAAATTAACTTGTTTTGTTTGGGAAATCTAACTGTTATGTTTTACAGTATATTGCTTTTTCCTTGAATTAACGTTAATCTACTGGCAGCTCTGGTTGCCACCATGTTACTGTTTTTCTACAGTTTGTTGCTGTAAATTAATTACAGTTTATTACTGTTAATTTACATTTCATGCTGTTTTTTTCATCTTACATCTTTAACCCTTTAAACCCCACAGCAAAATCCTCAGTTTTAAGTGAACACTTACAGTGTGTCCACACTACAGAGTGTTAGAGTAACACTGAAGCAGTGAAGTTAATTAGATAAATCTGTGATTACTTAAGTGATGATTGTGCATTATTTATGAACAGCTGTTGTTAACAAGCAGAATTACTGAATGAAAGAAACACAAGAACCAAAACTGACTTCAGCCACAGCCTTAGATGAAATCAACGGAAATAAAAGAAGACATTAAATCTCTCAATATCTGATTAAAAACTCCTGAAACAGCATCGCCAGCTTCAATTATTACCAGACTGACTTTACTTCTGTCAGGACGTCTACAGAAGATCTTATTGAGAGTTACAGAGGTTTAGAAGTTTTTTTGTTTGGGGTTTTCACTACCACGATGGAGATCAGTGTTTACTTTAGTTGGGCTCTTGAACCTTACATTTTAACATTAACAATATAACATGTAACAATATATTTTAAAACAAGTTTGTTATGGCAAAATAGAGTCAAAGAAAAGATATCAGGTATTGTTGTTTGTGGATTGTTAATAACAATTATCCTCTGATTCCTGTTTCACTGATTGTATCCGGTGTCTCTTCTCTCAGTGAATATTCATACTAGAGCAAAAAAACAAGTACTGCTGAGCAATCAATTATTAAATACGTTCAAACACATTATTTAAACAAACCACAAAAAAAAAGCTTTTTTTGTTATTTAGACATCAAGAATCAGCGTATGAATCTCAACAATGGTGACAAAACACAAAAATAAACAAACAGATCAGTTCTGAACATCACAAAACATGCTACTAAAACTCAACGCAAAACCAAAAGTACATAGTAGGAATTCAAGAAAATAAGTGGACAATTCAGTGGCATTATTTATTCATGCTATTATACTATTTATTCAATGTTCAAAAGTCAAGGATCAGTTTTCAGACGAAACAATAAAACATCATCATCTAAACCTCTGTTTATTCTCAATAAGATCTTCTGTAGACATCTGACAGAAATAAAGGCAGTCTGGTTAGTAAAGCGTGAAGCTGGTAAAGCTGTTTGTTGAGTTGTTTAAATCTTCGGTTGATTTCATCTAAGGCTGTGGCTGAAGTCAGTTGTAGTACTTGTGTTTTTCTTATTTCTCTTTTCATCAGTGATTCTGCTCATTAACAGCAGCTGTTCATCAGTTTCTGAATTCACTCATTAGTTTTCATTCTTTCTGTCAGGTGGACTATATTAGTAAACTCATGTAGGGAATAGTGAATGAGGGTGTAGGGTGTGATTTAAAAAACAGCCTCTGAGTGTTGCCTGAACGCTGTTAATTCACGATATATAGCAGCAGGCCACTTTCATGAAAATGACAAATATTATCCAGAATGCACTGTTTTAATGGAAAACAGCATGTTACTGTCATAATTTGGCAGTTTTTACAGCGATTTTTACAGTTTAGGCAAACAGCTTACACTGCATAATAGAGCATAAATATGGCCAGGGTTCACTGCATTTCCTTTGAGTTCAGCAGAATACGGCGGGTTTGGTTTTCAGCTGGGTCTGCACCATAATGTCTTGTCTGTCTGCATTTTAGCGCCAGTTTGTTCTTCTGCCCATTATTTGCTGCAATAGTTTCCAGGAGCTAATTTTTTTTTACTCAGTAATTCATGTATTTTAAAATGTAGCAGTACAATACTTCAAACAAAATATACTTAAGTAAAATTACAGATTTTTAAAATTACTTTAAAAAGTAGAAGTAGGCCTGCACAAAAAGCTACTCAATTACAGTAATACTCAAAAGATGAATTGTTGATGCTGACATCATTTGACTGGTAACTTATTCTTCCTGATTGTGTTTTTATTTTAATTCAATTTATTGTTTAATTACATTTTTGATAAAAGTTAGTAATCTAATTTTTGGCACAACATATGACATACATAGAAAAGTTATGAAATGTACAAAAGTTAGAAAAATGGCATTACAAATATGTAAAGAAAATAATACTAATACAACTTTAAGGAGTCAAATATCACCTTATAAATGGGAAGGTTAATTTATGTCATTGACCACAGGTGTTACTCAAGTTTTTTGTGCTCCTGAAAATAAATGTATGTGTATAGAGTATTAAAGAATGTAATGTTACCTTTTAAAAACGAACTGCCTGCATTTATGCAAATTGTAAACTATTAAATATAATCTGCATATCATGCAATGCTGTACCATTAAACACTAAATTGTTTTGAGGGCTAATCAGGCCAACGAGAGACAATTACTAATCATCCTCATTTTTTATTAAATCATTCTATAATTTCACTAATCAATCAATCTTTTTTTTTTGTAAACACAAAGTGTCATTAATAATGCTTACATTATAAGATGTGCAAATTCACACACAACGTATCTTTGATAAATGCTGGTGCCTGTCTTAATATCCAAGAAGGATTAGAGAAAATATTAAATACATTTAATGTTATTACAGATCATAAAGAGTTTTATAGGCTAATTAAAATACATCCGAAAGGTCAAGGTTCAAGGTTTCTTTATTTGTCACATAATAAATTATACAGGGTATACTCAAAAGTGAAATGTAGATCAAATCAGGTCCGCTCAGTGGACAGTGCAAAGAATAAAAATTATATAAAAGTAACACCACACAAGAGCAATAATATAGGTAAAAAGAGAAATAAAGAGTAAAATGTGTAATGGAATAAAGAAAAGTGCAAAACAAGATGTGCAAGACAAGTAAGATGTGCAAAAACAAGTAAGATGTGCAAAAACAGTATATGGGACTTAATAAATAGTAATATAAACAAGAGGGATGAGAGGATGTGCAAACGGGTTGTACTGGTATGTACACATAGCAGCAATACGGATGATGAGAATATGAATGTGTTTTTTTCATCTAAAATTACCATTAGAGTCCCCCCAGTGAATTTTGGCCATTTCGACTATACAACCATGAGTAATTCTGATTTGTTGACAAGAAATTATCAAGTGTCTGTTGTCAAAAGAGCCCAGGATTATGCTTCATCGGGGTCTAGACAAGTCTAGACCAAGAGGTTCAAAAGAGCTGCAGTCAATTTGCTATGGCGAGTTCTGCATATGGGGGGTGCTTATTAGAGGGTTAATCTAGTGCCAAATGCACAGACTTGAATATAAGTATGCAGATAAAATTGACTTTTTCAGACACTAAGCACATGCTCTCTATTACGTATAACATGCTTCAGGATAGGAGAGCCCCAACAACTGCACAGACTACTTATATCAATCTTTACTGTATACTTTCCCTGCCATCTAGTGACTTAACGTGGGCACAGCCATGGCAGCACCATTGTATACCTCCAGAAGGAGCTTTGCGCTTTAGAAACAGAATCATACATTGAGCTGCTTTGAATAATAATAATAATAATAATAATAATAATAAAAGATCTATACACTATAAAATGCGTATGCGTTGAAATATACCGGTAAAAATATCTGTATTTAAACATATGAATAGAAATCTGAAACAGCGATCTCTCTAAAGGCTTTATTAAAAAAAATATTATAAGTAATCATAGACATCTAATAATTGGCCCATTCCGACAGCGCTGAGAAAAGAAGCAGGTATCATGTGACTTTGCGCAGCTTTGAGCAGCTGTATGGACAATATTTTAGACATGAATACTGATAATGAAAAAACTTGGTTTTCATTATCATTAAAATTGAAAATACACATAGTTAAAATATGAAAATTCTTACTTATACTTAGACATATCGAGATGGCCAGTTACACAATATTGAGAGACCTTTTTTAATACCCAAATTATTTATTTAATATTTGTAAATATAGTATTGCACCTGATGTTATATTTTTCTCGCATTCAAAGGCAGTGCGGTCCAAGCTACACAGGTCAAAAGCGTCATCGCTACGTCATGTCACAATACGGAAGTCATAATATCGCTTCCATAACGTTACCTGAAACAAACAAATGGTGGTAGGCTACTTGCTCTCCTGTCCCGAGCAAATACATCCTTAATCTAGTTTTGCACTGGTTAAAACTATTTAGACTATATTTAAACTATTTAAATACATATATTGCCTTTTATATGTCTGGTGTTCTGTATAAATCTCGAACAGTTGAATAACAGACATATAATTCGTTTTGTAGTGATACCTTAAGAAAGAAGCAGAACAACAGCTTTAAGCATTTATTCTGTGTCAAAAGCTACTATTATGGATCAATATGCATTAATGAAAGTCGTTGGTGAAGTGTCTTTCGGTCGAGCTCTTTTGGTTCAGCCAATAAACGAAGAGCAAAATTATGTTATGAAGGAAATACGACTGCCAAAGTTAATGAAAGCTCAGATTTTTTATTTATTACAGTATATATTGATCATACTTGTAAAATGCATGAAAGAGTTCCTGTACTGATTCATAGGCTGATTCTGGGAAAAGAAACAGCAGAAGAGAATCTGTGCTTCTGTCCAAAATTAAGCATCCAAACATTGTGGCATTCAAAGACTCATTTGAAGGTTTGTCTTCTTTTACTGTCAACCTTACCTTCATTAGTTTCAGTCTCGTAGCTGGAAGAGTTTGATCTTGAAGGTGTGTCGTGGGGCGTATGCACCTTTACCCAGTCATTTCTCCTATGAGCTGCATTACCTCATCAAAAACCTGTTCAAGACTAACCCTAGAGACAGACCCTCTGTACACACAATCCTCAGCTCTCACCGTGTGTCTCGACTGCTGCATAAACACCCGGTGCCAGAGGTAAATCAGCTCATTCTTCAATTAAATTATTTTAAAACACCCACATTAACCAGCCACATTAATATTTGATGGAGTGATGCAGGAGGATTATGAAATTATGAAATCAGAATTATTCAGATTCATTATGTTGAAAAACAATATATTTCTATAATTTATATTACTTATATCATTATAAAAAATACTGCACTGCTAAGTAATTTTTAACATAAAATCAATGTCATGTAGTGCAGCCAAAAGGAAAATAGTATAAAATACTATACAAAGAGTATATTTATAAGAACTAGTGGTTAAAATGTGTGCATGTGGTTAGATTTTTATCGTGGACACTCTTATATGTGACCCTACACCACAAAACCATTCATAAGAGTCCCCTTTTGATTTATACATAATCTGAGAGCTGAATAAATAAGCTTTCCGTTGATTAATGGTGTGTTATAGGACTATATTTGGCCGAGATACAACTATTCCGAACATCTGGAAACTGAGGGTGGAAAAAAATCTAAATATTGAGAAAATCGCCTTAATTGTTCAAATGAAGTTAGCAATGCATATTACCAGGCCCGGTTTGTCAGGGTGTTTTATATGCTGTAAATGACACAAATTTCATAAGCTCAAAAGTAAAAAACAATGGTCCCTCTTTTTTCAGCTGATTGTCATCTGTACATTGTAATGGAGTTCTGCAGTGGTGGAGATCTTCTTCAAAGGATACGGCAGCAAAAGAATGTTCAGTTCACTAAGGACATGGTATGACAAAGATGACGGTCCTGTTATCAAATTAATTCTTAAAATTAAACAGGTTTATAAATGTTTTATTATTATTATATTGTGTAAGGAGTAAGGTGTTACTATGTTCTTTTTTTTTATTATACGCTGATATTATATATTCAATTATACGCTGTTGTCATCTCTTTGTTGTAGATCCTGAAGTGGTTTGCACAGATGTGTCAAGGCACCAGACACATCTCACGACAGAGAGTACTTCACAGGGATTTAAAATCCAAGGTACTTGTTATTGTGTTTGGTGACTTTTTAAACTTATTTTACAAATATTTATTATTTATGTTGCAGAGGAAAAAATAAGTAGTAAGAAGGGAAGCCCAAAGTTATTTGCTTGCACATACATTTTCAGCCCAACTATTCTGTCCTACAAAGGCAAAACGCAGTACTGTAACTATGCAACCACATCACATTTACATTTACATTTAGTCATTTAGCAGACGCTTTTATCCAAAGCGACTTACAATTAGGGAGTACATAAAGCGATTAATCTTGAAGAGGCAAACATACAGAGGAAGTTCCAATAACACTAAGTCTCAGGCATTGTTCAAATAAGTACAAGCTAGCAAGGGAAGGAGAGAAAGATAAAGAGAAAGATGAAGATTTTGAAAAGTGAAAGTTCAATTTTTTTTTTTTTTTATGTAGTCAAGTAGAGTTGAAAGAGATGAGTTTTCAGTTGTTGCTTGAAAATTGACAGGGATCCAGCATTCGGATGGGGATGGGAAGATCATTCCACCGGCCAGGAACGGTGAAAGAGAATGTTCTGGAGAGTGATTTTGAGCCTCTCTGTGATGGTACCACGGCTCACTAGCAGATCTCAGACTTCTAGAGGGGATGTAAATTCGTAATAGTGAGTGGAAGTAGGTGTGCTGAGCCTGTGGTTCTGTTCTATGCAAGCATCAGTGTCTTGAACTGGATCGAGCTGCAACTGGTAGCCAGTGTTACCAGTTGCACATCAAACATCAATGTTTGATGAAGGGATTCAGGAGGAAATGGCGATGAACCAATTATTTATTCATTTGATAAAAAAGACATATATGAACGATCAATGATGTGGCACCCATTTTTATTTTATTATCTCATTATCTCATTAAAATTACTTTTCAACTCTTCTATGATAAGCATGTTTTAACATTTCACATTTGTATTGTTTAATTAATTTTTAGGGCATAAAGTCAAAACTTAAGTGTGATGCAACTATCCTGGTATCTGAACATTTACAAGACCTGATACCCGATTTCGTTTTTGCTCTCAAAATGTATAGTTACTGTGTTTGGTTTTAGTTAGCCAGTGTTATCACTTCACCATACCATCACCATTTGATTGCCATCAAAGTAGAAGCACCATCCTGAAACTTCTTAAGAATTAATTAAAGATTGTATTTCATGCATAAAATCAGTGCTGGTTTCCTTCTCATTTTCATTACAGAATATTTTCTTGACAGACAGTGGAACTGTGAAGTTGGGGAATTTTGGTTCTGTGTTCTCTAAACAGGTATTCAGCTATTTTTCCCTATATTTTTGTAATAACATTTTGGTGTTTAAAATTCTGTGTACAAATATAATAATTTCATATGTATTTCTGTAAGTGCAAAAGCATACGCCCAGACCTATGAGGGTACTCCATATTATGTGTCTCCAGAAATATGGGACAACAAACCTTACAATAATAAAAGGTACAGTTTTCCTGATATTACTGCAATTCCTCAGATTGAAATCAGCTTTACATTTCAGGTAACATTTGTTCTAATATGTAAATTACAGTGACGCCTGGTCTCTTGGCTGTGTCTTGTATGAACTTTGCACACTCCAACACCCGGTATTTTCCTCTTAACATCCTAAATTGTATAGTAACAATGGCTTTACATTAAACAATGTAAAATGTTGGGCTAATGATACAGCAATTTTGCCAGGCAGCTTTTTGAGCACTGTTGCTTATGCACTTTCCAATGTAACACATTTCTATCTGGATACTGTATATCAGTCGTTGGCCCTGTGTCCTTTTTTTTAGGATTACTGATAAACTAATGCCGTTTGATTTGTTATCTATTTAAATTTTAGATAAATTATGTATGAATTTATTATGTCTTTATAGGTATTTTCTTTAGTTTAATAAATTGTATTTATTTTAGTAACGTTTCTTCAACATTCTACATGGAAATGAAATAACATATATATATATATATATATATATATATATATATATATATATAAATAAATATTGGTGTTTGGCTTAGTGTCATATTAGAATAATTTTATACTCATACCTTTTGTTGTTTTAATATTTTGAAATGTTTTTAGCTTTATTTTTGTTTTCATTTAAATGTTTAGTTTTGAAATGTTGTTGAATTTGTTATTTTATTTAATTTCTCAATTTTCTTAAATTTATATATAGTATTTATAGAGTTGTAACTTATAGTTTGTTACTTTTTCTTATTTGTAAGTCGCTTTGGATAAAAGTGCCTGCTAAATAATAAAAAAAAAAGGTAAAAGTAAAAGTGTCTCACCTGGTTGCCTGTTGATGGCAACACTGCCAAAAGTTGCCCGGCAACATTTTTCTAAACCTTGCCCCGTGTATCATCAGCCTTTGAGTTGCACTGCTGTTACTATGTGTTTTGGATGTTAAAGGACACTTGTCCTTACATTTTCCTGTCTTCTTTTACTGTCAACCTTACCTTCATTAGTTTCAGTCTCGTAGCTGGAAGAGTTTGATCTTGAAGGTGTGTCGTGGGGCGTATGCACCTTTACCCAGTCACTTCTCCAATGAGCTGCATTACCTCATCAAAAACCTGTTCAAGACTAACCCTAGAGACAGACCCTCTGTACACACAATCCTCAGCTCTCACCGTGTGTCTCGACTGCTGCATAAACACCTGGTGCCAGAGGTAAATCAGCTCATTCTTCAATTAAATTATTTTAAAACACCCACATTAACCAGCCACATTAATATTTGATGGAGTGATGCAGGAGGATTATGAAATCAGAATTATTCAGATTCATTATGTTGAAAAAAAAAATATTTGTATAATTTGTATTACTTATATCATTATAAAAAATACTGCACTGCTAAGTAATGTTTAACATAAAATCAATGTCATGTAGTGCGGCCAAAAGGAAAATAGTATAAAATACTATACAAAGAGTATATTTATAAGAACTAGTGGTTAAAATGTGTGCATGTGGTTAGATTTTTATCGTGGACACTCTTATATGTGACCCTACACCACAAAACCAGTCATAAGAATCCATTTTTTATTTATACATAATCTGAAAGCTGAATAAATAAGCTTTCCGTTGATTAATGGTGTGTTATAGGACTATATTTGGCGAGATACAACTATTCCGAACATCTGGAATCTGATGGTGGCAAAAATCTAAATATTGAGAAAATCGCCTTAATTGTTCAAATGAAGTTAGCAATGCATATTACCAGGCCGGTTCTTGCCAGCTATAAATAGGTGGGTGGACAGATATCCTGGGTGGGCAATTGTTGTTGGGGGTTTTGGTGGTAGTAGATAGATAGATCTTTTTATAATAATATTTATATCATACAGTATTTTTACACTTTGGTACCTACTCTGGATAGATAGATAGATTGATAGATATTTTTATAACATTTATATTATACAGTCTTTTTACACTTTGGTATCTACTCCAGATAGATAGATAGATAGATAGATAGATAGATAGATAGATAGATAGATAGATAGATAGATAGATAGATAGATAGATAGATAGATAGATAGATAGATATTTTTATAACATTTATATTATACAGATTTTGGGGGACTGAGGTGGAAGGAGTCGGACGTGTTTCTGAAGCAGGAGCTGGGGAAGTTGGAGTTTAGAAGCAACAGCAGCCACACCATGGTCACTGCTGCTGGAGCCACTAGGCTTCTTTGTAGGCACCAAAATCTATGCATTGCATTTACATGCAAATACTATGACTTTTAACGCTTTATCGCTATAGACTGTCAGCGTCTGCTTCTCTGTGACTGTCACTGAAGCCGCCCGCGAGTGTAAACCGCATGCTTTCAGCCAATCAAAATACTGCAATTTTACTGGTGTTATTTTGTGATTGGTCGGGCATTATACAGCCCTTACTCGAACTTCTCAACACAGAGCCCGCCTCAGATTGCTTTTAATCAATACACAAATCGTAAAAAATGAGTCACACTGTCTTTACCTACATTCTGATTGGGTGGGCAAGACAGACGTTTGGGTGGGCTTAGCCCTGCCCATGCCTAGAGCCGCCCTGCATATTACTAATAAAAATGTAACATTTGACATATTTACAGTAGGAAATTTATAAAATATCTTCATGGAACATGATCTTTACTTAATATACTAATGATTTTGGCATAAAATAATTAGCTATAATTTTGAACCATACAGTGTATTTTTGGATATTGCTACAAATATGGCCCAGCGACTTAAGACTGGTTTTGCAGTCTAGGGTCACATTTTCACTGAACCTTAAATTAGTTTGAAAGTTATATTACAGTAGCTATTTATTTCTCTCTGTTTTGCTGGGCAGAATAAGGAACTGGTGCAGAACGAGCACACCACTGGAGGAGAGAGGAAAGTGGCCATGTTTTTATGACAAAAGTGTTTAGTGATTACAACTACCACTGAAGGTCACTAGTTCAGATCTGCTACACATGAACTAATTCCCAATTTCAGGATAAAACCTGTAGTGAATCAACCTAACTGATTAAGTAATTTATTCATTTGTGATCAGGAACTATGCAAGTGGAACAGTCCAAATTGGAAAATAACTGCATTGATGACCCAGCATCTCGTAAGAAGTGGGCAATTGGAAGTTGTAATACCGTGCTGGGGATCCTAAGAAATGCTGACATAATTTCCACCGGTAGTATGGAAAATGCAGAACGGATTGATTGTATTTCAGGTACTGTACCACTGAGACATAGAATGGTATTACCCTGTTTATTGCATATATATCATGGTAGTTGTTTGGGTAGCACTTTATTTTACAGTGTCCTTGTTACATATATTACATGTAATTACTATAGTATTAACAGTAAATTATGCATAAACAACAACCCTAAACCAAACCCTGATTCTAATCCTACCCCTATAGTAAGGAGTACATGTTGTTAATTAATATTACTCAATACTTAAATGCATTATTACACTGTAACAAGTTTTGCGTTCTTATGCTGTGTTATAGAGGCTGAGTGTATGGAGGAGACCCAGGAAAGACGAGTGAGGAAACAATGGGACAAAGATCCACCTGAGAGACTCCTGAGTGTTCTGGAGAAAGCGCAGCTCTGCTATGGCTTTGAGACATACATTTTACATAGAGATGGTCAGTCTGCACACATCAGGACAGAGTTTTCACGTTAATAACTGCAGAGTTAACAATTGAGTATAATAATTACATAGAAACAGACACCTAGCATAATTATTCTAACGATTGTACTCCACATAATCATATTACTGTGAAAACGTCATATTGTAAACCAATTCAAATAACTGTTTTTAGAATATGATACTTGATGGCAAAGCTGAATTTCAGAAGCTATCACGCAATCTTCAGTGTCACTTGATCCTTGAGAAATCATTAATATTATGCTAATTTGTTAAGAAATATTTCTAATTATTATCATCAATGT
Source organism: Gymnocypris eckloni scoliostomus (assembly GCA_027564155.1). Taxonomy (NCBI): domain Eukaryota; kingdom Metazoa; phylum Chordata; class Actinopteri; order Cypriniformes; family Cyprinidae; genus Gymnocypris; species Gymnocypris eckloni. Next base: position 23,313,571 of record CM050417.1, read on the forward strand.
TTAAAATGTATTTCAATTTACATTTTAAATAATAAAATAAATAATATAAAATAGCATGCAATTCCGCTGTGTATATGCACCTTTACAAAGTAATTTCCTCTATGAGGTGCACTACTGTATACTTTACAGATAAGGCGTTACATAATATATTATAGTGCACATCACCATACATACACTAACCTTCAGAAGTCTAGGGTTTGTAGATAGCTCATATATTTCTATTTCTTTTATATTTATCTATCTATATGTTTAAATGTTAGCTGGTAATGTGCTCTGATGCTGTCTTCTTTAAAATAAAAGTGTAACACGTGTAGAACTTGTGCATAACGTGATTATTTTGTCATTATGTGCTTTGACCTCAGAGCATGGAGACAAAGTGGACGGCCCTGAGGAGATGATCACAGACTACAGTAGACTGGAGCCACGCTCAGATGACGAAGACACGTGAGTTTCTCTTGTTTTCCCTCTGTTAGCACTTATATCTCCACCAAGCCCATTGTTTACTATAAACCAAACTTTACTCTCCTTGACTGCAGGGATTTTGAAGAGGAGTGTCCGTATGACTGGATAAATGAACTGGAGGAAATTATGAGCTAGAGAAACTTTAGTGAGTTATTGTATGTGTTGTACTTGTACATACCGTTTTATGTGTATTCAATGATTTTTTTATTTTTTTATTTCTCATCATAAATTATGAAAATATAACATTAAAGTGATTCTAATATCACTAATAACGCTAATACAGTCCTAATTTAAAAAAGAGATCTCGCCGTTAATCTATTCTCAAAGTTGGGTTGGGAGCTGGGTCTATACTACGCAAGCTATGATGACTTTCACCCTGATATTTTAGCGGATGTATACCTAGCGAATTGCACTGTAGGGGCGAAGCAGTCTTGAACTAGAGGCTCGCAGTCCGTGATGGACAGATTGTTAGCGGCTGGTCTATGTGGTAATACAATCGGGCAGGACATCCAAGCGCTCACCTATCATTCATCAACCTCAAATATGGCTTTTCATCTGAAAGATGTATGTAGTAACAACTTTACATGGCCGCTCAATATGATGTTAACCTAGAAATGCGCTATTGAAGTGTTTGTGTGGGCAGCGTTTGCTGCAGGACAGGCTCCGGTGCGCTCACTTGCTCTTAAAATCTCCGTCATTTTGGTCATACAGATAAAAGTAGCCTAATACATCTTTCGAATCTGTAAAGACTCTCGTTTATTGTGTGCACTCAGAATAACAACGAAGCGTTGCGCTTTTAAGCAAACAGGATGCGCTTTAGGTCTCATGTGAACTTGGCGAGAAACTTGAAACTCCGTCTTTGAAAAATATATCTATAGAGAGTGAAATGTCTAAAAATAAAAATAGAAGGCGTGTGTGTTAGCATGGATGATTTACATGAAATTTAATCTGTGCAACACTGTGCATAAGATGGCTTTCAGTTCAATATAATAACAAAAAACGACATTTGGGTTTTATTCAACTAATAAGGTGGGCACGCTGTGATCTGTACTATATTTTTACTGTAATTGACAGTTATCGGCAAAAAAAAAAAAAACAACACGGGGTGGGAGGGAATGGGAGTCATTCTTCCGGGAGTGGAGCAGGATTTTCCTCCAGTTTTTTCGTGGGATTGGGACGGGAAGAGATTAAAGTTTGTGATGCATTTTGGAAACAGGAGATGAGCCCTGGTCTAATGTCACCTGGCTTGAAACCCGTTCTCAAAGACTTACTTTTAGTCATTATTTGGGTAGCACACATATTCTGAATGCCTTCGGCAGAATTCAAATGAGCCATTTTTAATCTAGATTAATCTAGATT